>CM053603.1:171597311-171618300 GCA_028646535.1 Procyon lotor | reverse complement strand
GTGGGGTAGGGATAGGGTGGCTGGGTTGTGGACAATGGGGAGGGTATGTGCTGTTAAGTGCTGTGAAATGTGTAAGCCTGACGATTCACAGACATGTACCCTGGGGCAAATAATACATTATATGTTAATAAAAATTAATAAAAAAAAAAGAAACAATAGAGATAAAGGGAAATATTGTCATGGTGTTGTGGTGAAAGACATAAACAAGGAAGAGATCACAGAGATTGATTTTGGTGGGTGAGTGTGGGGAAAATAGAAGTTCAGTTGTATGTAATAGAAGTTGGATACACAGGCTTAGAATTTTAAATGAGAGGGAGTATGGAGATATAAATGACAAAAAATAATCATACCGAGCAACAGATCAAAAGCAAGCATGTGTATTCTAAGTTTTAGCACAAAATCTTTGGCAAACAATTTTAAAGCTTTCAAGAAGCATAGTGTTTATTCTTCTAGACTCCTCAGAGTAAAGCTCTAAGTGGAACATAATGAGCCTGAAATTTTGGCCAGTCCAAACACCAGGAACAATGGAATCAATATTGCTGAATCGCTAGCTCATCATGAGAGATGAACTCACATCAACACATCAACAAATCAGATATCTTGGTCTCTTTGATCTTCCCATGCCTTCCAAACCCAAGTCTACGTGGTGCTATGTAACCAACCGTTTAGTCTGGGTTCAGAAGTGTCTGGCACCTCTCTATACAGTAGCAAACTAATATGTTTGAGGAAATAAACAATTGCATGGGTGGCCCCAATTGCATGTTCAAACTGGAATTAATATCCCCAGAGTTCTTTGAAGCCCTGACTTTAATAACATAAATAAGGGAAGATAGCAATAGTCGCAACCAATAAAATGTAACTTAATTTAAAAATTACCAAAGAAAGTTAAGATGTTTGAAGTAAATACGCAACGAAAATAAACACAGAAGATAAGTGAGCCAAAGCACTCAAGTTAATGTCTCTCTTATAAAGGTTTATTATCAAATACAGTAAACACACATGCACTCAGAGACAAACACACATCCACACACAAACTGTGTTTTTAGCTGAGGCTTGGAACAGTCCTGGCTAAATAAATTGCCGACACAAGAATTGGAAGATTGGAGGATGGAAGAGTTTAGAATTAGACTGGATCATAGATTGGGTCTGATCCTAAGGAATCAGAGGCTGGTGGAGGTTATTAATTTGAAGTTTAATACAACAAAGAGTGACCAGCATAGCTGACTTTAGTAGGCATGAAGAAAGTCCAATTTAGGGAAAGCCTATTCAGTGATATCTGTAAATTGAATTTCCACACAGATCATAATGGAAACGATTATTATAAAGTAGTACACTTGATAGAAGTATCGTATTAAGTCCTTAGTACTAGGAGAATACCAGGAGGAGTAAGATGCTTTGATTCAGGCTCAAGGTATACAACAGAAGACAAGTAGGCAGAAGTGATGTGTACATCTCATCTCTGGAAATAGGCATTAATACAAGTGTTGCAATACAGCAAAAAGTTAAGGAGACCTATATTGCCAAAAATGAGGGGTTAATTTGAGTTACTGATCTTACTCCTGAATGGCTATAGCTCCCATCTAAAAGATGGAAGAAAACCAAAGCTATAAATGAGAGCTTTATGTGAATAAAGAAGTCTGCAGAGACTGGGCTGATCAGTCTGAGTCTAAGTGGTAGCTTGTGTTAAAGTGGCCAAAAACTAAAATAAAAAGATTTAGTTACTTTATTCATTAATCTTGATAGATAGATAGGTACAGAATTATGGATAAGCATATAGACATACAGATATATTCATTTATATCTTAAGCTAGTTGATTAAATGTAGAAAATTTATCACATTCTCTCAAATATTAGCTGGTACCTTTATGTATCTAATACTTAAAATGTCCCTAAGACAAGAAATAACAAGTGTCAGCAAGGATGCAGAGAAAGGGGAACCCACTTATACTCTTGGTGGGAATGCAAGCTAGTATAGGCACTCTGAAAAAACAGTATGGAGTTTGAGGTCCCCTATAACCCAGCAATTTCACTACTAGGTATTTACCCCAAAGATACGAATGAAGGGATCTAAAGGGGCATCTTTACCCCAATGTTCATAGCAGCAATGTCCACAGTAGCCAAGCTGTTGAAAGAGATGAGATTTCCAGCAATAGATGAATGGATAAAGAAGATGTGTTGTGTATATACAATGGAATATTACTCAGCCATCAGAAAAGATGAATACCTACCATTTACATTAACATGGATGGAACTGGAAGGTATTATGCTGAGCAAAATTAGTCAATCAGAGACAGAAAATTATCATATGGCTTCACTCATATGTAGACTATAAGAAACAGCTCAGAGGATTACAGGGTAAGGGAGGGCAAACTGAATGGGAAGTCATCAGAGAGGGAGAAAAACTATGTGAGATTCTTAATTATAGGAAACAAACTGACAGGTGCTGGAGGAAGGTGGTAGGGGATGGGGTAACTGGATGATGGACATTAAGGAGCACATGTGATGTGATAAGCACTGGGTGTTATATGCAACTGAGAAATTATTGAACACTACATTTGAAACTAATGATGTACTTACTATACATTGGTTAATTGAATTTAAATTAAAAAATAAAGAAATAATGTCTCTAACACTAATTTTCAGTGGTCATGAATCATGGGCTCTTTGCCACCATGCCCGCTATGAGGGTCTCATTAAAATTGGGTACATGGTTTGGCTCAGGCCATGATCTGAGTGTCCTGGGATTGAGCACAGCACTGGGCTCCCTGCTCAGTGGGAAGTCTGCTTTTCCCTTTCCCTCCCTTTTCCACACTCTTGCACTCTCTCTCTCCCTCTCTCTCTCAAATAAATAAATAAAAATCTAAAAAAATTGGGCACATGCTTGGAGCTCCAGTTGACATCACCAATTAATGAGAGTGTCTTTGAATGGGGTGTGCATATGAACATTATGCAGGAAATAAAAGAATGCATTATGACCATGGCCTAGAGTTACATTCTGAATAATTTGGGAATTATTTTTATAGATAATTACCAAATTTTAAGAAAAATAAAGCACTTCTATCAATTTTTACCTTCATTTTTGTGGCAGAGATTACATGGTTAAACCACTCTCAGATACCTTTTTAGTTGGGTGGGTCATATGACCTAGTAGGGGTCAATGAGTGGCCAAAGAATGCCTAGAAATGAAGTAGGAGGCTTGCAAGCCCATGAATCTTCCCAAACGATCCTGCCTTTTTATTTCCATCTGCCAGCTGAATAGAAAGGCTGCAAAAATGTAGACCAGGCACAGCCAAAGGATGAAAGGAACCTCAAACCCAAAATTGCCACTTGGATGGAAGCTTTGTCTAATCTCAAGAATCAGATCCATGTTGGACCATTGTGTAAGCAAGAAATAATCTTTTATCTTGGTAAACCATTAAAATTTCAGAGTTGTTCACCCTACTCTTAACCCTGAAAGTCTTAAATTTTATTATCATCTAAACCAGAGTAGGCAAATATTTTAAAGTCCTTTTTAAAACCCCAATAACATGAGGGAATGTAAAAGCACGCAAGTCTTACAGTACTTTAGTGGTCTGTATTTAAATGTCTAAAAACTGAGCTTTGTGTAAAGAACAGTAACAAAATATTACAAGAGTTATTGAATCTCAAATCTTTTTACACCTAAGTTTTTATCTAAAATGAATATATTATGTATAAATTGTTTTAATAAGAACAAACTCATCTTTTTGTATTTAAAGTGGTTTTTATTTTTTTATTTTTAGAGATTTTTTTATTTATTATTTGACAGAGAGAAACACAGCAAGAGAGGGAACACAAGCAGAGGGAATGCTGGTGGGAGAAGCAGGCTTCCTGCCGAGCAGGGAGCCCGATGCGGGGCTCGATCCCAGGACCCTGGGATCATGACCTGAGCCGAAGGCAGACACTTAATGACTGAGCCACCCAGGTGTCCCTAAAGTGGTTTTTAAATAAACACATCCTGTTGTAATATAGGAAGGAAGTTCACAGTTACATTAAATAAACTAGCTATAAATTCTAAATGACCAGGTAAGAACTGTTTTTGAAGTAATATTAATATATATATATATATATTATATATATAGGGGCCCCCTATATATAGGGGGCTCCTGGCTGGCTCAGTTGGTAGAGCATATGACTCTTGATCTTGGGGTCATGAGTTCAAGCCTTACATTATGCCCTGAGGTTACTTTAAAAATATATAGCATGCAAAAGTTTGTTAATAAACACAATGCCAAAGACAAGTTATTGACTAAGAAAAAATTTGCAATGCATGGAATACAAATAATATCGCCAATAGAGATATTCTATAAGTAGTTAAGAGACACAAATAATAGAAAAACAGTGAAGGATGCTTACCACTACAAGAATACATGAGAGGCAAAAGACCTCAAATATATGAAAGCATAAGCCTTCAAAAGTAGTCAAAGAAATAAGTGGAAAATGAAGCATTTTCAGCTCATCATCTTCCTATGAAAAAAAGTCAATTTTTCTTCCTCCAGCATTCTCAGTGCCAGAATGCTATCTTTTAATCACAACATTACAAGTATTTAATGATTTATTGCAATAAATGGTTATTGAAAAATATGGGAATATTCCTAATCCCATTAGTGGAATAGAGATTGAACAAATTATGGCATATCTTCATTATGTAATACTGTGTAGCTTAAATAAGAACACAGTGAGTTATCATATTAATGTGGAGGCATAGTCATAAATTATATTAGTGAGTAGACAAAAACAAACATATAAAGAAAAATCCATAATACAATCCTCTCTTTATAAAGCATAACACAAAACAAATGAAAACATTTACAGGAGTATGTATCTATGTATGTGTAGTGAGGTGCATGTGTGTATGCATTTATGGATGCATTCCAGGGCCATTCAGGGCCTCAGAGGTTCTGAGCAATATTAGAATTCATCAGTGAAACAAAAGAGAAAAAGCTCCAAATGTGGAAAGCTTACATTTTAATAGGAAAATACAGACAGTAACAGCAAAACAAGTGAAAGTAAAATGTAGAGTACAATAGATAATGAAATGTGCTGCAAAAAGGAAATAAAGCAGTATTGAAGAAGGGAAGCATTGGGAGAGCTAAGAGTTGTTATTTTGAATGCAACAATGAGGATTCATTTCAGATCACATTACAGGGATAGGGGCGTGGCAAATGCTAAGATGTGGGAACTAGGCAATGCAAAGCCTGATTGATTAAGATATAAAATCCTGCAATCATCACAGACCACTTCATATTGAGAATTCTTTCTTAAAAATGGTGAACTGAAGGCATATCTCAAGAAACTGCATGCTCTATGACCCTTAAAATAGATGAAGACTGAAACAATAACAAAATTTTAGCAAGAACAGGATTCTATAAACTATCCTTTTGAAAAGCGGGATAAAGAGAAAATAACTAGATCTGTTACAATATTACAAAACGGTGAACGTGTTATAAAGCAGTAAGAGGAAGGATGCAATTTTATCCTAAAGATTTTTTTTATGGAAAATAGAGTATAACTTTAACAAATGGCTGACATCTCTTCTTATTTAGATAAAAAACACTGAAACTCTTAAATGTAAACAAATTAAAGTTAGTAGAACAAAATGAAAGTAACGACAGCAGAATAAATAGGTTAAAGTTTTGGAAGTTTTAGGAAAAATCCAATCCAAAGTAACTTAACCTTTAGAGAACATGTATGGTCTCACTTAACTTGGAAGTTCATTTAGGTCAGGCTTCAGGCAGGGTTTGATCAAAGTTCTTGCTTGGAGTCCCACTCTTCTTTGAGAACTTCTCTTCTTAGTTCAAATTTTGTCTCACCTTAGCATCTTTCAAGGTAGCAGAATAGCTAAAACAGTCACATCATTTACTTCTAGAAACCCCAAACACTGTCCAGAAGAAGGAAAAGTTCCCTTTCAACAACTTGGCATTCGTCTGATTGAAGTAAGTTAGATTGAGTGTCCAACACTGAACCAGTGATTCCAAGGGGATAATATTTTATGGGTTGTCTCAGAACATTCAGGTTCCATCCCTGGAGCTGAGAGAAGAGTGAATGAAACACACAAACCTCATGACTCCTACACAGTGGGGGGTTGGTGGAATGAATGCCAGGAAGTCAACTAACCATGCCCAATAAAATTACCATTTAGAACTAGTAAGTAGCAAAAGCAGTTTTATGGAAAACACAAATTAAAGAGGAGAAAGACTAGAGGAACTTTCCCAGAGAGCAGAAGAATTAATTGGAAACAAGAGAGTATTTGGTACATAGAAAAAGAGATCACAAAGAGGTAATCTGCAAATAAGAAAACAGAATATGCAAAACGAAAGTGGGCATCAAGGACATGACAGAAGAAAAATTCCCACATTAGAAACGGAATTTAGGGGCACCTGGGTGGCTCAGTGGGTTTAAAGCCGCTGCCTTCAGCTCAGGTCATGATCTCAGGGTCCTGGGATCGAGCCCCACATCAGGCTCTCTGCTCAGCAGGGAGCCTGCTTCCCCCTCTTTCTCTGCCTGCCTCTCTGCCTACTTGTGATCTCCCTCTCTGTAAAATAAATAAATAAAATCTTAAAAAATAAAGAAATAAAAAAAGAAATGGAATTTAGATAGGAAAGCAAAAACTAACAAAATACAGTGGAGTAAAATTGTTAAAATCGCAATGGAGATTTTATTAAATATCTCTAGAAGAAATCATTCCCTAATGAGTAGAAATTAGGCACTATACTATATATATTTCCATATATGACCTTACTTAGTTTCGATCCTCACTATTATAAAACTGTGAGATAAGTCCTATCATCTCCACTTGGTGCTTGATGAAATTGAAGCTGCAAGGGATTTAAATAACACAACTGATAGAATTGCCAAGCTTCCATTTGAACCTAGGCCCACCCAAAAACAAAATCTGCATGCTTTCAATTGTCCCATTTAAGAAAGTGAAATGAAAGAACAGCTTGCCAGAAGTTTGCATAAAAAGTGGAACTCCATTACAACACTGTTGCTGTTGATGTGAACTCGCGATGACCATGGAAACTAAATACTCATTATACAGATAAGGGAATAGGAACAGTGTCCTCTCCTCTTCCCACTGAGTGACTTTCCACTAATATGAGCCAAAACTGGTTTTTAACTAATCCACACTCAGCAAATGAATAGTGTCCTAAAGTCAAAGAATCCTCTTCCCTGTGTTCCTTATATTAGACGAACCTAAAAGACAAGTAAATAGTCATAGACTTCTCTGCAACTAATAAAAGGATATATTCAGTATTATTAAGACAAGTTGAAACATGGTATTGGAAAGATATTTTAGCAAAACTATTTCTAACGATTTCCAACTGCCAAGCCACTAGCTTCCTTTAATTTGGGCTTTCCCTTGTTAATGCACAACATTCTTAGTGGTTGGAAAATGTTCAAAGAAAAACCAAGGGAGAAAAAAATATAAGTAAAACAAAACATTTCTTCTTTTTTTTAGTGCCAAAGAGCAGGAAAAACATAGAATAATTTAAACAAACATAAGTTTTGGTGCAAAAGAAGATGAGATATAATATTCTTTCTCTTTCCCAAATCCACCAGCTATAATGCATGGCTTGGGGAGGAAAAGTCTTGGCATAGGATGCAAGAGTTTGCTTGTCGTGGTGGGTTACCTAGTATTAACATTGACATTGAATGAAGACTTTTTTCTGAGTTACCAAATTGTGACTAAGTAAATGTTTATTGTACACAGACCATTCATTAAAACCAAAACAAACTAAAGCAAAAAAACCCACAAAACTTTATTCAACATCAGTTGCATGTGCTGTGGGTTGAATCCTATCTCCCCTCTCCTACCAATTCCTTAGTACGTCATAATGTGACTTCATTTGGAAATAGAGTCATTGTAGATGTAATTAGCTAAATGAAGTTGAAATCCTACTGAAGTAGGATTGGCCCCTAATCCAGTATGACTGATGTGCCATACAAAGGGGAAATTTAGAATTAGACATACTGAGAGAACATTATAAGAAGATGAAGGCAAAGACCAAAATGATACAGCAGAAGCCAAGGAATGCCAGAGGTTGCCAGGAAATCTCCAAAGCTAGGAGAGAGGTATGGAAACAAGTTTCTCTCGCAAGTCATCAGAAAGAACCAACTCTGTTAACATCTTGGATCTGGGACTTCTAGGCTCCAGAATTATGGGGCAATAAATTTCTGTTGTGTTAGCACCCAATCCATGCTTTGTTATGGCAGCCTGAGCAAACAAATACAGTATTTAACATACTATTTTGGGGAGGGAGTGTTTATACGAAGATGATTCATAGATGTAAACAATAGACCACAATATAAGTATAACCAACAAATGTACTCCCTGGGTGAGGAAAAGAGGAGTGAACTGGAGAGAAAAATTGAGAAACCAGCAGCTGTACATGCTGGCCAAAGAATGTGTTCAGGGGCCCATATCTTCAATTGCTTTTAAGATCAGGCTATTTCGGTTTTTGGCATAATAGGCCTAGTGAACAGTGAAAAGCCAAAGAGCTATCTTAGGGCCTATAAGTATATTTGAGATGGTAACAAACAAAATAAAATATCAATCTACATAAGTACCATCACAAAATGAAAATCAATAAAATTTTGATTGGGTATCTATACATGTAATATATGAACTTGGTTAATTATGAAGTTGATATTCAAAAGTTTATAATAATTGAAAAGTATTTGAATGCTATATTATGTTTGAGTCAGCATGAACTACAAATGTTGTACGACAATTTTCAAGATATAAAAACCAAGCACAAACTAAACATAACTTAATCATGGTTCAAGTAGCAATTGCAGAGGAAAAATTACAAAATTCTGTCAACAGTTTATAGCACACATTGATATTTGATTTGAAGTGTGGTTGTGTTTTAATATGCATATATATGGTACTACAAAGGATATCTAAGAATAACGATGCCTAGAACCCAAGCATCTCCTAAAATGGAGCATATTAGGCATCAAAGGGCATATTTAGTGATGAAATTGTCACTACTCTTCTTATAGAAGAAAAATGTTTTGAAAAACTAATTAAAAACACTTAAAAATTCTAATGTTTTAACAAGCATGTAAATTATTAGCAAACTGGAAATGGTTCACCTTAACCCATATAATAAGGATTTTAATATTTTCAAGTAAAAGTTATAAAATAAATAAGTAACAGCAATGATAAGTAGAGCACAGGGAATGTAGTTAATAATATTGTAATAACTGTATGGTGACAGATGGTAACTACACTTACTGTAGTGAACATTTTATCATGTATATAATTGTCAAATCATGATGTTGTACACATGAAATTATTATAATATTATGTTAACCACACTTCAATTTAAAATAAGAAAAAAAAATTGAAAACATAAGATATTTATATAAACTTTAAATGAAAAAATGAACATTTTCATGGATTTTTTTTTTTAATAAGGCAGCACCTCAAAATCTCCCCAGATTTTAAATCAAGGCGACATGTGGCAAAATAAGAAATCAACATTGGTTTCCTAGAGTGATTTTTAATGAAAAAATGTTGACTTCCCAAATTTAACAGAAAGGCCAGAAGACATCCTAGACTATTTCAATCGAGTGAACTTCATGTTCTTTGAATGTTTCTTGTTACTAATGTTTTCATCAAATCAAATATTTTGATTTGGAGAAAATTGTTTTTGTCTCCTTTCCAAAAGTGTTTTCTTTGATTAAAATAATGCTGACTATAAGTATTTATGAGTATTTTGGCCTTAAAAAATTATCATTGATATTTGGATTGGCTCAATCCCCATTTCATCTTCCTTCAATTTGAAGGTTAAACCATGTCTCCAAGCTTTCTTGAAGCTTGACTATTAGAAGTGAATTAGGGTTAATTTAGGCAGAGGCTCTCAAGCCAAACCAGAAGGCAGATTATGACAAATAGATAATCTCCCTGCAACTTCTTGTTGCTCCTTTGGAAGATCAAAGAGGTAGCAGGGTTCACTCTTCGCAATCTGGGGTGTCAGTAAAAAGAAGCTTATTGATCTGGCTCCCTTTCTGTTAGAATGAGGCTTTAGAAACTCATTTTTTCAGGTTTGTAGTGTTGAAATGAACATGACTTCAATGGTGGCCATAAACACATAGCTTCCCTTTGGGATCCATTTTAGAACTTGTTCCTTCAACCCCCTCCACTGCCTATACACCTATTTTACACCTAGTTCCAACTTATGTCTCTTTTTTCATAAGGTACTTAACATAATTTATGTTTTCTAAGCTGAATGCTTACTGATACATAAGTATCAGTAATTTGATGTATTCAAATCAAAATACATCAGTGTATATCATTGAAAGACTTAGAAATATAATCTCATTGCTTTATTAATCCAATTTCCAAATGAGATTAAAGATTGATATAAACTAAAAGCCTTTGACTATGGACCATTGCATCTATGATGTGGAAATCATGGATGAAGCTTTAAAGGTGATAATGAGTGAAAAACAATAACAAGTGGGAAATAAAAATATATTTTCTAGAGACTTTTAAAATAGTTTTTAGAAAGCCACATTTATATCAACTCAATTCACTTTTCAAAAAATTATCAAGACTTCACTTGGAAAATCACGAGATTTTGTAGTAGTCTTCCTGTGGGGGGGAAGGAAGGAGAGTGGGGAGAAGAGAAACAATAGTTCACTGCTACCTTGTTTCTTTCTTTTAAAGGAACACAATTCAGAAGGACCTCGTGTGTCATCAGTTCCAAGTGAGTTCAGGGTCTCATTAAATCTACATGCTCTTGCTTCACACATACAACTCAGTACTCTTTCAAAAATAACAATTCCTATGTGTCAATAACATGCACTAAACTAGAAAATTCTAATGCCGGTATTTGACTATAATGATCACCTGGGTCAAGGCCAGAGATCTATTTAGACCAAACTAGAATCTTGATTTCATTCTACTGGTTCTATTAGTCACATTGTCTCCTGTGGTCAGCAGACTCTGTTTAGTTAATTTAAAAGAGCCTTTCAAGAATGAACCTAGCTGTTAGGTGCTATTTGGAGGCATAGTCATCCTTCCAGCATTTGGAAAACAATGAGTAAATATGAAGCTAGTAAAGCTCCTTTGGGCACTATCCCTTCTGTGACTAGACTTGGCTCACCTCCGATTGCAGGAGACACCTCAGTGTTCTCCAGCCAGCAGATTCTTGAGTCTCTCTTACCTGGAGCTCAGTATCTGATTAACTTCCTCATGGACTAACAAAAATAACTTCTTCATTGCCCTTGTCCCTTACCAAGTCTAAAGATCACTTTTCTAGTGCTCATTTCCTGCCCTGTATTGGCTGTTTTCCAAGATGACTGGACTTGACATTTCCAACTCTCACCATAGAAAACAGCCCTCTCTCCATACAGAGCTTGGCTGTGTCTTCGGACTTCACAAACATAATCCTTCAGAACATTTGAATCCTATATATCACTACATTTGTCCCTATCTGAGTTACTTCATATAAAAGTAACGCCATGAATGGATCTTTACCCGTAGATTCTACAGTAAACTTCAGCAATCCCACTCAGGTCATCTTTATGGTCCCTCAGCTAGCATGGAATCTAAATACATCACGACACCCTTGCTTTCTGGATCTTGAGCAAATGCTAGAACAAGGAGAGAGACACAGCACATTTGCCAAGAAACAGTGAATGTAATTAGGGGAAGTGAAGTCTAAATCCATATTTAGAAAAGAAACATTTCTAAGCAGGATGCTAATCTTCAGACATAATGGATGAAGAGTCTTGTATATTATCAAGTAGCACAGTTTAGTTTCATGGAGTCAGGATGTCTGGACAGTCAACACCCCAGAACAAGCACTTTGCTTAAACATCACAAAACTGAAAGCCTCCTAAAGTGAGTATCTGCAAATTGAAAGCCCATTAAAGTGATTATCTGCAAACAATAAACTTCCCTGTTCTGAAGGTAACTTTTAAGTTTCAAACTCAAAATTCATAAACTTAGTTTATAGTTTTCAAGTATTTTTTTCTGTTTTCTAATCATCAAAATTAAAAAAAAAAAGACAAAAACAAAAAACAAAACAGAACAAAACAAAAACCCTGGTGTCCAGAATTAGCTGTTACATATAGAAACCTTGAACTTTTAGAAAAAATGAGATATTGAAGAGGAACAACCAAGCCGGAGGGAGCAGGATCAGTCACCAGACCAAAAGAGCACACATAAAATGCATTGACCTGTAATGGTTTGGTCCTCCCAGCTTTTAGTTGTAATTCATCTGTCATAGAGAGATAGTGATTTGCATAATCAGCAAATTCCAATCAAGTTTATCTTATTTAGTATTTATGTTCCATATTAATTTACTAGACTACCAAAACAAAGTACTACAGATGAGGTTACTTAAACAACAGAAATGTATTTTCTCTCCATTCTGGAGGCTGGAAGTCTGAGATTAGGGTGTTGGCAGAAATAGTTTCTTCTTAGAATTAGGCTTCTCATTGGTTTGCAGGTGGCCAGCTTAACTCTGTCTTCACATGGTCTTTTATTTTTTTTTGCACATATGTGTCTGGATCTTAATCTCTTTCTAGGGACACTAGATTTATTGGATTAAGGCCTGTGCTAACTATATCTGTTTAATTTAATTACCTTTTTTATATACCACCCAAATATAGTCACATTTGAGGTACTGGGTATTACTGTGGGGGATATAATTCAACCCATAACATGTTCCTTGTTCTGATTTGTTCTTTATCCCTCCAATTTTCCTAAAGATGTATGCCTTGTTTTAGCCAAATTAATGCAGATATTGAAATTAATATGATGGTGTATCTTCTCTCCATTTATGCAATATGGGAATTTAAGATTCATATTCTACAATGCTTTTGTATCCTGTGGTCTTTTCTCTCAAAAATGAATTAAAACAATATTAAATGTCAAGACCAGTGTTCAGGAAATTGGAGTATAATGAATATATAACCACTGTATGAGAACATTGAACATTTTGATCACCGCTTATTTTGACCACGAAGGATGTTCATACTATTTTCTGCTATTACAAATGACCTAATGAATATACTTACACAGACATACTTTTGAGTATATTTAATTATCCTATAAGATTAATTCCTAGGAAGGCACATTACTATTTCTAAGAATGTGTACATTTCTAAGGCATTTAAAATATTCCTCCAAAATTGCTTTTCAGAAGAAAGTTATTATACATATCACACCACAGTAAATCACTGGTTACAAAAATAAATAAGCATTTTTTCATAATGACATGCAAAACAGGGTGCTTATTGTTCAAGTAGCCTTTCATCATTTAACTTGATAACACTTTGGCATTTTATTTAGTTTTTTAATCTATAAATATCCTTTGCCAATTTTTCCATTGAAATATTATGTTTATCTAATTGATCTATACAAAGTTACCATAAAGGTCAATTTGAAAATTGATTATAGTGGCTTGTCCACACTTTTATTTCAGTAATGAAAATTTACCCACTTGAATTATCCATAGTTTATTTTACAGAAGAAGGCACAATAGAATTTTTGAAGCACTTTCTATAAAAAAGAAGAATTGCCTACATTTACAGAGTCCATGTACCTATTTTGTACATATTTCTGCATGAGACAAAGTTCAAGATAGTTCAGTTACGTCTTTGTCCCCTTTATTTACTATTTTAATAGAAAATAAATTTTCTTTCTCTCCCTCTGCTGCTCACCCTGTTTGTGCACTTGCTTGCTCTCTCTCTCTGTCAAATAAGTAAATAAAATAAATGGTGTTAGGAAAATTGGACAGCCACTTGCAAAAGAATGAAACTGGACCACTTCCTTACACCACACACAAAAATAGACTCAAAATGGATGAAAGACCTCAATATGAGACAGGAATCCATCAAAATCCTTGAGAAGAACACAGGCAACAACCTCATCGACCTCAGCCACAGCAATTTCTTCCTAGAAACATCGCCAAAGGCAAGGGAAGCAAGGGCAAAAATGAACTATTGGGACTTCATCAAGATCAAAAGCTTTTGCACAACAAAGGAAACAGTCAACAAAACCAAAAGACAACTGACAGAGTGGGAGAAAATATTCGCAAATGACATATCAGATAGGGCTAGTATCCAAAATCTATAAAGAACTTCTCAAACTCAACACCCAAATAATCCAATCAAGAAATGGACAGAAGACATGAATAGATATTTCTGCAAAGAAGATATCCAAATGGGTAACAAACACATGAAAAAGTGCTCAACATCACTCAGCATCAGGGAAATACAAGTCAAAATCACAGTGAGATAGCACCTCACGCTAGTCAGAATGGCTAAAATTAACAAGTCAGGAAATGACAGATGTTGGCGAGGATGCAGAGAAAGGGGTACCCTCCTACCCTGTTTGTGGGAATGCAAGCTGGTGCAGCCACTCTGGAAAACAGTACAGAGGATCCTCAGTAAGTTGAAAATAGAGCTACTTTACAACACAGCAATCACACTACTGGTATTTACCCCAAAGATACAAATGTAGTGATCCAAAGGGGCATGTGCACCCCAATGTTTATAGCAGCAATGTCCACAGTAGCCAAGCTATGGAAAGAGCCTAGATGTCCATCAACAGATGAATGGATAAAGAAGAAGTGGTATATATATACAATGGAATACTGTGCAGCCATCAAAAGAAATGGAATCTTGCCATTTGCAATGAGATGGACAGAACTAGAGGGTATTATGGTAAGTGAAATAAGTCAATCAGAGAAAGACAATTATCAAATGATCTCTCTGATGTGAGGAATTTGAGAGTCAGGGTGGGGGGTCATGGGGCGAAGGGGGAAAAATGAAACAAGATGGGACTGGGGAGGGAGACAAGCCATAAGAGACTTAATCTCATGAAACAAACTGAGGGTTGCTGGAGGGGAGGTGGGTGGGAGGGATAGGGTGGCTGGGTATGAATATTGGGGAAGGAATGTGCTATGGTGAGTGCTGTGAAATGTGTAAGCCTGATAATTCATAGACTTGTACCCCCGGGGCAAATAATACATTATATGTTAATAAAAAGAAAAGAAAAGAAAAGAAAAGAAAAGAAAAGAAAAGAAAAGAAAAGAAAAGAAAAAAAAAGAGAAAAGAAAAAAAAAGAGAAAAGAAAAAAAAAGAAATCCAAAAAAAAAAAAGGGAAAGAAAAGAAAAGTGGAGCAGGCACTTGGGTGGCTTGGCCAGTAAAGCATCTGCCTTCAGTTCAGGTCATGATCCCAGTGTCCTGGGATGGAGCCCAGCATTAGGCTCCCTGCTCAGTGGAGAGCCACATCTCTTTTTCCCTCTGCTGCTCTCCCTGCTTGTGCTCTCTCTCTCTGTGTCTATGTATCAAATAAATAAATAAAATATTAAAAAAATAAAAAGAAAAATAAATGTTATCTCATCACTTCATTATTTTCCTTGCTTTAAATCAGGGAACTCTACATTTCTTTTAAGAAAGATAGAGAAATAGAGTTGCTTTATTTTCATCCTCTTAAGTGAGAGTACGTCCACTTAATGGCTGACATGGAAAACTCCTTTATAGTCATGGCTATATAGTATCAGGACAAAAGAAATATAGGAAGATTAGCTAGATGCAGTAAGAATATATATCCCAAGGAAAAAGAAAAGGATGTGTGGCAAGGGCTGGAGGCCATAAGAAATGTATAGAAATATTGATGGAGATAAGATACTTAGGGAAGGAGGTGATGGTCCTTAATATTGGAAAGGTTATCATTCAGAAAGGTCAAACTTACACTAAATGACTTCATAATTGTTTTGTTTCTTAACTTTCACATATTAGTGAAGTCATACGATATTTATCTTTCTGATAATGTTTTTATCAGCTGACCTGTTTTATCAAAACAGCTGACCTGTTTTGCTTAGCATAATACACTCTAGGTCTATCCACGTAGTTGCAAATAGCAAGATTTCATTGTTTTTGATCGCTGAGTGGTACTCCATTCTATATATCTACCACATCTTCTTTATCTATTCATCAGAACCAAAAACAGATGAGCATAGGGGAAGGGAAGGAAAAATAAAATAAGATGAAAATGGAGGGGGAGGCAAACCATAAGAGATGCTAAACTCTAGGAAACAAACTGAGAGTCACTGGAGGGGAGGTGGGGGTGTAGGAATAATTGGGTGACGGACATTAAGGAGGACACTTGATGTAATGAGCACTGGGTGTTGTATGCAACCGATGATTCACTAAATTCCACCTCTGAAAACTAATAAAAAAAATCCATAACTGCTAATACAAGTCATCAGTAAAAAATAAAGAAAGGTAGTAACTGGTTTAATATAAGATAATCCTTCTAAAATTAGAGCTTTTAAAATAACAAAGTGTAGAGGTTCCTTCCTGTGTAATGAAACACCTGTCACCAAAATCATTCAAGCTGTAGCTATATGATGATCCTTCAGTGATAATTTAGAAGGTTTACTTATAATCCATAACAATGGGTAAAATCGGGATAAATGGTTATTAAGATCATTTGCAGTTCATTGATTCTCAGTTCAACCTCAGATAATTTGGCTGTGTTTTCCTATGGTTTCACAGAAAATAACACGAAGCATTTTATTTATTACAATATATTAAAATATGGAAATTTTGCCAAAGGAAAAATTATAATGTGATTAGATGAGTGCCCTTCTTTATAATTACGGAAATCTTGGGAACATGTTTTTGTTAAATCTGATGATAATAATTTAACTGGTGATAAGGCAATTATATTAAGTTCAAAGGAAGCACATAAAACTGTCTTTTGTAAAATGTTTGGAGCGTGTTTTAATGGTGATATTTTATTACAAATCATATACATAAATAATAAGGCGAAAAAAGCGAATAATATTGCGTCTATGTGTGGCTCCAAGAAAAACTAACTGTTACAAAAAGAATGTGTCATAAATATTAAATCATTTCACTTTGTTTTCTCCAAATGCCATGTTCCCTGTAAGCTTTCCACAGGCAGAGTAAAGCCATGAGTACGAAATATTTCAGGATAACAGGGAGCCAGTAATGGATCCCTTTAACAAGGAAACTACTGAGGAACAATTAGGCTTGAAAATCCAGGTGTGGTAGATAAAGACTCTTCCTAATTTCCCTTGAAATATCAAGAAGCAAGCCTAGAAGTTATAGGTTGTGTGTGTGTTGCTGTTTCTCTCCGTATAAGGAACATACTGTTTCCATAGTGATATTAAAAATAATTTTGTTGGGCATCTGGGTGGCACAGTCAGCTCCACAGCCAACTTTTGGTTTTGGCTCAGGTCATCATCTCAGGGTCATGAGTTAGAGCCCTAGCTCAGGGTTCTGTGCTCATCGTGGAATCTGCTCCAGATTCTCATCTCCATCTTCCTCTGCCCCTCCTGCTTATGCTCTCTCTGTCTAAAATAAATAAATAAATCTTTAAAAAAATAATAATTCTGCAGAATGACTTTTATATTGGTAGAAAATTATAGACAGCAATGATAATCCAACAAAAATAGAAAAAAATGTGTCAATATTCAGATTACTATAAGAAATTTTTTTCTTAACACGTAATGTGTTATTTGCTTCAGGGGTACAGGTCTATGAATCATCAAGTTTACACATTTCACAACACTCACCATAGCACATACCCTCCCCAGTGTCCATCACCCAGCCGCCCTCCCTCCCCCTGCCCCCGCAACCTCAGCAACCCTCAGTTTGTTTCAGGAGATTAAGTCTTTTATGGTTTGTCTCCCTCCCCAGTCTCATCTTGTTTTATTTTTCCCCCTTTGCCCCATGACCCCCCCCGACTCTCAAATTCCTCACATCAGAGAGATCATTTGATAATTGTCTTTCTCTGATTGACTTATTTCACTTAGCATAATACCCTCTAGTTCTGTCCATCTTGTTGCAAATGGCCAGATTTCATTTCTCTTGATGGCTGCATAGTATCCCATCATATATATATATATATACACCACATCTTCTTTATCCATTCATCTGTTGATGGACATCTAGGCTCTTTCCATAGCTTGGCTACTGTGGACATTGCTGCTATAAATATTGGGGTGCACATGCCCCTTTGGATCACTACATTTGTATCTTTAGGGTAAATACCAGTAGTGTGATTGCTGTGTTGTAGAGTAGCTCTATTTTCAACTTACTGAGGATCCTCTGTACTGTTTTCCAGAGTGGCTGCACCAGCTTGCATTCCCACAAACAGGGTAGGAGGGTACCCCTTTCTCTGCATCCTCACCAACATGTGTCATTTCCTGACTTGTTAATTTCAGCCGTTCTGACTGGTGTGAGGTGGTATCTCACTGTGGTTCTGGAAATAGTCAACAAAACCAAAGACAACCGACAGAATGGGAGGAGGTTTTTTTTTTAACACCTGTTATAATCTAGTAATGATTCCGTTCACTTAAGTAAATGTTCAAAACAACCATTTAATTTTCATGGTACTACTATTTAAAATTGCATTTTTGGTGCCTGCTGGTGGTGGCCACATGCTGTGTGCTACAGGCATGGGCATTGGTGGCTGCTGCCTTTGGGCTGGGATGGAACGTCCTCTTAGAGGAGGCTGAGGAGCTGAGTCAGAGCCATGGCCAGTACAGTGGTAGCAGCCAGACCGACCCTTGTTTCTGCAGGATTTGCAGGATGTTACGTTTTGCAAGCCATGAAACACAGAGCCTCAAGTAAAGCAAGTTTTTCAAAGTCCACCAAAATCTGCCTTCAGTGTTGGTTATTATAGAGATGGGTTTGAACCCCAAATGGCCAAATGAGAAGCGATAATAATGTTAGGTGTAAGCCCCGCTGCCAATAAAGGAAAAATATGAGATGCTCATTGGCAGATTATGCTTTTAAGTCACCTGGATGAGGGAGGATCTCCTTGCACAGTAGCCAAAACCAATGAAGCTAAAGATTTACTAGATGATCAGGCTAAAAAAATGAAGTAAGTGTGTGATGAGTTTTAAGTTCTTGTTAGTTTATGTGTTTAAGTGCCAGTTTTTTTTTAATAATAAAATGCCTCAAAGCTACAAAAAAATTCCATTTTTAAAACTAGATGTTTATTTCTTGATGTGACATGGGAAGGTGGTAATTTGACAGATTCAAGGCCCAGATTTTCACTTGAGTGCAGAAGAGCATTACAACTCAAACATATTCTTAAAATCAATTACAAAGCTTTCCTAAGCCAAACTTCTCCTCCAGGCTTTATCTGAGCATCCTCTCCTCTTCAAATTTCATGGCAACATTACAGTATTTAGATATAGGTAGCTAAAATAACTTAGATATGAGCAAGGCTACCTAGAAATAGAGAAATCTTGGAAGAGGAAAAGATCTGTGCAGATATAAGGTGATGAGAAAAAAGGTAAGCATGTGCATTCCCAGAATGTTTCATGAGAGTGGTTGGGTTGGGACACAAGCTGCAAGAGCCTCGGTAGGAAACAAGTTTACTGTTCAATTAAGTAATAAAAAATAGAACTTTTATAATACTATTGTAACTAATGGTACTAACGTAAGTTCAAGTTTTTCCTCCTTTTGTTTTCTGTTCTTCTTCCTCTTTTTTTTTTAAAGATTAATTAATTAATTTATTTATACAGAGAGAGAGAGAGAGAGACTACAAGTAGGCAGAGAGGCAGGCAGAGAGAGAGGGGGAAATAGGCTCCCTGCTGAGCAGAAAGCCCCATGCAGGGCTCCCAGGACCCTAAGATCATGACCTGGGCTAAAGGCAGAGGCTTTAACCCACTGAGCCACCCCAGTGCCCCTCCTCTTTCATTTTTTGATAAGAACTGCCAATGTTTTGTACTTTGCTTAATATTGGTATTATTTAATATTTGAAGGATTTATATGCTATAACAATACATTTTCTTGTACTTTTCTTTGGAGGAAGTTTTTTTGATAAATTCAATTGAGTTAATGCAGAAATATAGAACTTTCAGTTCTTTTTTTTTTAATTCTTTCTTTTTTTTTTCCCAAATTTTTATTTAAATTCCAGGTGGTTAACACACAATGCAGTATTAGTTTCAGGTGTACAATTTAGTGACTCATCGCCTACATACAATGCCCAGTGCTCACCATTTATGTCATATTGATATGTTTTATTTTTCAAAAAGTTATCGTTATCATTGAAGTCTTTGTGGTTGTTGAAATAAAGTTGTTCATGTATTCCACTATTACATGTGTATTCTTAATAAGATTTGTAAAGAGATCCCTACTATAACTCCCGTTATTAGAGATTTTCTATTTCTTAACTTGCTTTTTTTTCACCAGTCCTGCTAGTAGTTTATCAATTAACTGATCTTTATTTTTTTCAATTCAAATTGTTTTATTATTTTTATTATATTCAATCAGCCAGCATATAGTACATCACTAGTTTTTGATGTAGTGTTCAATGATTCATTAGTTGAGTATAATACCTAGTGTTCATCACATTTGCCCTCCTTAAAACCAATCACCCGGTTACCCCATCCCCCCACCCCCCTCTCTTCTGTAACTGTTTGGTTCCTGGAGTCCAGAGTCTCTCATGGTTTGTCTCCCTCTCTAATTTCCTCCCATTCAGTTTTCCCTCCCTTCCCCTGTGGTCCTCTGCACTATTCCTTGTATTCCACTTATGAGTGAAACCATATGATAATTGCCTTTCTCTGCTTGACTTATTTCACTTAGCATAATCCCTCCAATTCCATCCGTGTCAATGCAAATGGTGGGTATTCATCCTTTCTGATAGCTGAGTAATATTCCATTATTTATATGGACCACAACTTTATTCATCTGTTGAAGGACATCTAGGCTCCTTCCACAGTTTGACTATTGTGGACATTGCTGCTATAAACATTGGGGTGCATGTACCCCTGCCGCCTCCTGACGGCGCACGGGAGAAGAATGAGGCACAAACAAGTCAGCTGCAAGAGAAAGGGAGCAGGGGACGACAGTAGAAAAGACTGTCGTCCCGAATGACTCCTCCATCTCATATTTATTAGAAAGTAGTTAACAACCAACAAAGAAGCCAGGTTAGGTCACACATTGACCATGAGT
>CM053603.1:171548116-171596811 GCA_028646535.1 Procyon lotor | reverse complement strand
TAGAGTTGTTCTGTTATTGGAGGAAGTGGAGGAGGAGATTCCTCCTTTATATATTTCTTTACTATGACTTTAGTAATTTCTTTTTCCTCTAGAATAGCATATTTAGGTTCTTTGTTTTTAGTTTTTCCTAAACATTTATTATCGCTATCTGAATCAGGGGTTTGTAAAGGCTCCAAAACGGAGCGAATAAGGGTCCAAGTAGGCCATATAGTAATTGGAATTGATTTTCCTTTAAGATGCAAGAATTTTAACTCATGACCTACTTTTTCCCATGTCTGTAAATCTAAAGTCCCTAATGTAGGGAACCAGGAGCAATGTTCTTTAATTACCTTAAAAAGCTCCAAAAGTTGGCCCTCGCTGACTCTTGCTTCTCCCGCCTTTAGGAGCCATCTCAATAAACATACGTAAGGGCGATATACGTTTGTGCTCTTTAGATTTCCCATACCCTGTGATAAGTACCCACAACTCACCAGCAGGAAAAAGGCACGGCCGTGCACACGAACACGTTGGGGCTTCTTCTCCTGTTTTATTTCTCCTCCTTGTCCCTGTTCGGGCGCCACTTGCCTCATCTTAAAGGCGCACGGGAGAAGAATGAGGCACAAACAAGTCAGCTGCAAGAGAAAGGGCCGTCCCCTGCTCCCTTTCTCTTGCAGCTGACTTGTTTGTGCCTCATTCTTCTCCCGTGTGCCGTCAGGAGGCGGCATACCCCCCTCTTTTTAGTACATCTGTATCTTTGGGGTAAATGCCTAGTAGAGCAATTGCTTGGTCATAGGGTAGCTCTTTTTTTTTAACTTCTTGAGGAATCTCCATATTGTTTTCCAGAGTGGCTGTACCAGCTTACATTCCTACCAACAGTGTAAGAGGGGTCCCCTTTCTCCACATTCTCACCAACACTTGTTATTTCCTGTCTTGTTACGTTTTGCCATTTTAACTGGTGTAAGGTGATATCTCATTGTGATTTTGATTTGTATTTCTGTGGTGGCTTGTGATGTTTTAAAAACCAGACAAGTTTTATGTTTCTTTTTTTTTTTTTTTTTAAGATTTTGTTCATTTATTTGACAGAGAGAGATAGATCGCAAGTAGGCAGAGAGGCAGGCAGAGAGAGAGGGGGAAGAAGGCTCCCTGCTGAGCAGAGAGCCCGATGCGGGGCTCGATCTCAGGACCCTGAGATCATGACCCAAGCCAAAGGCAGAAGCTTTAACCCACTGAGCCACCTAGGCGCTCCTATGTTTCTTAATTTGTCTGTTTTTTACTTATTTAGAAAATAAATCCACGTATTTTTAATATCTGTTATCTTTATTATTTCTTTCCCCTTTTACTTAATTTGCATATAAATGACTCATCTTTTTCTAAGTGTAGTAGATGGAAAATTCTATCACTAATTTTTAACTTTCTTCTTTTATTAAAACATCTATAGCTATATATTTCCCCTTCAGCACCATCGCAGCTACATTGCACACATTTTGATAAGTTGTGTTGTGATTAGAATTAAATTCAAACACTGTGGGGAGCACAGAATATTGTATAGACAAGTTGAATCACTATGTTGTACACCTGAAAACAAATGTGACATTGTATGTCAACCATACTCAATTTTTAAGAAAACAGAAATAAATTCAAAACCTTTTGTAATTCGCTTGTGATTTCTTGTCTTATCATATTAATTGTTTAGAGGTATATGCCTTAATTTCCAAAATTTTGGGACTATTCTGGTTAACAATGTGTTTGATTTCAAATTTAATTTCCTGATGGTTGTCAAAACCTACTCTGTATGACTTCAGTCTTTTGCCATAGGTTATTGCAATGGGCCATCTTTCACTTACCACAAGAGAATTACAATTGATTGAACCACTTCATGTGAAATGTGAGAACCTTAAAATAATGTTATTTATGCATCTCCATTCTACGTATTAAAGCTGTGACAGATTTTTAGTCTACATATTTTATAAATCTCAAATTTCAATGCTGTAATTTTAGCAGTAAGCCATCACTTTGTTTTAAAGACATTAAGAAAAAAATGTGTAGTCTTATTTCTGATGATCTTCATTCCTTCCTATAGATCTTTATTTCTATCTAGTGTCATTTCACTGCAGCCTAAAGAATTCCTTTTAACATTTCTTCTACTATAGGACTTGAGAAATGTATCTTCTTGGTTTTTGTTTGCCTAATAATATATTTATATGGCTGTTGTTATTTTGTCTGAATGTAGGAATTGAGTTGAAAATTTGTTCTTATTTTCATTAATTTAAAGATCATTAAAATCTTCCTACCTTCACTGACTCTATCTGCAGTCAGCCATTATTTGTATGTTTGTTCCCTGAAAAATGCTATCTTTTTTCCCTCTGGAAAATATATATATTTGTCTCTGGTTTTATCAGTTTGACTGTAATCTGTCTAAGTATAGCTTTTATTGTTCTTGTCTTGGCATTTGTTAAGCTTCTCATGTTGATAGGTTAGTGTTTTCCTTCAAACCCAAAACATTTTTGTCTGTTACATCTTTAAAAATTTTCTCCCTTTTTTTCTTCTCTTTTCTCTTTCTGGGAACCTAATTACATGTATACCAGACATGTTGATATTGTCTCATAAATCCCTGAGGTTATATTTAAAAAATTTTTTCTTGAGTTTTTTTTTTTTTTTAAAGATTTTATTTATGTGGCAGACAGAAATCACAAGCAGGCAGAGAGGCAGACAGAGAGAGAGTGAAGCAGGCTTCCCGCTGAGCAGAGAGCCCAACATGGGGCTCGATCCCAGGACCCTGAGATCATGACTTGAGCTGAAGGCAGAGGCTTTAACCCACTGAGCCACCCAGGCGCCCCTTGAGTTTTTTAAGATTGAGTCATTTCTATTGAAGTTCGTTAAATTCATCAACACTGCTTTTGCCATTTCCAATCTGTTGTAAAGTTCATCCAATATATTTTTAATGGACTTTGCTTTTTAAATCAGTGTTAGACTTGAAAAATAAATTGAAAATAGAGGACAGAGAGTTCCCTTACAACTTTTCACACATTTTATCTTATTGTTTACATATGAGATTAGTATGGTTACAATTAATTAGTATGTTACAATTAATGAACAAATATCAATCTATTGTTATTAACTAAAATCAATACTTTATTCAGATTTCCTTAGTTTTCACCTAATATTCCTTTTCTGTTCAGGATCTCATCCAGGGCACTGTAATATGTGTAACTGTCATGTGTTCTTAGGCTTCTCTGGGCTGTGACAGTTTCTCAGACTTTACCTTGTTTTTGTTGGCTTTGATAGTTTTGTGGATTCTTGGTTAGTTTTACTGAAGGATGCCCCAATACTAAAATTTACATAATGCTTTCTTACAAATAGATTGGGGTTATGGATTTGAGGAAGGAAAATTTCAGAAATAAAGTATTATTTTTATCATATACCAAAACTACATGACAGAAAAGGACTTGTGAGTTTTGATGTAGACCTCAGTCACCTAGCACCACCTGAAGTAGCATTTGCCAGAATTCACTGTAAAAAGCTACACTTTGCCTCCATTTACACACTGATTATTTGAGAAAAATTTCTGCGTGCAGCCACACAGAGAGTTATGCTGTTCCTTTAGGGTGGAGTATCTATATAAACTATTTGGAATTATTCTTCATGAAAGATTTCTTATTTTTCTCCCATGTGCTTACTAAATCATTTATTCATAACAGCTTGGACTCATGGATATGTATTTCATACTTTAGGTTGTAATCTAATACCACTTAATTTATTTTGTTGCCCCAATTGTTCCAACTTTAGATATTAGAAGCTCTTTCAGTTAATTATCCAATATATTTCCTTTTTCATTGCATATACTGTCCTTTTTTTTGAAGTTCTTTGAGGTTTTTTGATTCTCCTTGAGATCTTCTCTTTGTTAAATAATTATGACCAATACTTCCTTTATATCTTGACATATTTATATAATAGTTGCTTTGAATTGCCTGTCATCTAATTCTAACATGGGCAACATCTCAGGGTTCTTTTGTATTGATCGATTTGTGTCTGGGCCTCGTGTCACTTTTCCTCATTCTTTGCATGTCCAGATTTTTTTTTTTTTTTACGTAAGTACTATTGCCCTATGAAGAATGTTACTATAGTTTGCTAATTCAAGTACTGAGTCACCAGTAAGAGACTTGTCACTTTTCTTCTGGAGACTTTGTTTTATGTTTTTGTAGGTTTTATCTTCTTTAAGTTTACTGCAGATCTCTTAATTCTGGATTATAGCATTTTTCCTACCATAGGAACCTCCTGGGATTTTAACAAAAAGATTGAGATTTATCCAAGATCTTCTCAGTAGGACTCATACTTGAAACTTTATCTCCTTCTGTGGGCAATAAAATAAATTTTTATATTGTATTTTCACTTTCGAGTTTGGGTTATCACCAATTTGTTTGATTATTACTGGATTCCTCTGTACATGTTCAGTCCAGAGTCAGTCAAGAAGTTGAGAAGAGTTCACACACAGGTTTTAAATAGATTTTCAAGCTCTTCTCTTCTGTGACTAACTTCCTTTCTGGGATTTCTTCCTTCAGTTTCAAGTCATTCTAGTTCCAGACGTGTCCCCGATACTTCAAGCTGAAATAACAGTGCTCGGTTCTGTGTAGACTTTGGGGTCCCTCAGGGGGAAAATGTATAAATGGTGATCTCACTGCTGCCATTCTCTTTTTCAAGGGCCAAACTTCATCCAGCTTTTGGCCACTCTTGTTTTGTCTCCAGGGCCTTCAAATATCTGTGTTTGTTATATTTGTTTAGAGTTTTAAACTTATCTGCCTCAGGAGTAGCCTGATACAGGGTACCCCGAAATTTCTGGAATTAGAACTACCATTTGGTTGCTTTTTCAACGATATTCAGAAATACCTTCTAAAAACCTGAGATACAGTGTGCAAGTGAACAATTCACTTTAGTCATAGAGGCTTATAGTAACAAATACAGAGTTTTTGAAATGAAATAAAATATTAAAGGTGAGAACTTCTCATGTATGTTTTGCAGAGGACATGAAAGAGATGCTGGTAGATTTCATAGCTCTTCTGTTGGGTCTATTCTTTTTAACAAAATATACATGATTTTTTTTTTTTTATTTAAAATTACCAACTTCACTTCCTTTGGCTGATGTAAAGTCTTCAGTACGTAAAGTGCTATGGGTGAAGAGAGAAAAAAAAGTTGACACATGGATTTGAATCATTGATCCATTCATTGCTAGCTAACATTATAGCCTCAGAAAACTTTGAAAATCTCTTTGAGCTTTCATTCACACCTAGGAACAGGGAAAATACTATTAATGACATAGTTTTGAACAGAAGACTCAATCCTGGAATATGATTGTTACCCTATAGCTGGTCCTATTGCCAAACATATGCCATATTACTCTCTTCTAAGCCTACTTTAAGTCATGGAAAGAATTGAAAATTTTTTGGTTTTTAATTTATATGATTAATTCCAAAGAAGTTTGACAAGCAATGTACTTACTGCCCATATTGTTAGTCTTGCTGATAAATGCTTTAGAACTAGGGAGACTTAATCCTGTATCTGGGTCTCTGCCAGCTGCTGAGGAAGCAGGAAAAAAAGTCCAGCTCCCAAATTAGGAGGTTATCAAGTACTAGGCACAGTGTCAATGTCTACCACTTGGTGGGGAGGAAGGAGTTGGATAAAGAAAAGTCTGGGCTGATAATAGATATTGAAAATGATTCAAAATTTAATAAACATGTAGCTTGGTGTCGCATTTTTGCTGGAAATTCTAATTTAGGGTGTTATTAAACAATGATATTTTTAACTGAAGAGGAAAATTGGTGAAAGCATTTTAAAGTGAGACTTCACATGGCATTACTCACATACCAGAATTACTGAGACTATATCCTGAAGTAGCCCCATTATCTGTCTTTGATGAAAAAAGAAAATCTAATAAATAAGAAAAATAATCTGGATATGAAAGTCACTTAGGATATGATACAGTTGTGGAAGACAAAATAAAGTGGAATCCTCAGAAAATCCTACGGTAAAGCAGCAATTCAAAACTATTATTTGGTAAATTTACTAGAAACAGTATGCATTAACATATTAATGTTCCACATGAGTTTATTTTCCTTTTTTTAAAAAATATTTTCTTTATTTATTTGACACAGAGAGAGAGATCCCAAGTAGGCAGAGGGACGGGGAAGCAGGCTCCCTGCTGAGCAGAGAGCCCCACCAGGGGCTGGATCCCAGGACTCTGAGATCATGACCTGAGTCAAAGGCAGAGGCTTTAACCCACTGAACCACCCAGGCGCCCTGAGTTTATTTTCCATATACTGCACATTAACTTGTTTAAATAGAGTTAGACTCATATATCTTGTGCTGTTTTGTTGTTGTTGTTGTTGATATTTTAACTTTTGCAGCCGTTTGAATTTACCAAAGATAAAAATTCTGTATTATCTTATAAGGAATTTGGCATACATTCTTGGTTCTAAATATCCCAAAGTTAGGAGAAGCCTGCTACTCTGTTTAAAAACATTTACTTAGGGGCACCTGGGTGGCTCAGTGGGTTAAGGCCTCTGCCTTAGGCTCAGGTCATGATCTCAGGGTCCTGGAATGGAGCCCCGCATCAGGCTCTCTGCTCAGCAGAGAACCTGCTTCCCCCTCTGCCTATTTGTGATCTCTCTGTCAAGTAAGTGGATAAAATATTTAAAAAAAAAGGAATTTAAAAACATTTACTTAAAAAAAAGTCTTAAAAAATACTCACAATCCCTGAAAGAAGATATTTAATGGAAAAAAAAAAAAGGGAAAGTCAACAGGCCAGTAAATTATAAGTAAATGAGGATGAGGTTCATCACAAGCTTGATTGTTATGGAATAGCAATCTTTACCAGAATGCTGGAAATATAGAAGAAGGTCAATGAATATTTACAAAATGAAAAAAAAAAAAAAAAAGAATGAATGACTGAAATATGCATGGTTTCTTTGTGACAGAATTCTAAATGTTTATTGATGGAAAATTAATTCCTACCTATTTCCCTGTATTATATTTCTACTCTTTCTCTATGTTGGCAAAAAAGAAACTATGACTATTTCCCTAAAAGCAAAGCTGCCATATATTAGATCTTAAATTGAAAACACACCAATTTGGAGATGAGCTTATGCAGATTTGCATGGTAGTACAAACAGACACAATGGTGTATTCTATCTCAGAGGACAAGAGATTTGAGAAAGAAAAGAGGTGGGAAATGTATTTTATTTTCCCAAGCCTGGAATAAACCCTACAGAGAAAAAGGAAGCAGATATTTGAGCCTATCCTATCGTCTGAGGGATATTGGATAAAGTATGAATCTGTTTGCTCACCATTGCTTGCAGCCATTTTAGGACTGCTTGAATCAACAGACTGATAGATGTGTAGTAAACCAGAAATTGTATGATTTGTGTATAGTTTTTTCTTCCCCCTCACATGGTACATTGTCGGTGCAGAAGATTCTTCACTTCATTAATGTTGGTGAATTGAGAGATGAGAAGGATCCAAGAAGGTCACAAAGTAAGCTGAGGCAACAGTGAGGGGATCTACAAGACAGGTTGAAAGAGTTGCATCCAGGGATGAAGAATACGAGCCAAGATGGTAATCAGAAGAGAGAGCGTAAGAGCAGTATAGGTATCTCTTATAATACTAAAGTAGATTGGAAACTTCCATACTTCCCAGAAATGTGGAGTGAATAAATATAAACTCTTCCTACCTCTCACTCCTCTTTCTCAAGAAGGAATGGTATACAGACAATGTTTGGGTGAGACTGGGAATTAGAACTTGTCTCTGAATTTGAATCTCATTCTGAGTTCCTTCTGTTTTAGTCATGTCTGTCTAGTCTCCTCTTCCTCATTTCAAAAAGATTGCCATTGCTGGCTCTGAATTTTGGGCAGGTAAATAATCCGATGGGGTTGTATAGTTGGAAGTCCAATTTAGCCTAGACTCATGTTTATTTCTCCAATAAGTTTTATCTGTAAGAAAAGATAGTATTTTGATCTGCCTCCTTTTTGACTCATTTTTACTTCCAAATTGGATTTGAAATTAAAAGGTGGGTTGAAAGAGAAAGGATAATTGAATCTGACCTTTATATTGTCATGTTTATCTACTTTTTATCTTGATTTTTGCCATACTCTTTTGGATGTGGAGTGTACTTTACCACACCATTTCAGCTGGGCTTGGCCATATGACTCTTCTGGTGAGTGAATAGAAGAGGATGAGATAGTGAGCCAGTGAGAAGACCTTAAGGGCTATCATGTGTTTCTTATTCTCTTCCTGGATTTCTGCCATCCACTATGAGAAGAACAGATCTCAGAGAGCTTCTGGGCCCTGGCCCCCATTGGAAAAGACTTGAACTGACCATACTTCTTATGGCTGGGGTGCCCTGGTTGACCCTACACATCTATGGGAATAATAAATGTTTGTGTTTTCCTAAGTCAGTAAGAATATAGGGTTGTTCATGATGCAATTAATACTCCTACAAAGAGCCTGGAACCTCAGTGGTGATGCCAAGGAGTTGCCAGGGAACCAAATGTGTACTAACAAGTGAGTTCCCATATTGTTCCTGCCAAAAAAGCAAAAGGGAACAAGAAACAGGCCTCTCCCTTCCCACCACCAGGATGAACAATCACCTAGAAGAACTTGTCATTTTTTTTGGCAGTCTGGAGACTTGTAAACCTTGAGGGTTGGGGCAGAACTGGGAGAGGTAAAGGACAGATCAACATGGAGTTGTGAGCCAGGCTGCCAGGCAATTTTGATTTGATCTAGGAATTCACAAAAAAGGACAAATGGAAGAACTATAATGAGCTATTTTAAGGAGTTTGTATTAAGCAAACAAAGGCCTCAAGTCAGAAATTAAGTTCAGATCTAGAAATGAAGAAAATATATTACTTTGACACACCCAAATAGTGAATCATATGCCCAGCACATTTTTAAGCAAATGATAATATCTCAAGTCTCATGGTCTTTAGATGTCCCAAAGAAAGGATTTCCTGAAGTCACTTACAAGGAAAAAAATTCAAAGCCAACTACCATGGCCATGGCTTACTGATTTTCAGTAGTAACTGCTTCTGTGACCTATTCCATGTCTGTTTACATGCTCAGATCAAATGCCATCTTTCAGTGAGTCTGGGTATACTCAGCTCTTGTGAGGATCTCAGATATTATCAGGAAATAACAAAAAATATTGTTCCCATTGATCTGGTCAGTGATCATATTTCTTTTAGGTAAATCTATAGGTTTAGGAGCCACACCTACATAGAGATTTTTGAATTTCCTTTGAGATGTATTCCCTTTCTGTGCAGTTTGGTGAGGGAAGGATTTTCCTAATGATATGGAAGGTAGAGTTTCTTAAATATTGCCATGTTGACAATGGACTATAGGCTGAATGTGTCCTTAAATTCTTGTGTTAAAATCCTAATGCTCAATATGACGGTATTAGAAGATCTGGTCTTTGGGAGACTCTGCCATTATGAACAGATTAAAGTCTTATAAGAGGATTCAGAGGCTTAGCCTCTTCCTCCATGTGAGGACACAGCAATAATGCACCAGCTATGAACCAGGAAGAGTCTGCACTAGAGTATAACCATGCTGGCCAATTGATCTTGAACTTCTCAGACTCCAGAACTATTAAAAATAAATTTCTGTTGTTTATAAGTTACCCAGGCTGTGACATTTTGCTATATTAGCCTAAACTAAGATATTGACACAATCCCATTCTTTAGAGTTAATGTCTCTTTGATTTTGTGGTGAGATGTCATGTCACTGATTTTTCCTATTTTCAATTTGATGACCTACATTTTATCTCACCTCTTTTACTCTCTGTTTGAAGAAGAAAAAATAAGCTCTCCTTCCCCAGATGAATCACATTTAAGCCTCTGGGCATCCGAAAACAATATAAATAATAGTCAATTTACTCCCATGAGGCACAGGGGCTCATTAAGAAAATTAGGAACACACACATGAAACAATCTCAACAGTCACCATATGCTATGTTGGCAAAATTAAGCCTATTTATCATTCTATCATCAGTATAATCTAAAATATTAAGCAGATCAAGCATTTTTTAATTTCACAAGCTAAGGAGAAAAGAGAACATAAAGTGCTTAATAGAGCATAATTGGAAATTTCTATTTCAGGCAAACCTTGAAGGTATTGCCACCATGGGCTGAAATGCTTATGTTGTTGTAACACTCATTTTACATGTCAGTGTGTCTGAACAATGTCATTGCCAACTCCATCCCTCTAGGAATCCACCTAGGTGTTGGCTCTGGTAACTTCAGAAGAAAGGGCTGTCAGCACTGCTGGCTGAGCAGATGAGGACAAATAAATATTCATAGTCTTCCTGCATGTGACACTTGAGTTGTGAAATCAATGTCCACATTTCAAAAACATCATCCAAACTTACTTCTTTTACTCCAAAGAGGAAGCCATCTAAAAATACTCTTTTCTTGGCTATTTAAGGTTTCAAAGAAGAGAAAGGAGAAAATTTAGGGCCTATGAAATTATAAATTTATTGTTCTTAATGGAAATGCAAGTTTTGTGGGTTCCCATGTGTGATAGACACTGCAGGTACGCATGTGCCTGAGAGACTGCTAAAGGATGGAAAAGTGCAATTGACCTTGAGGATTATTTCTTCTTCTCCTCTGGGTACTGATTCAAAATGGCAACTAAAAGCAAAGCCTACTAAAACTGTTTCTGCATCCAAGGAAGTTATGGAGAAAGAGAAATACAAAAGGAAGAGAAGAGAAAGGGGACATCATCTATACAGGGGTATTTGCTGTCTCTCTCCCACATCCTAATGATTTAAACCACTGGTTTTATTCTGATAGATCTGTGAAGCTATTTTTTCGACAATGGAAGAGAAGGATTACTTCTATGACCTTGTTACCTTCACAGTAGGATTTGTCCACCTAGCTCAATTATATAAACTCAAAATAGTGTGTGTTCTGATATTTACAGCTGATAGGAATGCCTTTTGCATCCCTATAGAGAGTTTCCAAGAGCTAGTAAACTATTATTACTGTCACACTCAGGGCCCAGAAAATACATCTAAAGTAGTTATTGGGACACCTGGGTGGTTCAGTGGGTTAAACCCCCTGCCTTGTCTCAAGTCATGATCTCAGGGTTCTGGGATGAAGCCCTGCATTGGGCTCTCTGCTCATCAAGGAGCCTGTTCCCCCTCTCTCTCTGCTTGCCTCTCTGCCTACTTGTGATCTCTCTCTGTAAAATAAATAAATAAAATCTTAAAAAAGTTAAAGTAGTTATTGATGAAATAAGGAAAAATCTCTATGACCACCTGTGATCAACCCATCAGTCAACAGTACTGTCATTTAGGACATAGACACTGATGACAAAATCCAATCCAAAGAGCACAGGCTGAGAAAGTATTATTTTCTGAAACAGCCAATTAATTAACATGTACTCATTACTAAGTCCAAAAATATTAAAGAAGTTTATAGAAAGACATATAATGCAATAAGTGAAAATAACTCATGTAAAATGAGTGTCTGTATGGAGTTGGTGACTCTTGGATGTGGTCAGATACGGGAATTGGCCTTGGTGAAGAAAAGCATGTATGTAAAATACATAATTGTATTTTAGACTACCTGGATGAGCCACATGCCTAATCTTCAGGGAAGCCTGAGGTGAAAACAACTATACGCTGCCTGGGGTGTATGTACCATTACAATATCCTCTTAATTATTTTTAATGAGTCAAATATAATAATTACACATTTGTAAAATTTATATATGCTAAAATGAGAAATTTCAATTGGTATCACCTATCAGATTAAATTTCTCAAGACAGGAAACTCAAAAAATCCAAGACTTTTTTTAAACACTATTTCGCAAACATTACTTACATTTATAAAAATAAAGAGCAGATAAGGAAGAGGAATCAGGAGATTGTTCACATTTGTTTGACCATAAACCTCTCTGACATATAGTTGAGGGAAGATTTTGTTGAGTTTCTGTGTATAGAAAAGTGTCACTCAGACTTTTAATGAATTTGGCTTTATAAAATTTAATATAAAATGGTGTTCCCAGTCTAGTTTTAAAATAATTCTAATAATTTAAAAATTGTAAGCCTATGCAATATACTTCAAAAATGTTTTATTGACATTGCCAATTTTCTTAAAAAACCATGATTTTAATTTTTTAAATTCCTTATCCTTGGTGCTGGTTTTCTCTCTTATGAAAAATGTTAATAAAGACAGCTAAATTGTGTAGAGGAGATTTAAAATTCTCTAAGTTAACTCAGAAAATTCAGTATATTGCCTACATAATATTTTCCTCTTTTTAATTATAAGTGTAGGAATGCTACAGAATTGCATTAGGATCTCATATGAAGTAATCATATTCATTTTCAGTGTTCTGAAGTGAAGCTATGCATTCTTCCTGTCAGATCTTTCCTTTGTTGCACAAGTTCACATATTCTGGCTGCTGAATTTCATATCAGAGGTGCCACATACTTGTGTTGTGTACATTCTTGAAAATTTCCCCTAATAAATGGTGTCAAACAAAGATAAGGGGGTTGCATAACATTTTCAAGTGTATGAGAGACAGAGATCATTTCTAGGTTTTTTGTTTCTTTTTTTAAAGAGTGAACAAAAACTCACATCTACAGTTTTGTTGGCTTGCTAAAGTCACATAGCTAGTCTGTACGCAAGGATAGAATAAAGCGTAGGAAGCAAGTTCAGTAACTCCTAGTGATTTGTCTTTTCACTGTATTCTTAAATCTTTCATCTTCAAATTCATCTCTTTGAGAAACTGTATCTTGTTTAAAAAATACTACATTGTCATTGTACATCTTTAGGATTATTTACATTATAATGGCATTTTATACCTAGATGGGTAATTTATTTTATATTAGTAAACTAAGTATGCATGTACACACACACACACACACACACACACACACACACACATTTAGACATGGTTTGATGAGAAATTTCCAGAGAGAATAAATTTTCCTTGATAGGAATCACACTGCTATACTTAAGATGGATAAAAAACTCACACACACCCTCAGGTGTAACCTGTCATAGGGCATAATCCCATGTGGAAGAAAGTGCTCAGAATTTGGAGTCAGATGTTTCTGGATTCAAATTCTGCTGCATTATCCTAAAACTTATTGACTTCCTTTTTTTTTTTTTTTTTGTCTCCAACTTCCCTTACTTCCTTTCCACTCCTTTCTATTTCTCCCTCTTTGCACCTTCATTCTCTTCTTTCTTCACTTCTTTCCTTTCTAAATAATTTAGCCAAAAAGCTGTTAGGTACCCAAAATGAGAAATAAGACCTGGCTTGGCAAGGGTCAGGGCCTGTAGAGGAAAGTGCCTGAGCAGGGCGAAGGTCCAACAAAGTCAAGATATTTGGTACACACAGGAGGACTGAATAGTAAGTAATTATGTTGAGGATAATGGGACCCAGGCTTCTGACAATCAGAGGTAAGGTTAAAAATAAGGAAGGCAGACGGCTAAAATGAATGTTGGGTGCTAGATTAGAATCAGAAATATTGGCTTGAACTCACAGTTTTCAATACTGTAAGATAATAAGACAGACATAAATATAGATGTAAAAAAGTGTGTGTGTGTGTGTGTGTGTGTGTGTGTGTGTGTGTTTTCTAGCTCTGTTCACTAAGAGGGTCCTGGGCTATGTTGCTCCAGGAGCAAATAAGCAAACCTAGATGCATGACTTTGGTTTCTAAACACTAATTCTTACTATCAGGAACTGGGATTTTTTGGAAAAATTGCCCCTTGTAGGGCTAGGCTAGGAAAAGTACAAGAAGAAATATCTTGTTTGATATGAAAATGAAGTACTCAAAGATTGTGAGGACTTGTCCAAAAACATAGCCAGCTTTAAGAGATTCCCATGGGCCAAATCTGGGAAAATGTATGCCATCTTATTATATCTCTTTGAATCAAATAGAAATCTATAAGTACACTATGAAATAATATATAAATAGATAAATGGGATAATGTTATGCCCAGATTTTGAGATTCCCAAAGACCAGCAGGGAGCAGAGTCCGATCAAAAGCAAAGAGCCTTTATTCGAGCTAGCTAGAGCTCAGTCTCCCACACTCACCGACGCAGTGGTATGATGTAGAAAAAGAGAGCAAGTTTCAAAAAGTGCTGCAGTTTTATAGGGGCCAGTGGCCAATGAGATTGTAACACACACAGAAAGTTGCATAGTCATGGTAGGCCACACGCAGGTGGCCAGTGGAATTACAATTTACCCTATAGTAGCTGTTTGAACTAGCCTATCACTCTGGTCAGAATTGGCACACAAGTTTGGCGGGCAAAAGGCGGGGTTTACATTCTTTGGCAGTTAGGGGTTCCCCATTCCTATTGGCTAACTCAAACTAACTCAAGGTTGGGCTGGGCAATATTCTACGTTCTGTGGATTTTTTCTTAGAAGCAGGTCATGTGGGGGTTATACACAAGATGGCGGGTGTAGCACAAAATGGAATTAGCCTTGCTCTGCTCTTTCAAGAAGAGAGGATGAAACTAAAATATCACCATTTGGAAATAATCATAGTTTCTTTTTTTCTCAAGTATGCATGTATCTATTCATTATTTTTTTAAGATTTTAGTTATTTATTTGACAGAGAGATGCACAGCAAGAGAGCTAACACAAACAGGGCTTCCCACTGAGCGGGGAGCCCAATGCAGGGCTTGATCTTAGGACCCTGGTTTAATCTTTGTAATCCTTAAGATGGAAACATTTTTTACAGAACAAAAGACAATTAAATAGTCCATCTCCACTGTGATTACTACCTTCTATTGTTAATCATTCTGCAATGTATTGAACACATGCTGTGAGCCAAGCACTTCTATCAGTTGTGAACAGATTTAATGATTTATTGGCCAAATAGGAATCATTACTAATGACTCTTTTATCAGGACCTGAGCATCAGTGTCAAGTTTGATGCCAATGTGCATACAAAATCCATTTAATTAAAAAAAACCTGAATTTCAATTTATTTAATAAATATTCCTTAAATGTCAGACGCTGTCTTTGGTGTTAGTGAAAAATGGTGAGTGAAAAGAAAATAGTCTCTATCATCATGGCATTTCTTTATTTTTATTTTTATTTTTATTGTTTTTTTAATTTTTTTAAGATTTTATTTATTTATTTGAGAGGAAGGGAGAGAGAGAGAGAGAAAGAGAGAGAGAGAGGAAACTGAAGGGAGAAAGAATCTGAAGCAAACTCTGGACTCTGGACTGAGCACAGAGCCCGACGCAGGGCTCGACCTCACAGCCCTGAGATCATGACCTGAGCTGAAACCAAGAGTCATATGTTTACCTGACTGAGCCACCCAGGCACCTCTGCCATCATGGCATTTACAGACTAATGGCAATTACAGACTAATGTCAATCAAACAATGACACAAGTAAGTATGCGATTACAGCTATTGTAAGTGCTATCAAGAATAGTTACCTAATAATTCATAATTGATAACCTGGTATGAAAATTTTTTTTCTTTCAGGCTAGTAGAAACAAATCTTGATTAAATCACTTTCAGCATCAGGAAAATAAAACTCTTACAATTCTCTTTATAACAAATATCATTGCTTTGGCCACTGTAGGTAAAAGGCCCATTATCATAAAATGATATTTTAACTTTACTCAAATCAAATTTATAATGCCTATGACTTCCCTTCATATATACAATGGAAAAGCATAATAAGATTAACAAATACTACACTATAATGATAATTTTTCTTCTTTAGTTTATCTTTTTTTTTTTTTTAAAGATTTTAGTTATTTGACAGAGAGAAACACAGCGAGAGAGGGAACACAAGCAGAGGGACTGGTAGCAGGAGAAGCAGGCTTCCTGCAGAGCAGAGAGCCTGATGCGGGGCTCAATCCCAGGCCCCTGAGATCTGACCTGGGCCAAAGGCAGACGCTTAACAACTGAGCCACCCAGGTGCCCCTTTAGTTTATCTTCTTTATCTAAGATATCTAAGATACCTTCTTTATCTTCTTTAGTTTAGAAATAGTACATGCACCTAATAAATGGCCACTCCTTGGCTTATTACAGTATCCAATCCAGCCAAATACAAAATACATATTTGGTGAGCATTCATTCATATCTATAAGATGGTAACTAATGATTAGGTTTCAGTACTGACATTTAATCATTCTTTAAATAATTAGCATTACATCATAACATGCCATCAAGGCAATTTTTTATACTGAAAAAATCAAAATAAGGCTGTTATTGACAAACATTTTTGTGAAATATAATTTTTCAAGTGGGAATAAAAAAATTGTCTATTTGCTATTCAGCACACATAAAATGTTAATTTTTATTATACCAAGAAAAAAGGTGTTGTGTGTTGGGAAAATAATACTTTAAAAAATTACTGGAAATACCCACCGGTGAAACTTTTGTCCTTTCAAAACCAGCTCAGGTCAAACAAATCTTTCCTAAAGAAGTGACATGGGTACTGAGATCTGAAAGACAAAAAGCAATCTAAATGGAAAAAGAGAGAATGGGAAACAAAAGAGATTTTCAAGAAAGCAAAAGCCCTCTCCAAGGGGAGCACGTGGTGGAAAAGAGCTAATATGAGTGGGCCAGAGAGTGAGTGGGGGCTTAGCACAAATGTCCTCTCAATTTAGTCAGAGTCAGATTGTAACAAGGCCTTGTAGGCCATAAGGAAAGTTTCTACTCTTTAATTATAACATAAGAATTTTTTTTTAAAAGATTTTATTTATTTATTTGACAGAGAGGAGAGAGATCACAAGTAGGCAGAGAGGCAGGCAGAGAGAGAAGGGGGAAGCAGGCTCCCTGCTGAGCAGAGAGCCCAATGTAGGGCTTGATCCCAGGACACTGAGATCACGACCTGAGTCAAAGGCGGAGGCTTTAACCCACTGAGCCACCCAGGCACCCCAACATAAGAATTTATTAATAGATTTTAAGCAAAAGATGTCTTTTAATTATCTAAGAGGCAGTTGGAGGAACATGTCTGGTGCTCAGAGGAGAGGTCTGACAGGTGTGTGTAAACTTGGGAATATTAGTTAGTATGTGCTTTGTAGTTAAAGCCAGTGTATAGACCAGATTGCCAGAGACAGAGCCTAGAATAAGAAGAAAAGAGCCAGGGTCCAAACCTTGAAGAACTCTAAACATTAATGGTCCAGATTTGAAGGAGAACAGGATAGAAATGAACAACCAGTAAGACAAGTAATAACAAAAACACGACAAAGACAAAGACAAATCTGGGAAAAGGTGGAGGTTGAAAGTAAAAAGAATGGAGTGTTTTTAAAAAGGTGCTGCTAGTCACGTAATAAGGGTGGACATCGCTGGAATATTAAGAGAGGTAACAACTGAAAATTCTCCATTAGATTTAGGACCACATTTCACAGCAAGAGCTGTGGGAAGAAACAGTGAGAGAGGACACTGTACTGGATCAAAAAGCAGGTAGGAGGTGAAAAAAAATATCAGGACTAGCAAGACACAATTGTTTTCAAGACATTCAGTTATGAACAGGTCAGGAAGGTAGGGCAGTGCGTGGCAGAATGTACTTGCTGGAGGGAGAGATTATTTTCTTTTTGTTTTAGATCCTAAAGACTTGGGTTAATTTAAAAACAAAGGGAGAGGGATCTAGGTAAAAGGTGAAGTAAACAACAATTAAAGCATCTAAGACCTAGAGAGAGCACAGGTTCAGTGTTCAGGCGGAAGAACAGAACTTTGATGAATTGGTGGGAATTTTTTTGTTTCTGTTTTTTTGTTCACAAAGGTGAGTAAGGATGAGATGGACAGATGCAAGAAGAAAGTTTATGGTTGACCGCTCACGTCCTTTCTGGCTCTGTTTCTGTCTCCATGACTGGAAACCACCAACATGTTCAGGGCCTCTCTTCTTTTTTTTTTTAAATTTTATTTATTTATTTTTTTCAGTGTTACAAGATTTATTGTTCTGCACCATACCCAGTGCTCCATGCAATACGTGCCCTCCTCAATACCCACCACCAGGCTCGCCCAACCCCTCACACCCCCCCTCCAAAACCCTCAGTTTGTTGCTCATAGTCCACAGTCTCTCATGGTTCATCTCCCCCTCTGGTTTCCCCCCATTCACCCCTCCCTTCCTTCTCATAATGCCCTCCATGTTTTTCTTTAGGGCCTCTTTTCTTATATGTAAATTAAAGAAGTAGAGTGGGTAACTAATTTTTAAATTCCTTTTAACCCTAAAATTCACTCAGTTGTTTCTTATTTTCAATTCTGGCACTGCAGAAGAGTTTTGCATCTTGCATGCCACTGGATTTTACGTAAACAGTTGGTTTGGTCTCATTTTTGGCAAAGTGTAGAGTTCATAAAGATCCTGTGTGTGAGCTGTACTGAACTAATAAGACTTTTTTTTTCTTTTGTTCTCCCTGATTGTACTCACTGATGTAAGCAGTAGTTTGTTGTGGTATTTTGAAAATTATGAGGACTAAAGCTCTCAAGGAAATGAAGGAAAAGTTTAGAGAGGCTTTCCTTGTGATTCTAACTCCACTTCTCTGAGGTTGGAACTTCAGACCTTATTTCTTTATATTTTCCAAACAGCTTTATTGGGGTATAAGAGGCAAAACACTGGGGGGCCTGGGTGACTCATTCTGTTGAGTGTCCAACTCTTAATTTCAGCTCTGGTCATGATCTCAGGGTCATGGCATCCAGCCCCAAGTGGGCTTCCTGGCTCAGCAGGGAGATGCTCTCTCTCTCCCTCTGCCCCTTCCCCCCTGCTTACACACTCTCTTTCTAAAATAAATAAATCTTTAAAAAAATAGACAAAACCTTGCACATTTTCAATGTATACAATTTCATGAATTTGGCTGTCTGCATGCACCTGTGACAGGATGACTATCCAAACCACAAAAGGTATGTGCTGGCAAGGATATGAAGAAAAGGAAAGCTCAGTATACTGTTGATAGGAATGTAAAAAGCCATTATGGAAAACAATAAACAAATAAACAAAACAATAAAAAAAAAACCTAAAAATAGAAGTAGCATATGATCCAGCAATCTCACTTCTGGGTATATATCCAAAAGAACTGAAAACAGGATTTTGAAGCATTATCTGGACTCCATATTAAATGCAGTCTTATTCAAAATAGCCAAATTGGTTTTATTTTAATTGTTTTATTTTTTCAGTGTTCCAAGATTCATTGTTCATGTACCACACCCAGTGCTCCATGCAATACGTGCCCTCCTCAATACCCACCACCAGGATCGCCCAAACTCCCACCCTCTCCCCTCCAAAACCCTCAGTTTGTTTCCCAGAGTCCACAGTCTCTCATGGGTCATCTCCCCCTCCAATAGGAACACACAGATCTTTCACTGGCAACTTTTAAGAGTCCTAAATCAAATCTTATTAATGATTGTTTAAATTAGCTGTTTTAGATGACCCCCAAGTTGTCCATTGTATTTTTGGAAAGTAATACTAATAATGCTTAATATTTATTTTGAGCCACAATCATAAAACTTAACACTCTGGCTTCAATATTTCAGAAAGGGATGAAATCATGTAGTTCATGTTGACATTCATAAATACATTTAAAGCCATCGCAAAAGATATGGTGATACGCAGCACAGGGCTGGGCTTTGTACTTTTGCTTCTCAGGGTGCTGTTGTTATTGTTGAATCCATTTTTGAGTCATCTAAACCAAGTTCCAGTAGGCACCAGCCTCAACATACACTTTCCTGGCTTCCTTATGATGTCAGTATCAGGACTGCCTCCTAAGGAAGAAGAAACATGTCTTCTTATCTTAACGTAATAACTACCCTATGATCCAGAAATTGCACTACTGAGTATTCGCCCAAAGAAACCAAAAATACTGAGTCAAAGGATACATGCACCCTATGTTTATGGCAGCACTATCAACAATAGCCAAATTATGGAAACAGCTCAAAGGCCCATCAACTGATGAATGGATAAAGAAAATGTGGTGTGTGTGCACAATGGAATATTATTCAGCCGTCCAAAGAGTGAAATCTTGCCATTTGCAACAACATGGAAAGAGCTAGAGTATTATGCTAAGTGAAATAAGTCAGAGAAAGACAAATACTATACGATTTCACTTTTATATGGAATTTAAGAAACAAAATAGATGAATGCAAGGGAAAAAAAAGAGAGAGAGAGAGAGAGAAGCAAACCAAGAAAAAATCTCTTAAGTACCGAGAACAAACTGATGGTTACCAGGAGAGAGGTTAGTGGAGTGATGGGGGTCAGTGATGGGGATTAAAGGCTATACTTGCTGTGATGAGCACTGGGTATTGTATACAAGTGTTGAATCACTACACGGTACACCTGAAACAAATATTACACTGTGTGTTAACTAACTGCAATTCAAATAAAAACTTTAAAAAGTAAAAAATAAAATAAAATACCAGGCAGCATTGATGATAAGATTTTCCCTGAAAGCAAGGGGCTAATGACTAAGCAAGGGGCTAATAACTCAGAGTTGACAAAGCAACTTTTACACTTTATAGCCTCATTTCACATCTCCTCTTTGAATTCTCCTTCTACTTACTGTTTCTTAGAATTACAAACACAAAAATACTTTGATCGACATTATGAATTGATAGCCTCTTTATGTGTTTTACTTGATGTTCAAGATCCATAGACGTTCAAAAAGATGCTTAGACAATTTTCCTGGCAGCTGGTGAATATGATTGATCATACTATTTCCTATAAAGTATTCTCCTTCAAATTTGCAGAATCTATAATTCCTTATTTTCTAAATTAAGAATGTTTTATAATTTACCCAAGTAATTTAAGTTTCTACAGTCCCATTATAACTCATGCTACTTTTTATTTTATCACTAAGCACACATGGTGGTTTTGAGCCACCAATGGAAAGCCTGGGCACTACAAGAAAGTGTACCTGCAGGTTTATCCTATTTTCATTTACAGGTTACTTCTGAACAGTATTTGAAGAGGGCGCCGCCAGAGTCAGAATAGGAATTTTCATCAGTGAGTACAGATCAAGCACCAGGGGGCAGGCTTGGATCACAAAAGTTTGTCAGCATTTCCCTTCCCTTGGAGAGAAATGAATGGCTCATACATCAAACAGTGGTGCAATCACTTTGGCTTACAAATTAGATCCTTCATAAGAATAAGACAAGTATCACATGATCTCTCTGATATGAAGAACTTGATAGGCAAGGCAGGAGTTTGGGGGGGTGGGGGAGAGAAATGAAACAGGAAGGGATGGGGAGGGAGACAAACCATAAGAGACTCCTAGACTCAAGAAATGAACTAAGGGTGGCCTGGGGGGGGGGTAGGGATAGGGTGGCTGGGTTGTGGACAATGGGGAGGGTATGTACTGTTAAGTGCTGTGAAATGTGTAAGCCCGAAGATTCACAGACATGTACCCTGGGGCAAATAATACATTATATGTTAATAAAAATTAAATAAAAAAAAAAAAAAGAATAAGCTATTTGTTTCATTTCCACAAATTCAAGAGATTATAATCACGTAAAATTTTATGTTTTTGTAAAATAAAAAAAATAAACTCTCAATTCCAACTTTCTATTTAATTTTACTCCTCATACATATCTTGGTAGGGATAAATAAAAAATAAAATTACAGATAGTACTGTACTCTAAACATTAACCTATATGACCCATTTTTTTTGCAACCCTAACTAAATAAATAGAAAATACTTATTAGGATATTCACAAAATAATTTGGAATCTTAGATCTTTAAAAAATATTTACTGTTCTCTTGATCTATGCTATTAGGGGAAACTTTGATATGGCTATTGTGCAAAAAAGAAGAAAATCCCCAGACCCAAAGGGAAGCAATGTTACCATCTACTGTACTTCTTTTAAAATGTATGTTCTCATCAAGATGTTTGTCTATCCCAATCTACCTGCTTCTGTTTTTCATTTAATAACTTACTGTTAATAGTTTTTCTGTCATCAAATATTTTTCCGCACAGTGATGATCTACATCATAGTATTTAATATATCCATGTGCATAATCCGTAAGCTCAATTCCTTATTTTAAGTTATTTAGATTACTTAGAACTTTTGGAAAGTTCTTTTAAAATAAAGGTAACATATTCTTTGGTTTCCCAAGTAGGGGACCACAATGCATATACCATTTTTCATAGTTAGATTTTCTTATGCATTGAAAAGAACATAGTCTAGCTTCAGTGTGAAAGACAAATTTCAGATGAGTACAGTACGCTAATTTGCTGCCTCTTGAATAAAGGTGATTCACAATTAAGAGGCCAGTTTTCACACCAATTTTAGGTAACAGTTATCTCCTTCTCTTCCTATGACATACATCAAACCATATTTAATAATCACTTGCCAAAGTAAGTCATTTGTAATGTGGTTCCTCACTATGACTAAGAATATGATCAATTTTTATTCCCATTATTTAAGTCAACCTTATTTAATGCCACATCACAACACTTTAATGGATGGCTTCCACACATTGCAAGGGATGTTTCTGCATCAATGCACGTCATTGCCAATGACAACGAGAGTGCTTAGGGCCACTCCTAAATATACAGAAGTAAAAGTATTTAAGACTATCCTAAATAGATAGTTCTGGAAACTACAACTCAGCTTTCAAGGTTTTTGTACTGATATGGATTATGAGAATAATTGTGGAATTATACAATCAATGAAGACAATCAGTGCTTGGGTATATTGTTTACAACATCCATATACCCCAGATTCCTCTTCTGAAAGTAGGATTACCATGAGTATTAGAAGTATTGAACTTGTGGTCCTGGGCCCCTACTGAAAGTAAGGGAGGGCACCATGCTGTGTAACATTCAATGACTCTAAAGGCTTTTTTTTTTTTTTTTTAAGATTTTATTTATTTATTTGACATAGAGAGAGATGACAAGTAAACAGAGAGGCAAGCAGAGAGAGAGAAGGGGAAGCAGGTTCCCTGCTGAGCAGAGAGCCCAATGTGGGGCTCAATCTCAGAACCCTGAGATCATAACCTGGGCCAAAGGCAGAGGCTTTAACCCACTGAGCCACCCAGGTGCCCATAAAGTCTTATGTTCAATAACAAGAGACAAGGTGATCTTACATTGATGTAAACCCTTCCCCTCCCCATAAGGATGGAGAGTAAATAGGCATTGGGTCTAAAATGATGTCATTTCTAGATTTTCAACCCCAGCTTCAGTGGTCATGAGGGGAATCAAACACTGGAGTTAAGAAGTGCCTTCTCAGATCTCTTTGCTTCCATTAACCATGTTCAAAAAGAGCCCCAGACCCTCACAAATGGCTGTCAGGATATAAAATGGAGCAGTCACACTGACATACAATTTGACAGTTCCAAAGAAGATAAACACAGTTACTATATGGCCCATCAATTGCACTCCCAGATATAAGCCCTCCCCCCAAATAAAACATACATCGATGCAAAAATTTGAACATGAATGTCCATAGCACCATGATTCATAATGGCACAAAAGTAGAACCAACCTAAATCTATCAACCAATAAATGGATAATGAAAATATGTTAAATCCATAAAATAGAATCTTATTTGACCATAGAAAGGAATCAACTACTGATACAGGCTACAATGTGCAAGAACCCTGAAAACATTCTGCTAAGTGAAAGGAGCTAGTGCAAAACATATCTTACTATTCTTTTTATGTGAAATGTTCAGGATAGGGAAATTCACAGACACAAAATGTAGATTCGGGTTGTCTATGGCTGGAATGGGGAGGTGGGGCGGGAGAATAGAAAGGGAATGATAATGGGTTTAGGGTGTTTTTCTGGGGCAATTTAAGTGTACTGAAATTAGATGTGGCAATGGTTGCACAACACTGTAAATATATTAAAAACCACTGAATTGTGGACAGTAAATAGGTATAATTCATGTGAAACTGATGTGATATTATTGATTAATTAATCAATAAGGTGATAAAAAAGAGATGTCCAAGTTAGCCGACCTTCCCTGTTTCTCATCCCAGATGCTTAAGCCTTCACCCAAACTTTCTAGTGCTATTTGCCAGGACTGGTTTTATTATGTCCATTACCCCTGTTATTTCAGGCACCAAAAAACTCTCAGAATCCCAGGTATCCCTTTACCTCCTCACCCTGATCACTGGAAGCCTCTGCATATGGCTTGTTCCTTTACCTCCCCTCACTCCTGCGCTACTAAATATCCCCTTTGCCTTCTTGCTTTAACAGAAACTTGTTTCTCTTCTAAGAGCACTGCTTTCCTGAAAACTCTCTTAACCAGTAGACTTCATTCTGGTGGATCTAGAAGAGAGGTGTTGTCTTTGATTCTCGTTTATATTTTCAGATCTCTCGCTCTTTGTTTCCTTCAAACTCCCAACTTTGAATCTTATGTCATCTGATTATTTTAAAGTTCTCCCTTATCTCTTCATCTTCCACCCAAGTTGTTGTTCTTCCGGGTCTCTCAATAATCTTAGTTCAGTTGCTTTTCTTTCCTAAGATTTACTTACTTACTCTAGAGAAAGAGAGAGAGCATGAGTGGGGAGGGGCAGAGGGGGAGAGAACCTGAAGCAAACTCCACAATTATCCAGGAGCCTGATGCGGGGCTCAGTCTGCGCCTCAGATCATCACCTGAGGCAAAACCAAAAGTCTGATGCTTAACTGACTGTGCCACCCAGATGCCCCTTAGTTCAATTTCTTATCTTCGGTCTTGAAGATTCAAATAGCTGCATTCACATAACTGGCTTCCTGGTTCTAGAATTTCTTGTCCAGGTTCTAGAATTTCTTGTCCAATCCCTTACCCCAGCCACCCATTCGCTGAATACATGAGGTAATGACTAAAATTTTTCTCTCAAATATAAAACTACTGTTCACATCACCAAAGTCCACCTATGTTTAAAATAACGTGTGCCTATTTAATTTAATTAATTTATTTTTAAAGATTTTATTTATTTATTTGAGAGAGAGAGAGCATGAGAGAGGAGAGGTCAGAGGGAGAAGCAGACTCCCTGCCGAGCAGGGAGCCACCGGTGGGACTCGATCCCGGGACTCCAGGATCATGACCTGAGCTGAAGACAGTCGTTTAAGCAACTGAGCCACCCAGGCACCCATGTGTGCCTATTTTCGAGTAGTTGGTCTGCATTTAAAAAAACACTTCAGGAAAATAAGAAAAGATTTATTGATTTTATTTTTTCCATTTCCTTTTTTAATTCACAGATGTGCACAATGATGGAGGTATTTAGAGACATCAAGGAGGCCAGATACAGAAAATATTCATTGGATGATGAATTATGATTATACATTTAAAGAGCAATAGGCCAAAGTTATAGTAATAATATGTTAATATACATTCAATTAATCAATTAAAAGGTATATTTCTTTTTTAAGATTTTATTTATTTATTTGTCAGAGAGAGATAGAGAGAGCACAAGTAGGCAGAGAGGCAGGCAGAAGCAGAGAGAGAGAAGCAGGCTCCCCGCTGAGCAAGGAGCCCAATGTGGGACTCAGTCCCCGGACCCTGGGATCAGGACCTGAGCCAAAGGCAACAGCTTAACTGAGCCACTCAAGCATCCCTAAAAAGTATATTTCTTTAAAACTTTCAAAAAACTAAAGGCAGGGCGCCTGGGTGGCTCAGTGGGTTAAGCCCCTGCCTGCAGCTCAAGTAGTGATCTCAGGGTCTTGGGATTGAGCCCAGCATCAGGCTCTATGCTCAGCAGGGAGCCTGTTTCCCCCTATCTCTCTGACTGCCCCTGTTCCTACTTGTGATCTCCTTCTCTCTCTGGCAAATAAATAAAATCTTAAAAAAAAAAAAAAAAAAACCTAACTAAAGGATAAAACATATGCTTTTCATTTGAAAATTCTAAGAAATTCGGAGCCACAGGTGTAGACTTTGGTCAAAAAAAAAAAAGCAACTTTATAAAAATTTTCTGAAATTTTCTAGGGGGTTTCTATTCATTAAACAATTCCTTTAAAAAAAGTTATATAAATTGTCTGTTATAAAAATGATATTAGTAAATGTCATTCTTGCTTAGAATGAGGTTTATAAAGGGCAAATACCATTGCATTTCTTTACAGAGTAAAATCTTTTCATGCTCTTCAACACCTACAAGACAGACTCTTTTGCACCATGTTCCTGGTCCCTAGGTGTGTCCCCTGCCTAGGTCACCTGCACTCACAGTTCCCTGCTCTTATGCCATGAGAAATTTATCTTTCACTCCTATCCCAAGTTCTTCAAGTATTTTTAAGTTCCAGAACAATCCTGGGAACTTTGAGATTCACCAGTTTTGCCTAGTGCAAAAACCCCATAAATGGAAATGCCTTACAGATGGGAGATTTTCTCATTCTATCGTCAGGACTCAAAAGAGTTTTATTTGAAATCTATAAAGACAAGGAATTGGTGGCTATGTGGGTATAAATCAAATGGTGTGACCTGTCAGCTCAGTTCCTTGCATTCAACACTCTCTTAACACATTTAGTCTTAAGGGAAGAGGTTCCAACTACATAAAGTCATTGCTTTTATTTTAACCATTCAGACTAGCAGAACTCTAAATTGGGAAAGACCTGTGAACACTTAAAAAAATGCTTATTTTGTTATTTGCATTCTCTGCATGCAAAAAGAAAAGATTTCTAATAAGACATTTTTATTAAGCATATGCCCTGTTTTGACTTTATAAAAGAAATAGCTGATTACAATGTTATCTTTGCATTTCCTTCTTGCTAAAAATTATGAAAACATTTACTTAAAATGATGAAAACAATAATGAATAAATATGGTTGTTATGCAACCATGGACATATAAGCAATTAACATAGGATGGGAATTATTAAAACAAATTAAAATATTTGTAAGTTACATAATTCAGCAGTTAAATGTTTAATATGTCAAAAATGACTTCATTAGTTCATGTTTTGATTGATATGTAAGTTTATGGCAGGCTGAGTTTCTAACTTCATATGTTAGTATTAGTAAATTCACAAATATTAATTAACAAGTAAATTAAAATGAAACCCTCACACCCAGAATAACTAAAAAATGTTCTTTCCCACTAAAAATGTGTATTAAAATGTTATATACTCAATAAGAATATATATCTACAAAATTTTATAATATACAAATAAAAATAACAATGCAGCGTATTTATCTTTCCTTTTGAAGAATTACGTTTGGTATCAAATATAACTTCTGCTTTTTGCAATATCTTTCAAATTCCATATCTTCCCTACCAGCAATCCCTGACCTCCCTTATCCAACACACACAAATAATATAATCTTCCCTCTCGGTGAATGTGGTCCCTGTATAATACTGTCTGCTAAAATACTTCAAGTTGTTTCTAGAAACAACTTGAAAAAAATATAAAATGGAGCACAGATAATTAAAGTTTCATCAGAAAGAATTTTTTTTTCCCACTTCCTAGGGATGGTAACTATCTCTTGTTCATTTTTAGTCACATCCATCAAACCAAGGACATCCTCCAAGTGAGGTCACCACAGAAGTCAAAAAACACACTCCAAGCCTGTGAGGACCTGTCTGAATGGTTTTATTAGTAGGATGTGTCACTTCCAACTTTTGGTCTGATGTAAAATTGAGTTTTGAAATGACACACATTTCCTGTGTTCTCCAGTTAACCAGAGATTTTTTTCAGGCTTTCCCTTTTTTTTTTTTTCCCTAGTCATCTATAGAAGAAAACAAGGGACTCCAGAAGACCCTGAAGAAGGAGAAGCAATTGTCTCATTTTATTCTAAACGCATTCTCTGTGCTTTTCTAGTTCCTTGGCTCCAAGAAGGTCTGCTTCATTCTCCAAATAAGGAAAACTGGCTGAGGAACTCTGGAGTCAGGAAAGAGCATTCAAAGGCCACTACAAGTCACAGAACAGTGCTTCAGGCAAAGGAGGGCTCACAGAGGTCCAGGCTATAATAGTAAAAAGGAATGGGGGAGAGAGGGGCAGCAGGGAGGAGACCTACAGGATAATGAAAATGATTGACTGCTCGTAGATAAAGACAAAACAAAATACTCTTACCTCTATATCACCTGTCAAAGGAAAAATGAAAGCTGAAGGTTGATTACCTTTGTTGAGGGGAAGAATATATAGATGAAAATGCATTCTTGTGTCTATTATTGATTTTTGATTTTGTGATTTATACTTATCTAAAACAGGAGTGATTTGAAGCCAAACTTCCAAATGGTGGATCCTTGCTGACCTGACTTTTGAGAAAAATCAAAATTGACACCTTTTTATAAGGAGCCACACTGGCTCACCTGTCTAAATTCACCCCATTAGGATTGCTTCTTTCTAGTGAAACTATCTCTAGAATAGCATATATCTCCATTTTCCTTAGCCTTCTCACACACACATACTCACACACAAAGTGATGAAACTTGAGTGAAGGAATAGAACAGAAAGCTAAGAGTGTGCTAAATTAATAAGAGGGAGATTCATTGTACAGGGAAGACAAGAGGCAGAGATTGCCAAACTGAGGACCATTTCATGCCTCCATGTTCTACTCAGATACTTTACACATAAGAGAACACCCATTGAGCAAACCGAGGCTCTGGCATAAACTCACTAGAGCTGGTGATACTAGACATCAAACTAAGCTGTGATTATTTCATCAGAAATTACATTTCTAGAGGACTCTGAGAAAGTATCTGGAAAAAAGCCAGTGAAAATTTTTTTTTCTCTATGTCTAATCGATGTGCTTGTAAGGGTAAGCATCATCTCTGTGTCAAAGAATGATGGTCTGAAGTTTACACTGAACACTGGCTTGTTACACTGTATTAGCAGTTAGTAGAATGAGGATGGTATTCATAGAATTGAGACAATCTACACTTCTTTGGGGTTGAGTTCTTTTTTTGAAGACATTTTAAAACAGTAGGAACAGGAGACCTTACCATCACAGTTTTATTATCTTTGTAGGTGGGAGATAATGAAATATAAATTTGTAATGATCTAATTCATTTAAGTTATTCTTTGGTAACAAAATAGTACTGATGATAAAGTTTTGTTTTATGATTTTTTTCTGAATAAGAGGTGAATCATTGGGTGTAGAAACAAATGATTAATTACCACCTACACACTACCATCCAGTTATTTTGAAAAATCATGATATTCCCTCCCATTTTCCAGATTTTCCACTCTCGAAGGAAATTCCATCTGTTGACATGAAAGAAATTAATATTCTAAATAAAATTCTTAAGACAGATGCCAACCAATCCATTTGCAACTACTCTTAATTGTCTAAATTCGCTTTCCAAAGGAATTTACCTGCCCTTTACATATGTAATACACATTCTAGAAACTGGGAATATGTGATCAAATAATGTATTGGAAAATAAAATAATTTTCAGGAGCCTATGGTCAGATATTAGACTAAGCTGTCCAATAAATCTATCAGGATGAATTGTATGGGAGATTTCCATAATTTAAAATGTGAAGGCATGGTATAAAAGTACCCATTAAACATTTCCTCACCTTTTAAGTCCATTAAAAGTTATATTCCCTGTCTACTTTCAAATATATTTGATATGTGCTGCAGTTATGATTCTAACTGGAGTTAAATCCTGAGGTTGGGTGATACTTGAAAAGTTCAAAGGAAGCTTGAATTCTTTTGAATCACAACCACAATGCTGAGATTCATCTTGAAAAGACAATGCATTGTTGTGTGTTTTATACATCATCTAACAGTGTTTGGGCTCTTATTACAGGTTACATGTAAGTCATAGAACATTAATCACTGACTTCTTATTTCTTTCTGTTATATTAAAAAATAAGTGCATATTACAATTATTAAGGGACTAAAATTTGGACATTTTTTTCATGTACATATTACAAGGAAGGATCATTTCCTGAGGAACAGTCAATTTTGATGTTTATTAGCACTGATTTAGTGTTAACAAATTCATGAGGGGAAATTTAGTCTTTTTCTTAAAAATACTTTATTTATTTGAGAGAGAGAGAGAGAGAAAGAGAGCATGAGAGGGGGGAGGGGCAGCGAAAGAGGGAGAGGGAAAAGCAGACTCCCTGCTGAGTGGGGTACTCACTGTTGGGCTTGATGCCAGGACCCTAAGGTCATGACTTGAGCAGAAGTCAGATACTTAACTGACTGAGTGCCCCAGGTTCCCTGAATTTAGCAATTTTTATAATGATACTTTAATATTTTGAGTAATTTTTACTTAATGGGCAGATATTTTATGAAGGATGTCTTAGGAAATAAATGTTGTAGGCAATGAGTAATAAAAGAGTAATAGAATAATAAAAGAGTAATAGAATATTTCCCTTACTTTTACAATAATAACAATGCCTTTACTCCAAAATTTTTATTCATAATTACATAGGTAACATGATGGTTTGATATAAAGTCCTTTATGAAGACAAGACATATTTATTTAAATTTTGCTTTTCTACTGCTATCAGCAGGAGTAAGCAGCACAAAATGATCAATCTTTTTTTTTTTTTGAGAAACCATCTAAAATCTCTGTGCTAATGTGAATAAACCTTAAATCTGCTGTTTATATACATATCATATTGATGTTACTTTGTGTTTTACTTATCCTGATAATTACCCTCTCAAACTGAAAATATATCAAGTTACCATCTATGGAAACCTCTTTTTAACATCTTCTTTATCAAATCTCCAAATGTTACTTTAAACAATTTGCAGTAGATTCTCACATTTTAAAATGCAAAATATGTGCTTAGACCCTTTCTGAGAATGACTGCTTCCTCGTAATTTCTTTGGATTTTCTTTTGTCAATGAGGATAAATAGGAACAGAAGGACATTGGCACTGACAAAAGAAAAAAAAAAGGTACAGTCTTTCAATGTTTTTATTCAATTAATAGAATTTTGTGAAATATTTAGTGACCATGAGAATTATGTAGTCTTTTTTTAATTTTTATTTTATTTTTTCAGTGTTCCAAGATTCATTGTCAACAGGCACGTGCATGTGATGACAATTTTCACCAGGTTTTACTTCTGTTGCTCAAACCTATGGTCATTTCACTAAAAAATACCATAAAATTCCTGAAGATTTTTTTTTTTTTTTTTAAAGATTTTACTTATTTATTTGACAGAGAGAGATCACAAGTAAGCAGAGACAGGCAGAGAGAGGGGGAAGCAGGCTTACCGCTGAGCAGAGAGCCCTATGCGGGGCTCGATCCCAGGACCCTGAGATCATGACCCGAGCCGAAGGCAGAGGCATTAACCCACTGAGCCACCCAGGTGCCCCCTGAAGATGTTTTTGATGCCAATATGTAAAAATAGTATGTAATCGACTCATTGTTGAATTTCCAAGAGATACCTGAAATGTTTGAATTATATTTTCCATCAGTCTCTGAACTTTGACATCTATTATCTGGTAGGCTAAATGATTCGACAAAATGTATTTAACATCCATTTACTAAACACATTTTGTATTGCTTTGCAGCATTTTGGCTAAGATCAAGTGTAGTACTCAACACATTTTTTTTTTTTTAAAGATTTTTATTTATTTGACAGAGAGAAACACAGCGAGAGAGGGAACACAAGCAGAGGGAATGGTAGCCGGAGAAGCAGGCTTCCTGCCGAGCAAGGAGCCCGATGCGGGGCTTCATCCCAGGACTCTGGGATCATGACCCGAGCCGAAGGCAGACGCTTAACAACTGAGCCACCCAGGCGCCCCTAAACACATTTTGTTTTTTAACTAAAAATGATAATTAAGATGATTAAGGTGATTAAAAATTATAAAAACCTTATTAGTGGTAAGTCATGTGGATTTCTTGGTCCCCATCATATAATTCCAAAAAAAAGTTTATTGCAATAACAATCAAAATTTTAACAAATCAAAGCTTGGAAGCAAATTTCAATGAGTTAGCATAAAATTCTTCAGAAAAATCATGGTGCAAATACCCAACATGAAATAAGTAACAGAATGAAAATACTTTAAATTTGTTCATATACCTTAGATGATGTGATATTCATTCTGATCTCATGTGACAGGTAGACAGGTATTTTTCTTCCTCTTTTAACTACAATAAAATTGAAAATTTCTGCTTAAAGACGCACAGTCATTATGTAACAAGAATGAACTATAATATATGTCTCCTGAATTCACAACCAGGCTTCTTTCCATTACAACTAACTTCAGTTTTCTGGAGATTTACCAAAATTGACATTCAGTGTATCGAGTTACTTTATAGGTATGACTGGAATGTTTCAAAAGTGACAAATATTTTGATTGGGATGTGTAGTGTATTTTCTTTATGCAAATAATTCTATATCTGGAATTATATGAATAAAATTTCATTTAAAAGAGCAAACAATGACAAAATCCAATCCCCATTTACTATAAAAAAAATCTCAGCAAAGTATTGAATGGAAGTGTACTTCTTCAATTTAATTTTTAAAAATCTACAGAAAGCCTTGGGGCGCCTGAGTGGCTCAGTGGGTTAAAACCTCTGCCTTTGGCTCAGGTCATGATCTCAGGGTCCTGGAATTGAGCCCCGCATCGGGCTCTCTGCTCAGCAGGGAGCCTGCTTCCCCCTCTCTCTCTGCCTGCCTCTCTGCCTACTTGTGATCTCTCTCCTCTCTGTCAAATAAATAAATAAAACCTTTAAAAAAAAATCTACAGAAAGCCTATATTAACATCATCCTTAGTGGTTCAATACTGAACTTTTCCAGCTAATACTGGGAACAAGGCAAGTTTGTCTTCTCTCATAACTCCTATTCAACATCATATTGGCAATCATAGTAGTTCAAAAAATTATGAGATTAAAAGACAAGAAATGATATTATCTATACTTGCAGATGACATGATTAATAGTAAGGGAACCACAAAGAATCTACAAAAAAACAAAGAAACAGAAAAAACTCCTGGAAAAAATAAGCAAGTATAGCAAGTTGAAGCATATAAGATCAATACAAAAAGGTAATTGCTTTCCAATATACCAACAATAAAGAAATATGGAATTTAAAAAACCCTATCATTTACATTAGCATAAAAAATATACAGTACTTAGGAGTAAATCTAACAACATATTTTCTGAGTTTTTTGCAAAAGCTATTTAATACTGACTAAGATAATAAAAAAAGATCTAAATAAATGGAGGGATAGTCTATATTCATGGATTGGAAGACTTGGCTAATCCATTGTTTCCTTCTCCTATCCTTATTTTTCTAATTTATTTCTGGTGAAGCTTTTAGAAACCAAATCATATCCTCCCAACATGATCTATAGAACAGTGCAGTACTAATCAATATTCTAGTAAGCTGTTTTTGAAGATACCAAAAATTGACCCTAAATTTTTTTATAGAAATGGGAAGGACCCAGGATGCTCAACACAGTAGTAAAAAAGAATACAAAAATTGAATAAGTCAAACTCCATGATTCCAAGGATAATACTCTATTATCTAGAGTAATCATAACAACATGAAATTGGCAAAAGAATAAGCAAATATGTCAATGGACCAGAATACAGACCCAAAAATAGACCACACAAATATAATCAACCAAATTTCAACAAAGGAACAAAGGTAGTTGAAAACAGAAAAGATAACGTTTTCAACCAATAGTTCTTGACAATTGGGCATCCATTTGTTGAAAACAGACAAAAAAACCTAAACATGTGCCTATACCTTCAATAAATTAACTCAAAATTCATCATAGACCTACATGTTAAATTACAAAATTCTTAGGGAAAGAAAAGGAAAAAAAAATGTCGAAAATATATGTGATGTTGGGTTTGGTGATTAATTTTTAGGTACAACACAAGATTACTCTTTTAGGTACATCAGAGAGAAAAATGGGCAAGATAAACCTGATTAAAATTTAAAACTTCTGCGCTGAAAAAAACACTGTTGAGAAAATGAGAAGATGAACCATACACTAGGAAAAATATCTGCCAAAAACATATGTAATAAAGGACTTTTAATCAAAATATACAACACACTTCTCAAAAGAAGTAATAAGAAAATGAAAAACCCAATTAAAAATGGGCAAAATATCTGAACAGGCATCTCACCTGTAATATAGTTGTCAGATAAGCACGTTAAAAGATCTTCTACATCATTTCGCTTAATGTGATATCGCTGAACACTTAGAATAACTAACATTAAAAACCTGATAATATCAATTGCTGCGAAGAATATGAAAAAACAGAAACTCTCATTTACTGTGGATGGGAGTACAGAATGGCATAGTCCTGTAGGGTAGCAATTTGGCAGTTTTTTACAAAGGTAAACATTGTCTAGAATACAACCCAACAATCATGCTTCTAGGTTGCGACACAATTGATTTGAAATGAATATTAAATATGGTTATTTGTAGCAATTTTACTCAAATTTGGTAGCAACCAAAATGTAGGTGAATGAAACAAGAATGCAATTGATTATTATTCAACAATAAAATGAAATAAACTATCAAGGAATTTCGTCTGTTAGAACAGGTATGTGACATAGATTAAAAGGGTGCTTCTTTGGCATTAAATTAGTAAATATTCCATAATTTTTTAAAAGTTCATGTCTAATTACAGGAAAATTATCAAATATCCTTTATAATGGCTATTTTGGGTTCTTAGGTATGTTTAAACAATACGCTTGTTCTTACATGTGTTTTTTTGGGTAAAGGGGTATTTTAGCTTTTATTCTAAGCTCAGAGGGTTCCATATGTCAAAAAACTTGATAGTGAAAACTGTCTTTATAAGGAAAGTTTAACAATATCAAGAGAGCTTCATCAAGATTAAAAAGGAATCCAAAAATCTTGAGTTGTGAAGTAAGGTTTCCTGACTCTGTCTAGTGCCTTCAGCCAATTCCTATTGCTAGTCAGCAGTTTAAAAAAAGTGTGATCATTATTTTGATAATTTATAATAATCTGATAATAATTAAAATATTTTACCTTTGGAAAGGAATACAAATTCTTGCTTGACCAAATGGGTTTTCTAATAGATGTGGGTGGATATACAAATGATATAGAGATAGACATATAGTGATAGGAATATCTAACCCCAGAAAATTTATGTACACTGTTAATTAAGAAATCTAATTTTCTTTAGTTGATTACACAAGGTTTGTCATAGCAGGAGCTGACTTATACTAACTGCAAGTGAGTTCCTTTTATGTATCTAAAAGACTAATCTGATTTCCATCACTTACAGCTTCATGTTTTATTAGGAGTTACTCACATAAAATAGTATGTTGCCAGAAATTAGTTTGACCATAAAGATAACACCCACCTAACTAATTATTTCTGCTATTTTTAATTTTGTTTCATTATTTTATTTGGGGTGAGGGAGACTTAAATAACGATTGCACAACTATGATGCTTTTAGATTCATTATTTCTCCTAGCCTAAGTGAATGTGCCAATCATACCAATATTTGTTAATATTACTTCCACATAAAAAAAGTGAAGTAAGGCACAGGAATTTGAGAGAATATCAACTTTCTACCTTCCCTTTCTAAGTATTATGACATAATGTGAAATTTCCTCTTGGGTGAAATGCCAGATGTAGTCATCCTTGACAACTCATTTACGGTGAAGGTAAAATTGTCAAAGTGAAAGGGGATTCATAAGCCACTGGCAAAAGCATCATGCACTGACTAGCAACAGGGTGTATGAAATAGAATTGCAGCTTTCATTCATTGAAACTTTCCCTAGCCTATATGTGTCATCAAAGAAAGTGCCATATGCTGAAAGAAGAACAGGAAATGACTGTGCCCCGAATGTAGCATGTAATTAAAAAAAACAAAGAACAACAACAAAAAACTCCCAACTATTGTGAAGTAATTATGCTGAAATTTAATGAACAGTAAAAACACAGTGGTGCCTGGTGGCTCAGTGGGTTAAGCCTCTGCCTTCGGCTCAGGTCATGATCTCAGGGTCCTGGGATCGAGCCCCGCATCGGGCTCCCTGCTCAGTGGGGAGCCTGCTTCCCCCCTCTCTCTGCCTGCCTCTCTGCCTACTTGTGATCTCTCTCTGTCAAATAAATAAATAAAATCTTAAAAAGAAAAAGTAAAAACACAATTGTGTATTCCTTTGATATTTAAGGTGGTCAGTAGATCCTAAGATTAGTGGAGTCACCAAATATTCATTGTTCCTTATTTTGCATATTTTAGTTTTCATGTGAATTTTATTTCTTAAGTTTTTTATTTGAGAGTAGTTGACATGCAATGTTACCTAAGTTCATGTGGATTTTCATTCTTAGTTTTTGGGAATAGCAAAAACAGAAAAACTGCAATTCCATTTCCTTTGGTCATTTTCTACGAAGGAATGAAATAGTGATATGAGTAAAAACCGAACCTTCCCTCACTCTCTTTCTTTCTTTCTCCTCTTCTAGTTATCCTTCCACCATGCTTTCTACTGTTGAATATCTGGTCCACCTTTCATCTCTGGGAAAAGCTACAGTGCATTTAACTAATTCCAACTCCTAGGAGAGGCAGGTTAGATTTTTTTCTCTCTGGTATGTCATGAGTATCATCCAATTGTAAAAGAGACAAGCCAAAATTTACTGTCCCCCAGTGTGCTTTTTCTGGTAATCAACTTTATAGTGACATAGAGAATATTTGACAGAGACGACTCCTCATGCCTTTTTGAAATAACCTTTTATTTGGTTTCTAGTATACCACATTCTCTTGGCTATCTGCCTACCTCATTCTGTGCTCATTTTCAGTTTCCTCTTTTTGTTCCTCCTCTTCTCCCTGACCTCTAACTTCCAGGGTGCCTTAAGGCAGAGTTTTTAGAACTTTATCTCTTCCCTGTTGATAGTCCTTAAGAAATTTCATCTAGGGATGCCTAGGTGGCTCTGTCAGTTAAGCATTTGCCTTTGGCTCAGGTCATGATCCTAGGGTCCTGGTGTCCAGCCTGCATCAGGCTCCCTGCTCAGAGAGGAGCCTGCCACTCCCCCTGCTTGTGCTCTCTCTCTCTGTCAAGTAAATAAAGTCTTTAAAAAATTTAAAAAAAGAAATTGCATTTAGCCTTATACCTTTAGATACCATCCACATGCTGAACACTATTGCTATGCTCATTAAGGGTCTTCTTGGGCTCAACTACACGTTTAGACTCAAGACACTATCATAAACCACATTTGACATCAATCTGGTTATCAAATTGGTTATCAGACAGGAACCACAGCATGCCAGCTACTCACCATCAAATACTTCTTTTTGCAGCAGTCCGTGGAACAGTTCACAAAACTATCTAGAAGATACTGAATCAGATGACAGCTCAGGTTCAAGGAGGAAGACCATACTCACCTATACTCAGAAAATGGAGAATCTTCTCTGGTTTAAAAGGCTCAAGTCATGAAGGAGCCAATATTTCTATAGGCATAGCTTCCAGGTCCCTGCAGGATACATAATGTTATAAGAGTCATTGCCCTCACGAAAGCCCAATATATAACCTATTTGGTGTTCATAACTCCTTGTCCAGATGTAATTTGCAAATCAGGGATAATGTCCGTGTTAAGTAATGTTGCCTGGAGATGACGTTTAACTTTTACTAGGTTATCATGGAAACAGAGCCTGCAAACTGACTGAAGGTCAAATCTCTATGCAGAATTTTAAAAGTTTGGTTTCTCTTTACCTATAGCTCTCAAATTTCTATTTTCTCTCTAGGCTTTTTCTCTGAACTTCACATTCATATATCCTACTGTCTACTTGACATTTCACTTAAATATTTAACTAATGATGACAATTAATAATATCCAAATTTGTATTCTTAATTTTCCCCACCAAACACTCTTCCAGTCTCCTCAATGTCACCAAATGGCAATGTCCTTCTAAATGCCAATATTGAATTCTCGGAGTACCATAATATCTCTGTATTCCTTTTATCCCACGTCCAATCAACAGGTACACATACCCTAAATCCAAACTTCCACTACCCCTGCTACCTTTCAACATAAAACAGTCACCATCTCTTGCTAGTTATTGCAATAAATAAATTTCTACAAGGTTATTCTGCTTCAACACTTTCCTCTAAACTACTCACAACACAGACGCATTAGCAGCAATCTTTTACAATTGAGGTAAATTTGGATTACTCCTTTATTTAAAGCCCTCCTATGGTTTCCTACCCCCTTGGAACACTATGATTTTTATACCTACATGTTCTTCATAATCTGTCCCTAGTTACTTCTCTGCCTCAGCTCATTCTACTCTCACCCTTGACATCTCTGCTGGGACCAGATTGGCCTATTGAGTCATCATTAAATATATGAAACAATTTTAGAGGAAACCTTTGCAAAAGCTGTTTATTGTCCCTGGAATATTCTCCTTCAAAACATCCTTGTATTTTGGTCCTCACAATTTTAAGTCCTTACTAAAATGTTACCTTATCAGAAGGCATTTCCCTGACATAAAACAGTTCCCTGCCCTGGAAATCCCTATCCCCATTGTCTGTGGTAGTTATCTTCATAATGGGCATCAGCATCTAATATACTATGGATTTACATGGTCCGTTTGCTTGTTGGTGCTCGATCTTACTCACTAAATGTAAGTATGCTGAGGTGAGAAACTGTCTTTTTTGTCATGGTTGCAAATGCAGAACCTGGAACAAATATTTTCTTAATAAATAGGTGTTGAATAAATAATGGACGGAATGCATGAACAAACGACATGGAATGTGTATGTGTATCTGTGTGTGTGTGTGTGTGTGTGTGTGTGCGCGCACATGTACTTTGAATTCATTGCTAAGCATGAAAATATCTGACACTACCCTTTCCCTTAAATGCCATAACTCTGTAGTAGGAGACTGAGGTGCGTAGATAACAAATATCATTTCTTATGCACTACCTCATCCGGTGGTTACTTAATCTGGGCATTTTAAGGCCCAAATCTCCTTACACAATTCCACTGAGCTTCTGATAACATATGAGTTGGCCATCTTTCAAAAGAGCTCCTGCTGTCCTGAACCCATTGAATTTTTTCTCCTCCAAGGTCTCATATTTTCTTTATCTAAATCCAAATTTCACACTTTTCTCTCAGAATTCCTTCAGTGGAACACTCATTGTGTTGTACCTTCTGATGATCTATTGGCAACTTGGATATTCCCTCTAATTTTCATATGTAATAGGTGACTTTAGTGGTATCTGTGACTGGAAAAACACCATCTGGAGGGATGTGCATGCTTTTCTGTCCTCTAAGATAGTCATGTTTTTATTTTTGAAGTAGAGAAGAGTTGCTTAAAATCATGTACATGTATTAAAAGAATGTACTTGCAAGGGACACCTAAGGAGATATTTTGTATGGAGATGGTAAGTATTCTATTTAATAATAAGATTTGAATGGAATATTCGATTTGAAGAAAAAAGGTCCCAAATATGTATTTAGCATACTCTGTGTGTGTAAAATGCATTTTTAGGAGCATGTATATGTCCTATGTACTTGCTTGTTTGTTTTGGTTTCAACATTTACTCAAAGCCCCTTGTAGAAGCTAAAACTAGACAAAAGTGGAAGAACTTTTCAGTTTAACCTTACCTCTGCATCATGCTGGAAGAAAAAACATGTAAAAGTGATGCCCTTGTCTGCCTGGAAGGTAGCCTGGGCCAACTGAGGGTGATGTACATACATAACGTGTGTATAATGCATAATTAACATGAGGGAAGCAAACTTTGTCTAACGTAACATCAACTCTTATGGGTTGTTTTCCTGGGCCTTGGATCCAGGCAATTTTCAGGTGGGAGATACTCTCAAAGGGAACTGATTTATCATCCTTCATGAATTATATAATATCCAGGGCAGAAAATAAGGTGAGACTTAAACTTGGAGAGAAAGCAATGCCCTCTTCCACTGAAAAAGATCAGGGAGCTGAAAGAAGGGATTCCTGACAACCGGGTAAGCTAGGCACCTTTATGGAAACCTGCCAGGATCTACTCAAGGATGATGAGGTAGAGTCTAGAACCACAGGCTGTAAGAATGGATCATAGCAGTTTTAAGCTACATTTCCTTTTTATTTCCACTTTCTTTAAGTTTTTCAAATCTTATTAGAAGCCACAATCCTATCTCTTTTGTGTTACAGAGGATAAGAGAACGTTATGTTTTCTTCCTTCCCTTAGAGGTCATTGAGGGGCATCAGAGATTGTTAGTATTGGCTGTAAATCCCAACTCTGTGTCTATATCATGAGGTTTGGCAGCACTGAAGGCAACCAGAGGGGAAAAACTCGAGTTTAATTTTTTTTTCTGGAAAAAACTGAGGCAGTTCCCAGGAAGTTAACAGGAATAGCTGGGAAGCCAGTTTCTGAAACTGAGGCTGCTCGGGACCTTGACAAAATAATTTGATAGAAAACAGTTACACATATTCATTGTATAGATATAGGATAGTGAAGTCCAAGGACAAATAGCATTTTTTTAAAGATTTTATTTATTTATTTGACAGAGAGAGAGATCACAGGTAGGCAGAGAGGCAGGCAGAGTGAGAGGAGGAAGCAGGCTCCCCGCCGAGCAGAGAGCCCGATGCGGGGCTTGATCCCAGGACCCTGAGATCATGACCTGAGCTGAAGGCAGAGGCTTTAACCCACTGAGCCACCCAGGTGCCCCACAAATAGCATTTTTACACAGAATATATTAATGTTCTGCAGAGTTGTCATATGGACATTTTTGTAACTCTGGAGCATCCACTCTGCTAACTGTTCTTTTAGCTTCCTTGGCATAAGGAATGAACTAGAAATCTTCCCTTGGCTTAAGGTATATATTTATTTCTATAAGGGCTGTTTCAGAGAGATTTTCCTTGTAGCACTTTCTCTTTCAGGAGGATGTATTTGGAAATCTCCCTGAGAATTGGCAACAGCTCTTACATTTCCTAAAAATGTTCAAACTATGTAACATTCAAACTCACATGCAAATTTCCTCTTGAGGATAGTACTAGAAACCACAGATCACCTAGGAAAAAAATAAAAACTCTGAACAAAAATTCCATTTGATGGTACCATTAAACAGACATCACTCTAAACTATTCTAGTACATGAAATTTATTAGAATTATTTTAAAGGTAATTTTTAAAGTTTTAAATTCAAAATCATAATTCAGCCATTACTTTATTTAATTCATCTAATTGCATTAAATGTATGCAATGTTTAAGACATTTTATAAAAAGTTATATATAAGACTGTCATGTTCCAATATTACATACATATACAAATATGAGAATCTGCCAAAATTCAGTTCTAGAAGTCACATATTAAATTAATAATACAAATAAGATTATAAACTCACCACAAAATTGTCTTCCTCTACCATTTCTTTTTCACTGAAAATATCATGATAGTAGTGATATTAGTCAGATTTTGTTTTGTGAAAACAACTCCAAAGATTAGTGGCACAAAGGCTAATCATTTATTGTTTATTTGTTCCTGATTCTATAGTTCAGCTGGGTGATGTTTTCTGGGCTGCTTTTAATTGGCTGATCTTTGCAGTTAGTTGATGAAATGGATGGATACCTGAGCTTCTGTCCTACATTCTCTCAACCTCTAGAAGTGTTGCTTGGACATGTTCTTTTTGGGGAAAGGGCTTCCAGCACTAGGAAAGAGTGACACCCTCCCCCCCACAAGTACTTTCAACTCTTTTGTTCCATTGTCTAGGGAAAGTCACATGACCAAGCAAAAGTCAGTGCAAGAGGGGACTATCCAAATGACTGAGTACAGAGAGGGGAATTTCGACCATCAACTGCAAGCAGTCTCTCAGTAGACATATTTAATGTGGATAAGATGGTGATAAATAAATAGAGGAAAAAGACAAAAGTACTAATGCAAATAGACTTTATGGTAGAAGGTCTTCCTTCAGGTTCTGGATTATATTTCCCTCTTCGTATTACTTCTTTTCATAGTTATACCTAATTTTTGATGTATTAAAATCTATGTTTTAATGTCGGCTGACAGGTTCCTGAACCACACCTAGGGAAAATTAATTTTTTAATCAAATGAAAAAAAGGACTGATAATTAATATATATATTTCATTTCACTTGCCTTTGTATGAGTCCAAAAATAATTAGTAATTATATGAAATAATCACAGTTAGTGCTTAAATTTTAGATGTTACTTGAATGATCACTATTCCTGAACATACTGGTATACCTTACTTGGCTGTCTCTGAAGCTATCTTAGAAGTCAAATAAATCTGAGCAAAATAAGAGGCAGTAACTGACCAGTAATTTGAATTGAATAGAATCACTACCTCCAAAAATTCCAGAGTCTAGAGAGAATTGTGGGTTTCTTTTCTACTTCTAGTTGATGCTGCTGCTAACCTTTGCTTAAGAAGGCAGTCTTATGAAATAGATAAATAAAATAAATGAAACCACAATTGTCAGGAAAAAAGAAGTAATAAATGAGAGAAAGTTTGGGGCATGTGGCCCATTTCCATTTGTAACCACCTACAAAGCCTGCAGACATAGCTGCCAGACTGTGAATAATAACATGCTCCCGGAAAATGGTGCTAAATGATATCGTACCATATGGGTTGATCACTACTATCCAATCAGGATCTCTTAAGTAATGTGAGAAAATTTTGTGCTGGGGTGTTGTATACTGCATTGTTTCAAGTTGAGTTTAGTTGGGGCTTGAGGGCTGGCATATACAGTGAATATAAAATTCCCTCTCAAAGTATTGAATTCTTTCAGGAAAATATTTCAGCAATGTATGAGGTATAATCCTGGCCAGAAGCCTGTGATATTAAAACAAGATTAAATTGCTACTAACTCACATGCTAAATCCATAATCTTGACTATAACTTCCCAAATTTTGTAGTATGTAGGTTTTTTTTTTTTAATTGAAAATGTTTAGTTTCAAAATGGGTGTAACACATTTAATGAACTCACTGGAAATTCCTTCTGGGCCTTCTAACTAACACTAATGGTACTTTGCCTCATTTCCACATTATATATTGCAGGAATATTAAAATCCTAGCATTTATTGCTTTTGATTTGATTTGATTTTCCCATTTGATTTTCATACAACAACTATGTGGTGTGCAATAGTTATAGAAACTAATTTTGGTTGAATAAAGTTACTTTCCAAGGTCATCCAGCAGATAATTGTGATATAACTGGGGTGAGAATTCAGATTTTTGTATATTTCAAAACACTAGTATTTATTTATGTAAGCTTGCACAAGCAGAATTTTGAAAGATTTTCTTTGAATTTTTGTTTATAAAAATAAATCAGAATGCTTGCCATGAGAATATAACACTTCAAAGGGTTTAGATGTTTGTTTTCTTCTCTTTTTAAAAAAAATACTTGATCTTCTTTGTGAACTTTCTATTCCAACATGAAATGTAGAGAGATTTGAATTTTTATTCATGGACTACTGAAATAGCATTTTGTTATAATTATATTTTAAAGAATGCTTTTTCAATGTGAGGAAAAAAATCCTAACTGCCTTATTTTAGCTTTACTTAGATAACTATATTTGCATCTTAGAATATTTATAAAAGTTTTGTCACTAGAAATGTGGAGTAAAATTTTCAATTCTTGATCATTTAAGATAGTAGTGACTAGGCATTTTCCCAAAAGTGTTTCATGAATTCCAACTCTGAAAGTGAAATAAAAGTTTACATGCCAGCAATTGTACAAACCAAATGAAATTAAACATAAGGTACTAAAAATAGTAGACTTCTAGTAGATACTTTAGGAATGAATCAATGCAAGAAGACTAAATATAATGAAGGAAAAACAAAGCCAAAAATCTCAATCTTTCTGTTACCTCTGTTTGGATGCTTTAAAATTATCTCATAAGGATTAATAAAGATAGCTATAAAAAGCTACGCTTCTTGGGGTGTCTGAGTAGCTCAGTCCATTAAGTGTCTGGCTTAGGCTCAAGTCATGATCCCAGGGTCCTGGAATCAAGTCCCACATTGGGCTCCCTGATCAGCAGGGAGTTTGCTTCGCCCTCTTCCTCTGCTGCTGCTCCCACTCCTGCTTGCTCTCTCTTTCTTTCTCTTACCCTCTCTTTCATTCATACTCCCTCTCAAATAAATAAATACAATTTAAAAAAACCAAAAACACTATGCCTCTTACCAGGTTCAATTTGTTTTCCTACTACAGCTAGGACATAGAAGAATAAGTTTCTAAGGGAGACTAGTTTCCGTTATTGCATGGTTCAAGATTTACATTTTTAAATGTGTCAAAATGGCCTGCAAGAATTCGATATTCTAACATAATTACCAATGAGGATGTTGAGGAAAATGATTTCTTGCTTTTTTATTAATTTATTTTTTATTAACATATAATGTATTATTTGCCCCAGGGTAGTTTGTGAATCATTAGGCTTACACGTTTCACAGCACTTACCATAGCACATACCTTCCCCAATGTCCATAACCCAGCCACCCTATCCCTACCCCCAGCCACTCTCAGTTTGTTTTGTGCATGTAGGAGTCTCTTATGGTTTATCTCCTTCCTGATCCCATCTTGTTTCATTTCCCTCACCTACCCCCCCATGTGTGGATTGATACTACCCTAAAATAAAATTATGATTTGGAACATGGGTCCAAAGTGTTCATTTCATTTTGAATTTTTTCCCAATAATCTCAAAACAAGTGATAATATGGGAAGTCTAACCACATGATTCATAATTTCATTGTGGTTTACTAACTTGTATAAAAAACTTGAAGAATTTGCAAGTGCATTTACAGCCACAGCTTATTTTTTTTTAGCCACAGCTTATTTTGACATTTACAATGTGAATTTGAGTCTTAGACATGAAAGACAAAATTATGAAATGCTTTTAATGGAATCAGGAGAAAATTGTGTCTTTGTAGTATTAAAGGCTTTTTACATTTTATTATTTATATTTTTATTTTGTTTTGTTTTTTTTATTTTCATAAGATTTATTTGTTTGAGAGAGAGAGAGGACATGGGGGGAGGAGGAGGAGAGGGAGAGAGAGTCTTAAGCAGACTCTGCACGGAGTGTGGAGCCTGAAGTGGGCCTGGATCTCATGACCCTAAGATCATGACCCTGAGATCGTGACCCTGAGATCACAATCTGAGCCAAATCCAAGAGTTGGATGCTTAACTGACCTAGCCACCCAGGTGCCCCAAAGGCTTTATTTTTAAAAGGAACAAAGGATAAAGAAAAGTTAGTAGTTTCTATATGTTGATAAATATCATAAAGGATATGAAGAAAGATGCTGCATACTATGCCAACAAATATGTGATCAACAAAGAACTATTACAGAGAATATATAAAGAACTCCCACAAATCCTTAAGAAAAAGACAAATAGCACAATATATTAATTGTTAATATGCATAAACAGACATTTCAACAAACAGCTTATAATTGTATGAAAGATTTCATCCTCTTTTGTAATCAGGGAAATTCCAATTAAAACCACAATGAGATGCCATTTCACACCCACCAGATTGGCAAAAATTAACAATTCCAAGTACATGCAGTTTTGGCAAGGATGTAGAATAACGGGAACTCATACAAAGCAGATAGGCTGTACATTAGTGAAAACATTTTTGAAAGCAACTTGGCATTACCTAATGAAACTTGAAAATGTGAAGTTTGAATTCATAATCCCACTCCTGGGAACATATCTTAGAGAAACTTTGACCTATGTTTGACACAAGTCATGAAATTGAATGCCAAATGCTCATTACAGTGGCATTGTTTGTACTGGCAAAACAAAGGGAGGCAAACAAATGAACAAATTAGCAATACACCAGAACCACAAAGATGCATTGAGAAGAAAATAAATTAATTGACTAGGTCACCTTCTCATAATGCAAAACTGTTTTGTAGTAAAACATGATGCACTATCGCTATCAATAACTAAACTTTTGTCACTATATCTTACAAACATTATTCTGGTTAACAATAAGTAAGTTGCAAGAAAACCATAGAAATTAAAAATGAATATTTCAGTTGTGAGGCCACTAATGATTTGGGGGAGAGATAGACAGCAGAGAAGGAGGAGATGACATTAATGGTGGATATTAAAGAATTTTAGTAGTATCATTAAGTTTGATTTTTCAGACTCATTGATAGGTATCAAAGTATGTATTATATTTTTAAAGTGTTACCTATATTCAGTATGACATATATTTATAGCCTCAGAATTTAATACAAATTTAGACTAGGTTAAATAGATGTTCCAATAGTTTCTTGCCACACCACAATAGCTTACCTTGACCAATCAACATATTAGTAGATTTAGGAGACCACCTGCTATAAAGGAATAAAAAGAGGGTTAGTTACCAGCAATAACAAATGAGAAGGCATTTGTAATTTCTATTCCTTTCACTCTTCTGAGCCCAGGTCAATCCAGATTTGGTCAGAAAAGCAGAAGCTACTTGGCATACTTTGAGTTGGAAGAGACACCCTGCAGGTAACAGAAGGACCTGCAGTTGTGGGAAGAGCTGGGGGAGTGAAGGAGAGCCAACACCAACACCAATGATCCCCTGTGTGTGCGGGTAGGGAGTGGGTGATTCTCAAGAAGGTGCTCAGAAAGCATGGGCAAAAACCACACAGTCAAGTGTGATCAGGGAGCTACATTACTGGAGATTGTTGTTCATTACACATGATTTTCTAGTTTCCCACGTGATTCTGATATAAGACATCTGCAGTTAAATCTTCCAGAAACCATTGCAGGTGATTATTCTTTTATGACACTCTTGATCCCTTCTAAGATATTATAAAACAGTATTAGTATAAATGTTAGTGCATTGTCTTCAAAAGTGGCACTAATTTGGATAGTTTAATTGGAAACTAATGTTTTTGGTGTAGTTGACAACCCCTCAATCATAAGTGGCTGCCTTTATGTAAAGCCTTCCCTTCTTTTATCTTTTTCCTGAGGCTGTGAATTAGAAATAAGACAGAATTATTTGGCTACCCTGACCTGTCCGATCTCCCACAGAACTTCCCTAGATCAGACCACTCTAAGGCCTATATACAACTCAGAATAGCTACTGGAATTTACAATCTGCTCCAACACGTATCTATATAATTTATTGAAAAAAATATGTTTCCATTGAAACTTGCCTCGGGAGTTTAACTATTTCATTACAAAGTGGTAATTCCACCAGCTACTCTGGTCTGATCTCTTGCCTTTCAGGATCACAGAAAATTACTAATAGAAGTTTGGGATCAAGTTCTATATATACCTATACTGATGTCACACTGATGAATGTATCTGTGAATCAATAGAATACTCATGTTAAAAAAAAAAAGAGTGATTTCCAAACTAACAACCTCTCTCCTAGATTAAAGAATGCCAGTGAAGTTTACTAGTTTACTCTCCTATTATTAAGTACATTTAACTCAACTGGTTGATAAATTAACTTATTTACTCATTAAGAAATAAACTCTAATAAGAATAAAACAGTAGAGAAGACTCAGTTTCATTTTCCTCTAAAATTATCAGCATACTTAAATTTTTCCAGCTTAAATTCTTATAAAAGAACAGGAGATGAATGAGAGTGTTTAAATAGATTTTTGCTAATCAAGATAATGATTATAACTACTTGGAAAAGCTCAAGCTCAGTATTTAGCTTAAGTTCCAAAAGATTTTTATCATTTCATCCATCCCTATAAGGCATTATCTTTCATTATCCCCACTTTACAAATAGTAATGAATTTGCTTAAGATCTCACAGCTTTTAAGAAGCAGAGCTTTGATTGGGACCATGTCTTGACTCACAGTAGAATATCTGGGGTATCCCATGGGAGATACACCCTGTGTGGTCATCATCACATTTTCCCCCAGCTTCATTCTGGGGAGCTGCACTTTGGGGCAGTCTCTTCTTGGCCAGGAAAGCATCTCAAACCAAGACAGTCTTTGTTTAAAAATCAGCTAGTGAATACAGAACAAACTGATGGTTACCAGAGGGAGTGGTGGGTGGGGGGTAAGGGAAATAGGTGGTGGGGATTAAGGAGGGCACTTGTGGGGGTGCCTGGGTGGCTCAGTGGGTTAAGTCTCTGCCTTCAGTTCAGGTCATGATCCCAGGGTCCTGGGATCGAGTCCCGCATTGGGCTCTCTGCTCAGCAAGGAGCCTGCTTCCCCCTCTTTCTCTGCCTGCCTCTCTGCCTACTTGTGATCTCTCTTTCTGTCATATAAATAAATAAAATCTTAAAAAAAAAAAAAAAAAGGAGGGCACTTGTGATGAGTGCCAGGAGCTGTATGGAAATGTCTAATCACTAAATTCTACACCTGAAACTAATATCAAACTGTATGCTAACTGGAATTTAAATAAAAACTTTAACAAAACCAACTAGTGATACTTCAGTGTTAACTATGTAAACCCACACATTTTTCCTGGACCCAGAAACCTCTGTTTTCTACAGTCCTGTCTAAACTCACGCCTACCTTCTTAATTTTGGCAGCTTAGAATCGGAACAGTGCACTTCATGATTCCTCATTTGGATGGAATTCTTTCCTGTACTCCCTGCCCTGTTCTGCCCTCTGTGATCCATGTTCCAACCTGTAAACCTTGACCATATTTCACCCCTAATCTCTTTGGCCCTCTGAACACAAACTCCAACTCCCTACCCTCTGCCCCTGAACATTCCTTTTTCCGTTTCTTGGCTGGTGGCCCACCAGCCTGGCCTGACCTCCAGGGCTAACTTTCTTGGCTCGGTTTTTCTGGTGGTTGTATTAAATCTGTTACTGATATTGAAAGGATTAGTATTCTGGGAAATTGTATTTGCTATTTGAATGTCACACACCTAATACACGGATGTCACTTTTTAGTGTATTTTATACATTGTGGCAATGTGGCTGAATGAGGAAAGACACAGAAAGAAACTAGATACAGACTGGAAAGGTTCAAATGCAGCTTGTTGACTTTCCAGCTCTGTAATCTTGGGCAAACTTCTTTTTCTTTCTTTCTTT
>CM053603.1:171525203-171547616 GCA_028646535.1 Procyon lotor | reverse complement strand
AAGATTTCAGTGAGTCAAATGTTATACACAGATTTTTTTACTGCTCAGGGTCAGCACCCCTAACCCTCCAGCTGTTCAAGAGTAAACTATATAATTTTATAAAACAATAACAGCCAAAATCAATAATCTAATTTCTTCCATTAAAGGGTTAGAGAAAAAGAACAAATTAAACCCAAAGTAGTTAGAAAAAATGAGATAAAAATAAAGTGTATCAATGGAAAAAATAGACATATAATAAAATTAACATAATGAAAAATGCACATTTGAAAAAATTAATAAACTTGATAATCCCTACCAAATTGGATCATGAAATCATAACACTCTGCCAACATCAGGCATTCGGGAGGTTACATAAATAGAGATTCTGTATGTTTCTTAAAGGAATCAAAAAGCGTATCATTAACAACTTTGTGCTGATAGATATGGCAACTTAGATGAAATTAACAATCCATTCGGCAACCATTGCTGCTAAAGCCATCTTGGCACAGATGTACCATAATCGACAGCTTCCTCAGCTTGCTTTCTGCCCCAGAGATTTTTGGATACTTTGGCTTCCATGCTCTTGCAAACCAGAAAGTGCAAGTACAACTCCTGACCACTGGGAGATGAAGAACAAGAGCTGATGGATAAATGAATATTCTTTTTTTTATTCTTTTGAGGTCGACAACTGTGGGAGGCATCTTGCACAAATTCACAGATAACTTCAGTGGATTTCAGTAGTAGTTGGACTCAAACCCTAATTACTTGTTGCCCAATACGAAACTGTTGTATTGGCTCTGCCTCATTCTCTCTTACTCTTCTCAATCCTTCATTCCAGTTTTCTGTCATGGAAAATACAAATAAACTAACCATAAGCAAGTGAATGTCTCAGATTTGGGTTATGGGGAAAGTATGACATCAGTGGGAACAGAAAATTTGAGAATTTTCTGGAAAATAGTAGCTAGAATTGAAAATGACAGGAAAAAAAAAAGAGCAGAGTCACTTGATGATGATCTCCAAATGAGTGGCTTACAACAGAAGCATATGTTTATTTGTCCATCTCAGGTCTGCTGCAGCTATGATCCACGTAACCTTCACTCAAGAATACAAGTGGATGGAATGTCTCCATCTGGAACTATGGCAGGTGTCATATCACAGGGATAAGGGGAGAATGTCACTTCCACTCACATTTTATTGTACAATGTTTGCCACATGGCCACATTCGAGTGTAATTGCACAAGAAGTATAACATTTCAGCAGAAGGGATTCCAAATATTTATGAAAATTGATAGATGGTCAATTCAATAAAACTCAGGAAGTAGCTAATAGAGCAATAATAAAATTTAGCTAACTGGCCACAAGATTACTTTTAGATATAACAAATGACAGAGGATGAAACATCTCTCTAATAAAGCATAAAATAAACTTTAATAGTTTTAAATAGAATTACCTTAATTTAAAAAGTGAAGGTTTACTTGTTTTGTTTTTTTGTTTTATTTCTGTTTTTGCTTTGGTCATTTTACTGTGAAGGAAATGAGTTCCAATGAAATTATTTATACCAGAAAAAGATTAAGCACTGCAAATTTTCATTGTTTTAACAATCCAAGAGCTTATCACAGGATTGTTTCTCACTCATATTTTATTTTCCTAAACTCAAAGTTGTCATTGGTAAAATGCTAGCATAAAATGCATATTTTTTCATGAAAATAAATCAGAAATAACTTTTCACAAATATGTTACCCTATTTTGAGCTGCATAAATATGAGCTGAATGCTGAAAAAAACTTGGAATTTGAAATCGTGATTTATTTCACTGATGATGTTAGTTGCCTGTGATATTTAACACCCACATTAGGATTTATACATTCTCACAAGTTAGCTGGTTTTCTGAGTAGGTCTCATATCTGCTTATTTTTATGAAAGAACATCCTTGAAGTTTTAGTGATAAATTTCATCCTTACATTTATAGAATGACTGATTCCACTATTCATAAGGGGAACTATGTTGCCTATAATTCAATGATAACTCTCTGTCACTTGATGTCAGAAAATCAGGAGCCTAGGTTGACCTTAAAATGTCAATATTCCTTCATCATATGAGATTAATTTTGTATCATGTATCCGGCGCTGATTTTAGCCAAGCTATTAAGGAATTATAGATGCCATCACGCTGTTTGAAGACATGTAATTTCATGTTCCCAATCTATTCCTCAAAGAACTATCTAGGTAGAATGCAAACTGGTGCAACTTCCAGCACTCACAGAAAATCATCCACAGTATTTAACGAGCTTTTTCGTCTCATTGCTAACAACTTTGCGTATCTACCAGGAAAAGTGAGAATATGTGTAAAAGAAATCTGAATGTTGGTGACGATCACAAAAGAATGATGATGAAGGCAAGAGTAACGTTGGATGAGAATACATTTCCATTTAATTGTCTTGGCGGGCTTTAGGAGCCTGATGCATATTGAAGATAGGTCAAGGTGGATACTTGAAGCAGCGACTCACCTACTTTTGAGCCAGAATAGGAGGATCATCCATGCTCCTGCAAACCATTTATTTGAGCACTGTATTAACTATATTCCTCAGGGCAAGAGAAGTGGGCACACTGTCACAATGCCTGCTATCCCAAACCATGCCAAGCACACATTTTTATGTAACAGATTTAAAATGCCTTGAAGATATTGTGTAACAGTATCTCATAAGGGTGGGCTGGTCTGAAATTGATAATAGCTACTGTTGGGTTGGCCTCTGCTAAGCTAATAATTTAAGTTTAGCTTGTTGAATCCCATTCTTTTGTTTTATAACCAAAGTCTGTTTTTCATTTGCATGTGTAAGTTGGTCATGTGCTTTGGTCACAAAGAAGAGGTGCCTCAGAAAAGGTTCTCAGACCAGGGTGCAGTGTTGAAAGATTTATAAATCAATTTGGATTCGTATAAGTATTAATTTCCTAATTCAGATCTGGCATTATTAATAATGATTTATTATTTTTAAAATTTCCAACACAAAAAATGGAAAGCTTTGCAATCATAATTTATTTTCCTTGCTTGCTGTGTGGTCTTACTTGTCATCTTATTTTTCTAAGTTTTAGGCCTGATTGTTCAGAGTCTGCCCAGCTAAAATATGTCTTTTATCTGAAGGTAGAAACTCTAACTTGATCAACATAGCTGAGTTGTGCAAATAGTAGTATAGAAGACAGAAAAAATAAAAAAGAAGATGGTCAGTTCTTTGTCTATGGTATGTTTATGCAATCACTCTTCTGGGTTTCCCTTCCTTGAAAATAAAGGATCTGGGAAGTTTGCTTGTGGTCCAGATGGAATTGTGAACAATGACCCTTCTAATACAGAGTGAGCCTTCTTCCTCCTATTTCCTAGAATTGACTGTATGTAGATTAAAAATTAATTGTGCTTTTATGTGCAAGGCTAAGAGATAATGCTATTTGGAATAGGTACAAATGTTTTTGATGCTCCCCTAAATGCATCTGAATTTAACAAGTCGAGATCAAACTTCAATAAAAAGAAATTGTTAATAAAGCTTTCAAAGCTTCACTTTAAAAATGTATTTCAGCTGCGCCTGGGTGGCACATTCAGTTAAGTGTCAGACACTTGGTTTTGGCCCCTGTCATGATCTCAGGGTCCTGGGATTGAGTCCTGAGTTGGGCTTCATGCTGAGCATGGAGTCTGCTTGAGATTCTCTCTCAAGAGACTCTCTCTGCCTCTCCCGCTTGTGCTGTCTCTCTCTCTCTCTCTCTCTAAAATTAATCAATAAAATCTTTTAAAAAATAAAAATGTACTTCAGAAAAATATATTTTGGTGAAATATCAGAGGTACCTGGCATTTGCAAAAATGATAGCAATTAAGTGGTATATAATTTATAGGTCTATATATTATATGGCACAATATTGAGTAAGAAAAGAGATCAGTATGCTTAAGTCAGTCACCTGACCATTTATGTTAATATTGATTTTCTTTCATCCATTTAAAATATATTTCTTGAATGTCTTCTGATATTTGTCAACAATCTTTTAAAATAAAATGGCCTATCAGGTTTAGAGATGGACCATCATTTTTAAAACATTTTTGCAAGAAATGACCTTGTCAAATATAGCCACCGTAATTTTTATCTCAGTTTTTAAGAGAGGAAGATAAAAAATAAAATTTAAATATATTATTTTGCAGCCTACAAGATACTGAGCACATAATGACTCGAACAATAACATTTCTGAGCTAGTACTGCCAGAAGGACAATTAACGGTATTTGGGAATGTTGTTCATCAGTGTAATAGAACAATGAGAAAATAATTATAGCTTGGATCATGCAAAGAAATGGACACTTCAGAGAGATGAAGCAGAATTAAATACATTCCCTAATTAGGTGCTTTATAGAATGCCACTGATCAAGTGCGCTACAAGGACAAAGGCACAGAGAAAAGCCTCCCCCAGGTTAATCAATAAAGTATGCTATTGGCATTTGGTAGGTCATTTTAGAAAAGAATAAAGTCTACATAAATACTCTAATAAAACAATGTCTTTCCATTTATAACTATAACCTATGTTCATAATGCAAACTATAAATTATGCCAATGATGGGATTATAATGGTATGAAGTACAGTAGGAACTAGCAGAATAGTAATACCAAAAATAGAGAAACAAAATGGACTAGTAATTTATTTTTTTAATCTTGGCTCTACTAGATTAGAGTTCCTGTTACCTTCTTGGTGAGTAAGTGGGCTATAGTACATTATCATTGCATTTTTTTATATTACATATATATGAATTGTATAGTGAAATACATTTAGTTTCATCAGAGAAAACAGTTCACTTAAAAACACATTTTTTGTCTCTATTTTGTCCTCAGTTTAAATTCTCTGTACACATAACATACACACACACACACGACAGAAATACAACTAAACCAATAAACTATGTCAATCCAACTGATATTTATAATTAAAAACTTATAGGTCCCAAATTTAGTTTCCTTTTGGAAAGGTAAGTAATATACCTTTTAGAATACTTACATTAAAAAGGCTTATTTTTCACTGGTGGGTTGTATGTTACACTCACTCATTATTGCATAAATGCCACTGTGTTTCCAGGGCCTCTAATCTTCTGTGGTCGCTCAATACTAACACCCAATGATGAAACTTTTTCCCCCACCCCACGTGTAGGAAGTCTTCCCATTCTTTCCATGTTTACCCAGCAAGTTTGCTTTCTCCTGGCCAGTCTCCATTTTAGGCTAATTTTTTTTAGACCTTGATTTAAGAGCCTTCCTACTCTTCCCTTTCTGAACACTGTCCTCAAGCTCTTATCCCCGGGGTAGAGTACAGACATGGGTGCTGTGTGAGGCAGAGTTTTACTGAAACGTTGAGTAACAGGGTAGATTATTTAAAAGCAAAAATATGAAAATAAAATGAAGGGAGCTACCACTAACACTGAGTAATTAATGTACTAGACCCAATTATTTACCTTTCATTCCTCACCACAAGTTTTCATTCACCAACTCCTACTTGTCTTCCTTGGGCCACAGTATGTCCACATTTACTTACGTCTCTGTCCTCTCAATTACCTGTCAGCTTCAAACTCTTAAATTCTAGTTTTCTTTCTTTCTCTCAAATCAAGTTGTTAGTTTACATTTGCATATCACAGCAAATCAACAAATGATGAAGACATTCTGTTCAATCTCAGCCTAACTTTAGCGATGCAAAGTTATTGGTCTGTCTGGTCTACATCTTTTAGCAATAGAAAGAACATGACTGGTCTTTGAAATAAGAGAGCTCTACTGTTCTGTCGTTGGTGAACATGATGTGAGGCTATACTTCCTGTCCCTAACAGCCGTGGTTAGCAGAAGAAAAACAGCACAAAGTTTCCTTCTCCCTCCCTCTGGCCTTACACTAAGGCCACAGAAATTCCTCCAAGGTGGTTTATGTGTTGGTTTTTATTTTACTTTCACTTTCAAAAACTCCTGCATGGGAGAACCTATTATAGGAATCTAAGAGTTAATAGGTTTCCTCAGTTTGAAGGCACAGTGATGGAAATTATTTTGATAGTGGCCTCTTAGAAATAGCAATACTAACCAATATCTTATTTGAAAGTGGTCTCTAATTCCCACCTTATTAAGTACATTTAATAACTACATTCAGAACCCCTTCCCTCTGGCATCTGTTTCTGTCAATATAGATAAATAAATATGTGAAAAAAAACTGTAGAGGTGATGAAATAGCACTTATGTATCTATTTTCAATGTTGAACATATTCAGTCTCAATATGCTTTCAAGTAAATGGGCATTTTGTTAACAGAATTGAATAAATTACAATTTCCAAGTGGGGCATTTGGAATGTTGAAAAAAATTAATAAATGTAGATAATATAGGTATCTATATTATCTATATATAATAATATAGATATGAAATAAGATATTAAATAACAGATATTAAATTAAATAAATAATATAGATAATAAATATAGCTTAATAAAGATAGAAAAAAATATTTGAGGTACAAAGATCATTGAAAAGAATAAAGCCTAGTGAAATTCTAGGTTTTTATATGGATATTTAATTAGGTACACTCAGGTAGAGTGGAACAAAATTCTCTATTGGAATAACTTTTGGTTTAAGGTAAAAAAAAATAGCCCAATACAAAAAGATTTAAAGAGTAGGAATATTAACTGGTGCCCACAAATAAGAGTCTAGGGTTATCTTTAACCACTGGCCCCAGCTCTTCTGTGAAATTCTCTTGTCACTGCCCTTCTCCATATGGCGGCTTCTTTCTCATGCTGGTACCAGTTCGAGGCCAATATTTCAACAACTGCAATATGCAGAAGGGAGAATTTATCTCCCAGTGGTTCCCCTGAGAGAGACAAGCATCTAAAACAACAACCATAACAATAAATCGAATTTCCCCCTTATTCCCAAACAGCCTTTGGCTGATAATGTCACATGCCTTCCTGTCTGAACCAAATCCTAAGAACAGGTTGATGCCAAGGATGATTAGCTCCAGCTGATTTCATTGGGAACCAATCAGTGGCAAGCACTACAGCATTATTTTAAGATTAATCATGAAAAGCTTGTTTGTTTTTAATTTTCTATACTTTTGTTGCAAAGCTTTATAAATTCCACTGATTTATTGCTCAAGGATAATCTGTTCTTTAAAGCTGTAAGATATTAGTTTGACCTGATTTGGTTTGAAGTTGGGTCCCTCATTGGCTTAGCAGCCAGTGTACTGTGATTTTTGTTACTCTGTGTCTTACAGCCATGACTCACTGTGTCTAGCTGTTGGCCAGGACATTATGGAAACTTCTGAGTCCGTACCTTGTGATGTCCCATATGCTGTTGACCAGGTTTCCTGTGGTCTAGACAGTGTCCTGAGGGCAGATCGGTTTCGTTATTATCTCTTTCCTAAACCATCATATGTAAATATTGCTTCTTTGGAATTTATTTGAGATTGTCTCCAAAAATTTCCTGCAGTATATTTGTGTACAAGTGATCATCGAACAATCTACAACACTGGATATTTAGTGTGTGCTTGTTATCTAGTAAAGCATATTTTAAAAAAGAATTTCATTAATTACATACTTGCCACTTTATTATCTTTAGTTTTTATATAATACAAGCAATTATTTTAGAAGCATAGTTATCATTCAGATAATTTTGTTCGAAAAATGTCTCATATCCAGAAACGCCCTCTTGTTAGATGGTATATACCAAGTGTGGGATTTTCTTTTATTTGAAATAATTGTATTATTTAATGACCTCTCTCTGAGTAGCTGTGTTTCTCAGACTGTTGTATCACAAGTAAAGATAAGATACAGAAAGTAAATACCAACTTAACAGATAGTCATATTAGAGCTGAATCATTCACTTTACAAACTAATTTATAATAAGTTGCCTTAGAGCCTTTAACAAATATTCTATTTACAACTTGAAATTTCTATAATTTCATTTAGGCGATTTCTTTTCAGGAGTAATCTGTAGTACATTTGATGATGCCATTAATATTTCCAGAAGGAAAAGGAAACAAATCGTTGTGAGTTTTCTGTGAGTGTAAGAATATATAGATAGATAATATGCAAGTACATGTATTCAAGTCATTTTTTTTCCCCATGTCATTAAAAAAAAAACTGTGTGTTATTGTCATCATGGCTTGGTCACATGAAGCCATTGTGCCTTTTTTTTTCATTTTTAATACGGAACACTTCACAAATTTACATGTCATACTTGTGCATTGGCCTCCTAATCCCCATGTCATTTCAACTTTACTATACGTGGTGCCGAAGGGAATACTTTTTTTTTTAATCAAGAGGTTTTTATGTTCTTGTTAGTCATAACTACTCTGAATTACAGTTAAGAGTCTCTTATTTCCCTGTGCTTGTGGGAGAAGGTGGTAGAAATTCCTGTAATACTAGTGGGGGAATCCCTTCTACCTTGTTTGCCAGGGGAATACCAGGAAGAAATCTCTACTAAACTTTTAGGAGCACACCTTAGTCCCAAGAATTCCTATCCATTTCTTGGGAACCCCGTCATTAGAATCAGCATTGGAACACATTGAGCAATTCAGTGGAATAAATACCAAGCTAAGACGGTTATATTTAAGTTTCCGAGAGATGTTGCAAGTAATATAGAATGCTGGAATTGGACCAGAGACTAAAGTCTTGGTATTGTCAGATGGAATTTTCTAATAACATTTTAGCTTTAAAATACAGAATCAACATTTATTGACTCCAGGTGTAGATCAAGATAAAGTTGGGCTTGGTTTCACTTGAGTTACCTAACTCCAGAGTCTTCGAGCCCCGTGGCATGTTGCTCTATCTTCATTTCTTGTGTTTTCAAAGCACTTTTACAATTCGAGTAGAAAAAAAAAAAAAAAGATTTGGCCTAATTCACAGAATCACAATATTCCTATTTGTCACAGATTTTGGAGATAAAAACTGGTAAAATATATTTCTTTCTTGTTTGAAGTTGTAAAATTTAGGTTTTGTGTTACCAGCTTCCAGCTTAGAACATTTTTCTGCCAAAGGCATTGTGTTGTGCATCTAACTACGATCTTCTCACCTCCCATATAGCTACTCACTATTTTCTTTATGTGAAATGCTTTGTGATACTTATAATATTTCAGATCACAGGAATTTGCTCTCACTTTTATGAGATGATGTGTCTGAGAATAGTAATTTTATTTTTTTCTCCTGGTATTTCCAGTAAAGTAAACTGACACAAGTTTCAATATCCAGGGGCGATTAGTCATTGCTATTTTATTACCTAAAGGACACGATTCAAGTTTCAGCAAGTTATTCTCTTTCCCACATCTATTGTAATATCATTTATTCTATTGGCAATGTCTCTAAATATAGCTTGTGTGTTTCTTCATCTTGTTTCTGGGAAATTATATCTATTTGAGAATATCTTTCTTCACTAATGTGAAATAAGATCTCATTGATGATAAACTGATGATATATGATGTTATCAATTACAGGTATAAAATATGTAAAATTCTATTTTAAACTGTTATATTAAAATGTAACCATTGGAATTTGAATACAGAGGAATAACTAAAGAACTTTACACTTAATGCAATTATTCTTATAGGCCTAACAATTGTAAGGCAGTGATAATATTGCATTATCCTTAACACTCCTACCATTGTGTGTTGGGTGTGGTGGGGGAAGATATCTTGTCTTGTGCATCAAGTGTAATCATTCTTGAGAAGTTTCATCTGTACCTTGGCTTGATTTAGTTGAGATTACAGACCATGAGGCTCATCATGCTGATATTATAAGGAAATGAAAGCTCGGTAGGGTCTTGGGAAGCAGCGAAGTAACTTTGCATGTGGAAGAAATGTAGTTTGTGGACAGCTGCCAGATTTTGGTGGCTTTAAAGCATGGACACAAATTCTTTGGTATTTTCCCACCGAGGGGTGGGAATATGTCCTTTTCCCTTGAATATGGGCGGAATGATGGCCACAACCTATAAAATATGGCAGAGAATGCTATGACTTCCCAAGCTCCACCATAAAATGGCATGCAGTTTTTGCCTTATTCACTGAAACACTATGTGGGAGCCTTAAACTTCCCTGTAGGAAGACAGGCTAACCTAATGTGACCATGCCCCAAGGAAACCCAAGCCACATGGAACTTGTGACAGAAGTTCCAGTGCAAGAATTTCAATTGACAGACCTAACTGAATCTGGCCTTTAAAATCTCCAGTTCAGTTTTATCACATATGCATACGTGAAAGTGTCCAGATGATCCTCAGCCCGTTACTCCCAACCACTGAGAAGTTCCCAGATAAGTCTCAAGATAGCAGGAATCAGAGACAATAAGCCAGGCCTGCTAGCACTCTGCCTGAATCCATGAACATAATAAAATATTCATTTTATTATGAAAATAATAACCTGCCTGAATCCCTCACCTACAGTATCCATGAACATAATAAAATATTCATTCTTACGTACCACCAAGTTTGGTTTGATTACCAAACTTGGTAACTGGATGACATACTCAGCGTAAATCAACATAATGAAGTTCAGGTTCCAAGGATCTATTTCAGCTTCAAAACATTGACTTGAAATTGCAGGTGTGATTTCCAACACTTGGAAAAAAATTTTTTTAAAGATTTTATTTATTTATTTGACAGAGAGAGAGATCACAAGTAGGCAGAGAGGCAGGCAGAGAGAGGGGGAGAAGCAGGCTCCTTGCTGAGCAGAGAGTCCAATGCGGGGCTCGATCCCAGGACCCTGATATCATGACCTGATCTGAAGGCAAAGGCTTTAACCCACTGAGCCACTCAGGTGCCCCTCACTTGGAAAATTTTTTAAAAATCAAAACACAAAAAACTTTTTCCCTCATCTAGATTTACAACAGTATATATTTTTAGTAAACAGGAACTGTGCATTTTTAATTCTAAAAGGATGATTGTGTATTTTGTTTTACTAATAAATATTAACTGCTAATTAATTGTTTTATTTAAGTTTCTGGGGGCTCACTTACTTTTTTTTTTTTAATTTGAAGATTGTATTTATTTATTTGAGAGACTGAGTGAGAAAGAGAGAGTGTGAGAGGGGGACGATCAGAAAGAAAAGCAGACACCCCACTGAGTGGGGAGCCTGATGTAGGGCTTGATTCTGGGACTCTGGAATTAGGACCTGAGCCCAAGGCAGATGCTTAACTGAATGAGCCACCCAGGTAAGGGCTCAATAACTTTTAACACCCAAACAGTAGAAGTCTCTCATAAGGTATTTAATATGCAATTGTTTTTATAATAAAGGGAAACTGAAAAGGAATAAATATTTTCTTCTCTATTCTTCCTGTTTTTTTTTATCTGACTTGTAATTCATATCTCTAATAAAAATGATCATTATCTGGCATACATAATGTGAAGAATGTTGGAGTACTAAATGCCAGAATCTAAAGAAAATAAATATAATTTTGTGTGTGTGTGAAAAAAATAACATCAAGGTCTTTGTCATCATTCAAGCAGATACATACAGTGGCTTTCCAAAAATTTTATATAGTTATATACACACAGACATTTGTTTTACCTCTTGAGATTTAAAGAATGTTAATAAGGTCTTTCCAAATCATTAAAGGTGAACAGAAATGAAATTAAAATCAATAAACTTTGAAAGATATTGCCTAATTAGATAGATGTGGCCTTATCCAAAATTTAAATGAACACCATAATTTAAATGTATTTGACCTAGAAACTTTTTATTATTAGTGACATTGATATTTTCCTTAAGAAAATCTTCCCAAAGCCACTTCGCCCTTAGAGGATTTGCACATGCAATAGGAGAAATAGATTGAATGTTTATCTTTTGTTTTTGGAAACAATTTGAGGCATCTCTTTTAAAATAACCTTTAGATTTGACTTTTTGATTTAGTTGTCAACATCCATCTTCCAGAATAAACATTTTGCAATGATACTCGTGAAAACTATAGAACTGTCTTCAGCAAGCAAGCATGAGTATTCAAAGCTTGCATTTGGAAATGATGCTCTAATGGAAGAAATGTTATTTATGCAGAATAGGAAAGAATTGGGATTGCACAATGCTGTCGAGTCTTCCTCAGAAGAGTATTGGCATAAATAAAAAGTCAAATTCTTTTGGATTAATCAATTGTCATAACTCAGTTGTAATTATTATAGATTGATTTCATTTCACTAAAGCCAAAACTGTCTTCCCAAATAACTGTCTATAACTCACAATTAATAAATCTCATTGCCTATGGTGAATTTCATACCGGTTTGTTGAAACAACTGTGTTTTTAAAAAACATTATTTTCTTTCTTCACCATCTTTCTCACTGGGGAAAGTGCTATATTTGTCACCAAAGAAAAGGATCCTAAAGGGGGCTTTAGTTGTGTCCTGTGATGTTAGCTCAACTCCACCCCATATGAAATGAATGAATATGTATTCACCTACCAGTATACACACATATGCAAGTTGTCTTCTCCAAAATCCACATTATATTAGGGCATCTTAAATATAAAGCAGTATCTCATCTCTAAACAAATAACAAATAACAATAAACAAATAACAAAACAATAGCGTAAATGGAATATAAACCTACAAATGATTGAGCAGGCTATGTTGTTTGTTTGTTTGTTTAGATTTTATTTATTTATTTGACAGAGAGAGACACAGAGAAAGAGGGAACACAAAAAGAGGGAGTGGAAGAGGGAGAAGCAGGCCTCCTACTGAGCAGCGAGCCTGATGTTGAGCTCAACCCCAGGACCCTGGGATCATGACCTGAGCCTAAGGCAGACTCTTAACGACTGAGGCACCCAGGCACCCTGAACATGCTATTTTGTTAAATATTAAATTTGAAAAAATGTTAATGTTTTGGTACAAAAAGCAATATATTATAGGGAAATAGGATAGACCTAAAAAACCCCACAATTTAAATATTCCTTTCATCATATTTAGCAGTAGAAATTTTAGAAAGCTTTCCAGTATTTTGAGTGTCTCTTTCACTATAAAATGGTCCTATCATCTCTCAGAGTTGTTGTGAAGGTTTATGAAGGACACAGGTGCAAAATAAATACTAAATGAATGTCAGCTTTTTTCTCTTTTGTTCCTCTCTTGGAGAAGGATCAAAGCTTAATCATACTTACACACTCTAGTGTCTTGGAAACAGTAGACATGAAGTAAATGCTTGTAAATTATATTGACTTGTTCAATTTTTATAGAAGTTTAGTCAAATTTTTGGTAATTTCCACTTATATTTTAAAACAAAAGAAACTCATAATTCCCTCATATAGAAAATAATATTTTCATGCTAATGCATCGTTATCTAAGAATATTAAACTACATTGATATGATCATTATAACAAAATAGTAGAAGTTAAGAAAAGATAAATACATGTGAAAAAGTAATATCCATGACAAAACAAATAAAGCAGAAGTCTATCTAATTAAATTTAAAATTTTTCTTCCTTTTTCCTTAATCCTGAATTATGCCCATGAAAAATAGCAGATTGTGCAGGTTAGCAGAGGATGATTTTAATCAAATTCTACTTTTGAAAAGAAAGCTATTAGTATTTCTTATATAAATTATTCTGCTATTTGCCATCATAACATTAGTATAATTATTACTCCTTTTAAAAATTCATTGATTTTATTCAGTGTTTATTAAGATCTTATCATACAAAAGGGAGTATTTAGTATACTTACATCTCCATTCATCTTCCATCAACTTCCAAATTTAGGTGATTATACAATTTTTTTTCAGTCTATTAGTTCATTCATTCACTCATTCAAAATTATTTACTGAACACATAATATGTACCAGTCATTATTCCAGGGTCTAGGAATGCAACAGGTAACAGAACAGACTTCCCTTTACAAGGGAAAAGACAGATACTAAAAATAAATGAAGTAATGATGAAGTGATGTGACAAGCATATTTTACCTTGTCTTTATAGATACTATTGGTGGCGCCATTTTTAAAGATTATTTATTTATTTATTTATTTGAGAGAGAGAGAGAGCGCACAAGTAGGGGGAGCAGCAGAGAAAGAGAGAAGCAGATTCTCCTCTGAACAGGTTGCCTGATGTGGGACTTGATTCCAGGACCCTGGGATCATGACATGAGCCAAAGGCAGACACTTAACAACTGAGCCAACCAGACACTCCAGTGGTGCCATTTTGAAAGAATAGTGGAACAGGATCTTTCTGAAGGAATAGTATTTAACTGAAACCTAATGGTTGAAAAGGAAACAGCCAGGAAGGGACTAGGGGCTAACATTCCTTGTAAAGGGAGCTGTGATTACATAGAGACATTCCCAAGATGCAAAAGCATGAAGGAAGTCCAGAAATGGACTCACAACTATACTGTCAACTATTCTTCAACAAAAAAGGAAAGAATATCAGTGGAAAAAAGACAGGCTCTTCAGTAAATAATGTTGGGAAAACAGGACAGCAACATGGAGAAGAATGAAACTGGACCACTTTTTTATACTATAGACAAAAATAAATTCAAAATGGATGAAAGACCTAAATGTGAGACAGGAAACAATCAAAATCCTAGAGGAGAACACAGGTAACAACCTCTCTGACATTGGTTGTAGCAACTTCTTACTAGACACCTCCCCAGAGAGCAGAGAAACAAAAGCAATTTGGCACTTCATCAAGATAAAAAGCTTCTGCACAGTGAGGGACACAATCAACAAAACTAAAAGGCAGCCTATGGAATGGGAGAAGATATGTATAAAAAAACACATCTGATAAAAGGTTAGTATCCAAAATCTGTAAAGAATTTATCAAACTGAAAACACCCAAAATACAAATAATCCAGGTAAGAAATTGGCAGAAGACATGAATGGACATTTTTCCAAAGAAGACGTGCAGCTGGCTAATAGATACATATTCTCAGTATCATTCATCACTAGGGAAACAGAAATCAAATCCACAATGAGATATCACCTCACACCTGTCAGAATGGCTAAAATTAACAACACAGTAAATAATAAGTGTTGATGAAGACGTGGAGAAAGGGGAACCTTCTTACATTGTTGGTGAGAAGGCAAACTGGTGCAACCACTCTGGAAAAAAGTATGGAAGTTCTTGAAAAAGTTAAAAATGGATGATTCAACAACTGTACTACTGGGTATTATGAAGGATACAGAAATACAGTTTCAAAAGGATACATGCACCCCAATGTTTATAGCAGCCTTATCAACAACAGCCAAGCTATTGAAAGCGCCCAAATGTCCATCATCTGGTGAATGGATAAAGGAGATGTGGTACACACACACACACACACACACACACACACACACACACACACACTGGAATATCACTCAGTCATCAGTAAGAATAAATTCTTGCCATTTGTAACAACATGGATGAAGTTAGATTGTATTATGCTGAGTGAAATAAGTCAGAGAAAAACAAATACCATTTGATTTCACTCATATGTGGACTTTAAGAAACAGAACAGATGAACATATGGGAAGGGAAAAAAAAGAAAGAGTGAAGCAAACCATAAGAGGCTGTTAAAGATAGCGAATAAACTGAGGGTAGTGGAGGGAGGTGGGCAGTGGGCTAGGTTAAACAGGTGATGGATATTAAGGAGGTCACTTGCTGTGAGGAGCACTGAGTTGTATGTAAGTGATGAACCACTAAATTCTACTCTTGAAACTAATATTACACTATATGTCAACTAACTATAATTTAAATGAAAGTTTGAAACAAACATAACAATAGCACATAAAACCCCACAAAAGCATGATGACCTGAGGAGGAGAACGGGGGTCTGAGGTTCAAATTATATTACTACAATGTTGTCTTTGTCTCTGTTTTGGGGTGTGTGTGTGTGTGTGTGTGTGTGTGTGTGTGTGTGTGTTTATTTAACCAGCTCTCTTTTCATTATGACTCTGTAAAGCTCCACTCTCTTGTCTGCCACAGGACAATAAGGTTTTCCTTTTTCTTAGTAATTACAATTAAAGCACTGACATGTTTCTTATGAGTTAGAATTGACTCATGTGATTGGCTAAATCTGAAATATAGGCAGATGCTTGGAACAGTGAAGGAATACATCCTACCTGCACCACATGGGATGAGTGGGGGAAAAGTGATTTCCTAAAGTATAATTAAGGTGCTGTTATTGTAGAATGAATGAGTGGATACTAATCAATTAGTGGCCCATATAGAAGTCTTGAAACATGAAAGTGGACTTGTCAGTAGGCAATTTGGAACTATATGGTCTAGATACCATATATCTAGATTTAGTGTTGGGGATTTTTTAAAATGGCAGTCATCAAGAGATAGAGGATATCCAAGAAAATGTTAAAAGTTTAAATGAAATAAGAAAAAGTATAGAGCGGGAGTGTCTGGGTGGCTCAGTCATTAAACATCTGCCTTCGGCTCAGGTCGTGATCCCAGCGTCCTGGGATAGAGCCCCACATATGGCTTTCTGCTCTGCAGGAAGCTTTGCTTCTCCCTCTCCCACTCCCTCTCTTTGTGTTCCCTCTTTTGCTGTGTCTCTTTCTGTCAAATAAATAAAAATCTAAAAAAGAGTATAGAGCAGAGAACATAGCATACGATCTAGACACATGGAACTCCAATTTAAATGTTGAGTAGATGGTGGAAACCCAGCAGAACACTCTACAAAGAAGCTCTTCTGGATAGCCAAGTGATCTGGGAAAGTACAAGAGGCTGAGATCTTCTGCAGATAGTTATGTATCTGACTATCCCTAGCCTTGCTACCTGTTCTTTGTGACTGTTCATGGAAACTCTAGTTTTTTTTGGATATAGATGGAAAGGATTCTCCTTTGTGCTTCTTTGGACTATGCTTGCTCTACTGAGTTGCTTCTCCAATGCAATACCAACCAGTGCTACATTCCAGAGACTCCTCAAAGTCAGTGAAAAGCATTAATAACCCACATCCTTGCTTTCCAGAACCATGTTTTTGGATTTGCACATTTTAAAATAAATTTACCTTCATTTCCACAGGATATTGGGAGGGAAGGAGCTAAATGCCTTTCCCCAATCTGCCACTTTCCACTAGCCTAAACGTTATTTCTATAAAATAATTTCCTGAAAGTTCCATGCATTAAAAAAAATCCTGCTGTGTAAACCACGTAGTAATTTTCCCCTGGAAATTGAGATTGAGTTTAAGTAATTGAGTAAAATTAACACTTAGCTAATGTGTTTTCTTTCTAATTTATTAAATAGTTTAAAGTTTTTGAGGCAAGAGAAGCTCATTTATAACTTGCTAGAACACCTATATTATAATCCACTTACCTAGTGTAACATTTTGATATTATTGGTTTTACTTAGTTTTACTTGGTTTTACTTTACTTTTACCTTTGTACCAAAATAGGAATAAATGATTTTCAAAAAAATTCATCTCTTTGAAAAAAGAATGCCTGCATCCATGCATCCTCTTGTCGACTGAGTCCTTTGCTTCTAAAACTTTAGATAGAATATGCCTCCTTAACCCAGTTTTCGTTTAAAACTTTAGGGAAAAATATTCAATACTGCTAAACGGAAGTCCGAATACTTACTTCAAATGATACCATTGTTAATAAGTAGCTATAACTCTGTGGGTAAACTGACCTATCAAAAAGAGCTCATTTATAAAGTCCCCTTATAGTATTGTTGCTAGTCTTAGTGTTATAAAAAATGGAATAGAACAACAAGCACATAATAGTGTAATAAATAATACTTGATCCAGGTATGCTTACTATTTTACATAAAAATCAACTTCACAAACAACTTATAGATTTCTAGTTGTAGCATTTTTTTAAGTAAGTATTTTCACATTCCGTTGAACAAACATTTAAAAATCTGATATGAAACCGGTTTACATGGTTCACATCCATGTTGAAAACAAATATTCTGTTCAATTCATTTTTCTATTTCTGTCTGGCACTGCCTAAAACCAGTTGATATGCTGTGAAAAACAAATTGGTTATTGAGTTTTTCCAGCTGTGAAGAAGGAAATAAAATCCCACACTTTTTAGGCAAGATGTATAAGGAAAACATTTTTCATGGCAGGTAAATATATACCATAGCTCTTAACTACATCCAGGTGAGTGGTCTTACTTTGAATTGTTCTTAAAATGATCATGACGCTAATGAGAGCTCTGCTAGTCAAGTGGGAATATCTTTTGACTTTGTGGCTGGTTCTGTTTTGAACCTTATTATTTACATAAAACAGGACATTTTTCCTCTGGAATAAGAGTTGATGGTATCCAGTAGAAAGCTGACACAACAGCCTATACTTTGAATAGAAATATAGCAATTCTCATTTAATCTATGTATTTGATATTATTGTGGTATCATCAAGTTTCTTAATGCTTTTCTAAACTTCAGTCATCATCTCTAAATGTGAATAATTATGAACTCACCTCAGTATCGTGTGAACTTAACCTCATGACAATCCAAGAACAGGCTTCCTGCATGTTATAACCATTTCTTCTTTTTCTGTAAGAAAGACAACCGTTCATATACATATACAATGGAATACTATGCAGCCATCAAAAACCCCGAAATCCTGCCATTTGCAATGATGTGGATGGAACTAGAGGGTATTATGCTAAGCAAAATAAGTCAATCAGAGAAAGACAATTATCATATGTTCTCTCTGATATGAGGAATTTGAGAGGCAGATAAGGGGGTCATGGGAGGTAGGGAGGGAAAAAAATTAAACAAGATGAGACAGGGGTGGGAGACAAACTGTAAGAGACTCTTAATCTCAGGAAACAAAGTGAGGGTTGCTGGCGGGTGGGGGTGGATCGATAGGGTGGCTGGGTGATGGACATTTGGGAGGGTATGTGCTATGGTGAGTGCTGTGAATTGTGTAAGACGGATGATTCACAGACCCGTACCCCTGAAGCAAATAATACATTATATGTTAATTAAAAAAAAAGACCACAGTTCAAAGTCAAACTGTACAATTCCTTATGGAAGCTGTTTTTGTATTGAACTTTGTCAGAATTACGAGGACCATTTTCCAGATATTTTATTTAGTAACCTATAGCTGTAAACATCTAGTGGACAAATAAATGTGTTAAGATGGAGCTGCAGCATCCTCTTGTGTTGTAATAAACTGAAGGAAATAGGAGCCTACGTAAAGAAATTCATGTGTCTTCCATGTTGTATTTTTGGTTTCCAGAATATAATGTCTTTTTAGAGTTTATTCCTCTTTTCAAAAGACATATCCTTCAAGATCGTCCTGGGAAAGAGTATATGAGATGAATTTTTGGATCCGTGGATGTCTGAAATATTTTCATTTTATTTTCACGCTGAATTAATAGTTTGGACGGTGTGTTAGTTTTCTATTGCTTTTGTAACAGGTTATCACAAATGTAGTAGCTTAAAACAATGTGGATTTATTTATATTGGTGTGGGGACTTTGGCTTTGGAAACACCACCTCAGGTATTTTTCAAAGAGGTGTCTGGGCTAGACCTCCTACTCTGACCTCTAAGCCTGCAAGATTTATTTGAATTTAAGCTTACGGGGATATTACTTATATTTCAGAGTGGAACATCAAGCCCTTAGAATGACAACCATCTATGTAATCTGCTGCCTGTGTGGTCCAATGTGCACTTTGATTACTTCTTCCCTAGAACAAGGGACTTTTGAGGGACACGGATCCCCTTGCTTCACCAATAAACCCCTTTATTGAATTGCTAGGGTTATTTGCCCAAAGTTTGCTGTGGCATATTCAGCTGCTGGTTTCTGTTTTGTTTTTTGTTGGCTCATTTGTTTGTTTTATTTTTCCTCTAACTTCTCCATCCTGGGGCAAGTGGAAGGGTGAGGAGGGGAGAAAGAGCCTGGGGAGACAAGGGAGTTCAGGGAGAGGAAGTCACAGACTCAGGGGCTCAAACAATACAAATATGTTTTCTTTTTCTTTTTTAAAAAGATTTTATTTACTTATTTGACAGAGAGAGAGAGAGATCACAAGTAGGCAGAGAGGCCCCAGAGAGAGGGTGGAAGCAGGCTCTTCGCTGAGCAGAGAGCCCGATGCGGGGCTCGATCCCAGGACCCTGAGATCATGACCTGAGCCGAAGGCAGAGGCTTTAACCCACTGAGCCACCCAGGTGCCCCCTACAAATATGTTTTCATACTGTTCTGGAGCTCAGAAGTCTAAAATGGATCAGCAATGCTTCATTTCTTCTGAAAGTTTTAGAGGAAAATTTGTTTTCTTGCCTTTTATAGTTTTTAGAACCTGAAGTTCTTGGTTTCTGACTGCATCCTACATAGTCAGATGTCTTCTAATCTTTCTCTCAGCTTCTATCACGGTGCCTCTTTCTGACTCTCGCCTCTCTTCTCTCCCTCTTATTAGGACCTTTGTGATTATATTTGGCCTAGCTAGATAAACCAGAATATTTCCCCATCTCATGATCCTAACATTTCCAAATCCCTCTACACCAAAAGGTAACATAGTCACCCATTGTAGGGATTAGGGTGTGGGCATCTCAGAGGGCCATTGTTCTATGTACTGAAGACTCCCAGAGATTTATGTTCCTCCCATGTGCCAAGGACATTCATCTTATTCCCAGATGTCCCCGAATCTCAAGTGTGACAGCATCATCTCAAGTTCAAAGTTTCATCTAAGTCTCATCAACAAAGGCACAAATCTCATTATCTAAACCAACTAGATTAAGTGAGTTAAGCTCTCAGTATACTCCATCCCAGGACAAATCCATCTATCTTCATCTGTGGATCTGCAAAACTAGAAAACACCCTACCTGCTCCCAAAATACACCAGTGAGACAGACATGGGGTAACATTTATCATTGCCCTCATTCAAAAAGTGTTAAAATGGAAAGAAAAGAGGGTCGCCAGTCTGAAGCAATGTCCAAATGGGCAAGTAGCATTAAGTCCCAAGGCCTTGAAATAATCCTCAGGGTTCTGGCTGTCCTCTGAGTTAGAGGCTCTTCCCTCTGGCTCAAATCAAGACTCTGTACTTGGACACACCTTTCTTTTTCATGAAGGCTAAGATGTGCTTGCAGCTGAGGAGATTTATCTGCTTATTTCCTACATATAGAGTTTTGAGAGTCTCAGCAGTCTTCCTTCATTTTGTTCTTTTTCGTTCTCAATTCAACATGGCAGTGTGACTGTTAGCCTAATAGTCTCAGGAACCTTGTAAATCTCCCTTGTGTGTTTCAGGGATTCACTCCATTAGACAAGAGGCTTATCCACAGATTTCTCTTGGATAATCCCATCCGTGTTCCTGGCTTCTGCTTCCATGGCTGAGGGGATCTATGAGTCATTTGTCTAATCTCTCATAGAGCCACATGTGTAATTGAATACTGTGATCTTTTGATCCTTCCAAAGCACTAGCAAAAGGTTGTCCAGCCACACCTTTGGCTTTCTTTTCAGGGCAGGCTTTCTTGACAGTAATTCTTCTAGTTTTAGTGTCTTTGCAATTAGGCTGGGCTAAGAATTTCACATATGATCAGGTCCTATTTCCTTTTGCTTTAACAGAGCTTCCATCAATCCATCTCTTTCTTCTCACATTTTTACCATAAGCAGCAGGAATGATCAAGGTTCTACCTTCCACATACTGGTTAAAAATCTACTCACCTAGATATTCAAGTTCCTTGCTTATAAACTCTTGCTTTCTGTAAAACTGTAGAATGTAGTTCCACTAAGCTTTCTGCCATTTTAAGATAAGGATCTTTTTTCCTCCAAATAACATTTTCATCTTTTCCTTCTGAGGTTTCACCAACAGTGACTTTATGTTCAGTTTTTGCCAACATTTCCTCTATGATGATTTAGGTTTTGTCTGAAATGGATAAGCATGGATTGGGGTGAGAAATATTTTTACTCAGGAATGCATAATTAATGCTCCTTGTGAGAAGCGCCATACTATTCTGATTCTCAGTTTTTCCATATGACCTGCTCATCATCTAGAGGTTATTATTTTTTGTTTTTGTTTTTTAATCATTGAGATGTTAGGCCCTTTAAATAGGAAACCCATGTTCCTAAGTTATGGATAATTTTCTCATATTAATTTGTTGTCAACATCCTTTTCTTCTGAAACTCTTTTATTTCTGAAACTTTTTATTCAGTTATTGAGCTTCCTGTGTTAATCTTTTAATCTTGTAATTTAAAAATCTTTCTTTCTTTGCATGATTTTTGTTCAATTTGCTTTTTCCTATAATTTTTTTAGATTTCAAGAAGCTTTAATTAACTCTGTCTTTTGACTTAAAAATTGTATTCTGTTCTATTTTCTTTCATTATTTTCTATTTTCTCTCAGGGTACAATTTATATAATTTTTTCTTTCATTATTTTCTATTTTCTCTCAGGGTACAATTTATATAATTTTTTTGAATTTTAATTTTCCTATAATATTTGGTTTTATATGGTTTCCTTTAATATACTTTTTTATTTGTTTTGGTACCTTTCATTTAGAAATTCAAAAAATATCTGATGGCCCTCAACTAGCTATTAATAATTTAAAATATGGTTCTAAAAATACTTTTTG
>CM053603.1:171452257-171525103 GCA_028646535.1 Procyon lotor | reverse complement strand
TTCCATAGACCTGATTTCAGTTCCATATCATCCCCTTATGTTTGGAGGCATCTGGTATCTCTGATAGCTGATATCATCCAGAGTCAATTATAATTACTATTAAATAAGCTAGATTTTATGAGGTTTATCTTTCAGTGAAAGGGATAAAATGGCACTCACTCTTCTTCACCGAGAAATGAATAATTGTTTTTTCCAATAACACTAACTATATTTTAGATGCTGTCTCTATGATCACTGATTTTGAGATTTTTAAAACATTTTTCACCGGAAAAAAAAAATTTTCACTGGAATAATTGCAATATAGATTACTTTTAAAGTTAAAAAAATAAATAATGTTCTGGATCAGAAGTCTCGATAGGCTTAAAATGATAATGCTCCGTAAATCCATCTGTAGATTCTACAATATTCCAATCCAAATACCAGCATTCGTTACTTATATTGACATGCCAGTTCTAAAATTTATATGGAAAATAAAAGACTTAGCATAGCCAAAACAATTTTGAATAACAAGAACAAAATTGGAGAAACTTGCAGTAAATTCCAGCTTCCTCCACTATTTCCGAAGGTGGATTTCTAGTGAGTTTTGCCAGTGTATTACCCAACTTCTCTGCTATCTTGTGAGCTATAATGACACTCTCTCCAGTGAGATTTGGGTCTCAGCCCCAGACGGGATTGACCTCTTCTCTAGGTGTTTTATTTCAGTCCTGGGGGTGATGGCTGCTGCCTCTATCAACGATTGCTATATTCTTTAGGGTTCTATTTGCCTATGAGTTAATTCCCCATTATTCCAATTCTCACATTAAAAGTTTTTCTATTAAAATTTTCCTGCTAAAATTATTGTGTGATTTCTGTATCCTGATTGACACCTGATACATACACTTCCCCTGAAATGGAAATAAACCAATATAATGGAATATATATCGGCAATAAAATGTAACATATTTCTGATATTCTGACAAATGCAAAACATTATTGTAAGAGAAAGAAGCTATAAAAAAAGACTACCTACTTTATGATTATATGACATTCTGAAAAATGTGGATGTGGGGGATAATCACTACAAATACACTTAAGAGTAGGTTTTGGAAAAAAAAAAAGAGTAGGTTTTGGGATGAAGTAATATTCCATATATTGTTTATGGTGGTTCTGGGATGGCATTCATTTGTTAGCCTCACAGAATTGTTCCACAAAAGGTAAATAAATTGTGTATAAGCTATATCTATATAAATCTGAACAAAACAGAAAAAAATGTTATATATTTAGAATATTATATATAGATAAATACTTTTCTTTGCAGAATCAGGTTTGCTATCACTATTTTTTTTCTACAGTTCTGAATTTACAAGTCTTTTGTGCACTCAAAGGAGTATATTCTTTTTTTTTTTTTAAAGATTTTTATTTATTTGACAGAGATCACAAGTAGGCAGAGAGGCAGGCAGAGAGAGGGGGAAGCAGGCTCCCTGCTGAGCAGAGAGCTCAATGCAGGACTTGGTCCCAGGACCCTGAGATCATGACCTGAGCTGAAGGCAGAGGCTTTAACCCGCTGAGCCACCCAGGCACCCCAAAGGAGTATATTCTTTACAAATATTCTTATAGATCCTCCAGCACCTCGTCAAAAATATGAGTCATTTTAATTAACTTCATAATTGGCCTTATGTCCCCTTACAGTTTGTTTTCTCTAGAATTAATGATTACCTTTCTTTTGTCTTAAATTTTGCCATTAGCACACCATCAATATTTTCTAAGATTTATTTATTTTATTTTAATTTTTTATGCTTTAACATGTTGAATTTAAAGATTTTTTTATCATTTTCAATTAACCAACATATACATCATTAATTTTTGATGAAATGTTCAACGATTCATTAGATGTATATAATACGAGTGCTCATCACCACACATGCCCTCTTTAATACCCATCATCTGGTTACCCCACCCACCATGCCCCTCCCTTTGTAACCCTAAGTTTATTACCCAGATTTAGTTCTACTCTTCCCTGAAAGGCTTTTTTCTCTCAAAAGATTTGCTTTTGTATCTTTTGTCCTGATCAAGTCTGGACTTGTCCTTTTAGACACTTCCTTCTGTGTTTCACTGGATTCATTATCTCCTGTATCTCTTGTTTTTTGCTTTACTATTTACTGTAATAATTTTATTCTAAGTTCACCACTGGTGAGATACCTGAGTGGCTCAGTGGATTAAGCATACCACTCTTTATTTCAGCTCAGGTCTTACTTTCAAGGTTGTGGGATCAGTCCAGGGTGGGGTTCTGCATTCAGCATGGAGTCTGCTTGTCCCTCTCCCTCTGCTCCTCCCCCTGCTCAAGCTCTCTCTCTCTCCAAAATAAGTAAAAACGTTTAAAAAAAGAATGTGAGCTAAAATTTTTGAGACCTTAAAAATCTTCATTTTTTGATGGGATTGGGAGGGAGACAAACTATAAGAGACTTTTTTTTAACTTTTTATTAACATATAATGTATTATTTGCCCCAGGGTACATGTCTGTGGATCGTCAGGCTTACACATTTCACCGCACTTAACATAGCACATACCCTGCCCAATGTCCACAACCCAGCCGGGCTATAAGAGACTCTTAATCTCATGGAATAAACTGAAGGTTGCTGGGTGGTGGGGAGGGAGGGATAGGGTGGCTGTGTTATGGACACTGGGGAGGGTACGTGCTATAGGTGAGTGCTGTGAAATGTATAAACCTGATGATTCACAGACCTGTACCCCTTGGGCAAATAATGCATTGTATGTTAATAAAAATTATCTTCATTTTTTACTATATTTTGATAGATACAAAATTATAATCTGAAATAATTTCCCATGGAATCTTAAGATTGGATTTTCTCTTAATTTCAGGAATTACAAATGAGGTAACTAAAGTCACACTGATTCTCATTCTTTTGACAGTAAATTGTTTTTTTCTTGTGAAAATTTTTAGCTGATATTTCAAAGTGATGTCAATCTGTGCACTCGTTTTTAATTTTCCTAGGAGTTTTGTGACACCCTTTTCCTTTGAAGACTTCTGTTTTTTGCTCAGGAAAATCTCCTGTACTGAGTTCTTTGATCATTCTCTCTCTTCTATTTCATGAAGGAAGGGCTCTTTGGAAGCCCTTGGTTTTCTGGGAACATTGCTCCTTTCTGGTGATTATTCTTCTAAGATCATCTTCCTGTATTTTGTTACAAGTTATTATTGTAACTGAACTAATGTGAGCTCCCTCCTTGATGAGTCACAAACAGAAACTATACCAGGTGATTGTCACACAAAGGAAACTTTATTTGCAGCAAATAAGATCGCAGGGTATAACGTCCAAAGTCAGAACTCCCTAAGCAAGCGTGAAAGGATTCCTTTTACTTAGATTTAGGATGAATATTTAAAAATGGGAGCCTTGTCATCATATATAATGATGAGCATGAGATCAGCCATGGACCTTAAAGAAATGTGCTTATACATACTTTATACTTTGTATTTTACGTAAATGAGGCTTGTGCTCCTCCTTGGGCAGAGATTTTAGCATTATAATAAGGTAAAGTTAACTGTGGTCGCTCCATGGCCATCTGTTTAGGCCTGAGTCAAGGGTTAAGTTCAAACTGCTCTGGGTAGTCTGGACCACAAAAGCTCTTTGTTAGGGCAGTCAATATTGCTTGAGGGGTAGTTTTGGTGTCCATCAGAAGATGTTATGCCAGTCTGGTCTTTTGCCAGAGTTAAGAGATAAGCTGGAAAGAAGAGCTTAAAGAAAAATGTGGGACAGATGTTGGTGGGTACAAGCAGGTAAGCAGTGAAGATCAGGTCTTAGCATCTAGCTGATGACACTGTGATATGACTCAATGTGTCCTGCGTGCAGTTGGTTAGTGTGAGGGAAACTCATGAACAAAGGAGTATCATTGAGTTCCTGGGATTTTTTTTTTTAAGATTGTATTTATTTGAGAGAGAGACGGAGAGAACATGAGCAGAGGGAGGGGCAGAGGGAGAAGCAGACTCCTCGCTGAACAAGGAGCCCAATGTGGAACTGGATTTCAAGACCCAGGGATGATGACCTGAGCAGAAGGCAGACAACCCAATGAGCCACCCAGGTGCCCCTCCCTTTTTTTTTTTTTTTTTTTTTTTTAACATGACACAAGAAAGAAGTCTAAAGCTGTTTTATTTCCAGGTGCTGAATTTTAAGTTGTAAATCTCAGTGGTCACTTTTATCAGTATGCAAGAGAAAGTCATGATGGGCCGTGGATTATACCTACAGCAATATCTGTATCTCTATTTCCATCTTTGTCTATATTTATCTTCACTTATATCTGCATCAAATCAATACTTATGTGTAATAAAGAGCTACTTCTATATCTATTACAGTGGTTTTCAATTAAGGGTCCTTTTGACCCTAGGGGATATTTGGCCATCATGGTGAGGAAGAAACAATTGGTATCTAGCGTGTAGAAGCTAGAGATGCTGTTACACATGCTACGTGCACAGGACATTATCCTCGCAAAGGATTATTCAGCTCACAGTGCCAGTTTGACAAACTGATCTGGAGAAATCTTTAGTAAAGATAAGATCTCTTCGTTATTTTTCCCTACCTAAGTATTATATGCCTCCTTATTCTTATTTCCTAAAAATACCTCATTATCATTAAAATCCATTCTTCTTTTCTGCTTAAACTAATTCAAACTATATTTCAAATTATTCAGCAAAGGACATCTGCACTCGAAGTGACTTTTTCTATTCATCTTAGTGTGTAGTAAATGGTGGCAAGTATCTCAATGTTTTTGACTGATACTTATTCTTTGGTTGCCCTGCATGCTTCTATCTGAAACAACATCAAATTTGATTTATATCGAGAAAATAGAATGGTAAGCGATCTCTAAAGACACTGTAGTGTTTCTTTACTATTTTGAACGTCACAATATTTTTCTTCTTGATGTAAACATAAGGATAAAAAGAATATTTTTTAAAAAATAAATAGCATACAAATAGGAAGATAAAGCTCAATTTATAAATATATGAAATTCTTTTGCTTTCAGCACTCATGACTAGCAGCGTCTGCCAGGCTGAAAATATTGCTGCCTATTAGCAGACAAACTGTGTTCTGAACCAGAAAATAATGTTTGATTTGAGGCCAAAGTTTTTCCCAAAGAAGTTATTTCTGAAATGTGTACTTCTTTAGTAAGTAACACACTTTCTCTGGAGTTAGTGCCCATAGGATGTCTTAGTTGTCTGAAGTGGAGAAGATTGCCAAAATGAGAAAAAAAATAAGCATGAGAAAGAGAAAAGTGTTCTATATTAATAATAGTTTAAAATAGTATTCTGCCTTTCATGAAAGAAAGAGCAAACACTCAAATGTCCTTGCACAGATTACCCAAGCATTTGTGTATCTTTTCTTTAAAATTTCTTGTGGGGGCGCCTGGGTGGCTCAGAGGGTTAAAGCCTCTGCCTTTGGCTCAGGTCATTGTCTCGACGAGGTCCTGGAATCAAGCCCAGCATCAGGCTTTCTGCCCAGCGGGAGCCTGCTTCCCACCCCCCGTCCCCCGCCTGCCTCTCAGCCTACTTGTGATCTCTCTCTCTCTCTCTCTGTCAAATAAATAAATAAAATCTTTAAAAAAAATTTCTTGTGAAAAATTTAGACCCTTGTAACTGGTAATTATCTATTTTTTAAATAAATGCTTCAATGGCCTATCACCGAACATGCTGAGCCTTTAGTTGGAAGAAATAGACCTCAGTTTGGCTGTAACAATGAGGAACATCTATTGACTTAAATGTCCAGATGTAATTCTACCTCCAGGGCTGATTGATTTGTCATTTCAAGAATGTTACTGAATTCTTGTCCATTTAAAATTCCAGTGCAGGCTTTATTCTAAGGCAAACTCCCCAGTGTGTTCCAAGAGGACTGCCAAAAATCTTTAGGGGGTATGTACACCATTGGATAAGTACAGAGAGAGAGAAAGAAAGAGAGAAAGAGAGAAAATTCTAAAAGCTACCCTAAAGGGGATGATTTCTTCCTTCTCATTAGCTCTTAGAACAATTGAATATATATATATACTTACACACTAATCAGCATAGGACAGCCTTTTCAGCCTTTTACATAAGTCTAGATGTACATAAACTATCATCTCTGGACCCTGTCAAGGTAGAGATTCTTATTTGCTAGGGCTGGGCTGAGGTTGGATAATTTATATTTTTAACGAGTTTCTATGTAACATCTATGCTGCTGGTCCTTATGTCTTTTTGATTGATAAAAGATAAAAATATTTTTTATGGAAAAAAATAAAAAATTGATAACTGCCCTCATGTTTTCTCATTGTCTGTAATAATGGCTTATAATCAACTATTCCAGAATAAAAATGACCATTACTTGCTTCAAAGAAAGAAATTAGCATCCATTCTACTTTAGTTCTTGATGACCTTTTTTTTTAATCTCTTTATCTTTTTTCTTTTTAAGATTTTATTTATTTATGTGACAGAGAGGAGAGAGATCACAAGTAGGCAGAGAGGCAGGCAGAGAGGGAAGCAGGCTCCCTGCTGAGCAGAGAGCCGGATGAGGGGCTCCATCCCAGGACCTGAGATCCCAGGCATGACCTGAGCTGAAGGCAGAGGCTTTAACCCACTGAGCCACCCAGGCACCCCATCTCTCTATCTTAAGGAAAAACTTCATGAAGTCACTTTTAGACCAAACATTATTACACCAGAGCATTTTTAATACAATTTTTGAGAAAACTGATTTTATTTTATTTTTGTAGTCTTATAACATTTTTATTAGATCTACTTAACTTTATGACACTGTTCCAAAGAGTTTTCTAGAAGTCAGCGGAAATATCCTATACTTATCTATATTTCACTCTCTTCTTCCATTCTCCTTTTTTTCTTTTCTACCTTGTTCTTTTTTTTTTAAGTTTTATATAAATTCCATACAGTTAACATACAGTGCAGTATCAGTTTCAGGTATACAATATAGTGATTCCCTTCCATACAACACCCAGTGCTCATCACAACAGGTGCACCCTTTAATCCCCATCACCTATTTCCCCCCTACCCCTTACTACCCCCCGACTCCACCACTATTAGTTTGTCCTCTGTAGTTAAGAGTCTGTTTCTTTTTTTTTTTCTTTTAAAGATTTTATTTATTTATTTATTTGACAGAGAGGGGGGATCACAAGCAGGCAGGGTGGCAGGCAGAGAGAGAGGGGGAAGCCGACTCCCTGCTGAGCAGAGAGCCCGATGCGGGGCTCGATCGCAAGACCCTGAGATCATGACCTGAGCTGAAGGCAGAGGTTTTAACCCACTGAGCCACCCAGGCGCCCCAAGAGTCTGTTTCTTGCTTTGCCTCTCTCTCTCTCTTTCCCTTTTCCTTGTTTGTTTTGTTCCTTAAATTCCACCTATGAGTGAGAAAAGCAATTTTTTAAAGACTTATTTATTTATTTTAGAGAGAGAGAGAGAGTATAAGTGGAAGGGGCAGAGGGAGAGGGAGAAAGAGAATCGCAAACTGACTCCATCCTGAGCACAGAGCCCAATGCAGGACTGGATTTCATGACCCGGAGATCAGACCTGAGCTGAAATCTGACTGTGCCATCCAGGGGCTCAGAGAAAAGCAATTTTAAAAGACAATTCCTACACTATTTCTTACCGTCATTTGTTTGAAAGTTATACTAGAGAAACATGAATATACCAAGAAAATACTTTCCTAGATTTCAAAATAAAGTGATAAAAATGCACTAGAATGGAATGTTTTTAATAAATCACTCCATTTTAGTATAAATTTGTAATCTCAACATTAGTAAATTATTTTAGGATCAAGGGATAAATATGGCTTAGCTTTTTAAGGAGTGCATCACAATTGTGACCCAAAGCAGTAACTAAGGACATTCTAACAGAGGATTCCTTAAATTCCTCTTCAAGGATCATGCCTTTGCTAACTCCTACAAGTTTGTACTAAAAAGTACTACTGAAGTACTACTAAAAAGTACAATGTTCACTAGAAAAGTCCCAGAAATATAGTAAGTTTTCTCCTTGCCAAGAGACTATTAATTACCTACTAGTAAGAGATTCTTTTTCCATTTTATATCATTAGTGTTTTTATGGATTCAATTCAATGCTATGTGCTCTCAGTGATACACTCTGGTAACTACAGTCCACTTGGGTGAAGTTATATTCTCAGCAGGTCCTTAAGTGCACTTTCCCTGGGGATATCTTTACTTAGTCATAGAAAGCTAATGGGAAGAAAAACAAAGACTTTGCCTTTTCTCCCACCAAGAAAAGATCATTATATCATGCAAGGCTTTCAGTAAGAGTTGAGCTTTCCTTTTAGTTTTTCCATAGGCAGAGAATATGCAGGCCACAACAAGAATAGTACCTTCTCTTCCTGTACTAATTATCTGTCATTGCAAATTAATACATTTTTTAAGACATTATTTATGTATTTGACAGAGAGGAGGAGACAATGAGAGATGGAACATAAGCAGGGCAGGAGGGTGGGAGAGGGAGAAGCAGGCTCCCCGCTGAGCAGGGAGCTTGATGTGGGACTGGATCCTGAGATCATGACCTGAGCCTAAGGCAGAGGCTTAACCCACTGAGCCACCCAGGCACCCAAATGAATACATTTTTAATATTGTTTACCCCTTTTCTTTCACATCACTTTATTTAAACCTTTCCTTTGGAGGAGATTCTTTAATAATGGGACTGATAATTCCATAAAGAAAACTGATAAGAAAGCATTTTGTCAATTTCAATAAAAATAAATATTTTTGTTTCTATCTGTCCTACTAGAATCATAAACATATCTCTCTTCTGGAACTTCATCCCATAAAGTATCCCCTTATGAATTCAAATGTTCCCTTATTATTGACTTTTTCTCTTGGCATATATAGATTTTTCCTTTCACATTAGTGGAGAAAACAGTAATCTTGTACTCTGTGCTCTGCATCCAGCCACCTCTCTGCACTTCCTACAGCCAAGAATAACAAACCTACAATCTGTGCTCACAATTTCCACCTCCTTTTTTCCCATTGAATTCTCCATGTGTTGTAATTTGACTTTCCTCCCAATAATTCCTCTAGATCTGCCTTAATTATCTCCTGAGGAACCCCCTTTTTGTCAATCCAAGTTCTTATCTAACTTGGTCTCTTGAGCATTTAATAATATTGAGTTTCTTGCAATCCTTTTCTTAGTTCCTTTGACTCTAATCACACTTATTTTCATTCTGTTTCTCTAATCCTTTCTGCGCCTTCCCTTTTCAGGCACTGCTATCTCTCTCCAAGGCCTGAAAATTGCCATCCCATAGAATCTGTTTTTACATTTTCCTCTCCTCAATTTTCACACTCTCTAAGCAATTTCTTCCATGTCCGTTATTCGAGAACAGAGTTATTATCTGCTACACAATGATTTGAATAGTGAATTGACTATAAAAATTTTTATTTTATAGGATACTCCAATCAAATCATCTAAAGCCAAATCTATCCCCCTCCTGTTGTCATTCGCTCATACATTTGTTCAAGAATCTCTTACTAGATATCTTCTGTATGTGAAGTATCATTTTAAGTGCTAAGAAAAGAAGCACAAGCAAAAAAAAAAAAAAAGTCCAAGTTCTAAAAGAAATGGGACAGAAGGATTACTTGAGTAACTCGGAGAATAGTGTCAGAAGGGGAAGACTTAGAGGATGGACAAATTTGAAAAAGAACATTTGAAGTGTGATTTTGTTGAGGATAAACTTGAGATGTCGATTATACCGCAAAGTACAGGAAACTAATAGGAAGTTAAGTGCCAGTTTGGAGTTCAGGAGAGAGATTTGAGTCATATATAATAAATAAGAGGGAACTCAGCAGTTCGATAGTAAGATTCATGATACTGAATGAGAGCATTGAGGAGGTGATTATAGCTACAGAATGTTAGAGGTCTATCTGAGTCTTTGGAAAAACCAATATTTGAAAATTAAGGACATGGAAATAGAACAGCAAAAGTCAGTGAAAGGTAAGAGAATCATAACAGAATGGTTTCCTAGACGCCAAGTTAAGGGGATGTTTGAAGAAGGAGGGAATGGGGTTTGATCCTGGAAATCAATAAGTATTTTGAGGAAGGTAAATTCTAAGCATTTCTATTTGTACCGGTGTCGGAATTCTATCTACGTTAACATTGGTTCCAATTAAGTCTGGACATGTTACCTTTTGGGAAAGGTTAAAGAAAACGTGGAAGAAAAACAAAGCCACCTAAAAATATTTTTAGCTAGCAATTGATGTACACAAAGAACGAGGTAACTTTCAATGTTACCATGGACTTCATTCAGATGTATGTTTCTACTTTTTTAGAAGGAAATATGTGAATAAGGAAAAAAAAGAGCTACACACTTTTTTAAAAAATATTTTATTTATTTATTTGACAGAAAGAGAGAGTGAAAGAGGGAACACCAGCAGGGGGAGTGGGAGAGGGAGAAGCAGGCTTCCCCGTGAGCAGGGAGCCTGATGTGGGGCTTGATCCCAGGACCCCAGGATCATGACCTGAGCTAAAGGCAGATGCTTAACAACTGAGTCACCCAGATGCACCTAGCTACAAACTTCTAATAAACTTGGGCTTAAGGTTAAACTAAAAACGCCATTATTTTTAAAAGGGAAATAAATATCACCCTATCATGGCAAAATATTTTAGTTGATTTCACATTTACTATCATCAACATAGAAGGGAGATTTGTAACTATTACTTGTTTGTTTTTTTTTTAAATTAGATCATTATGGTTTCTGTTAATTCAATATTTGGTGCTGAGGTGAAGCAAGTACTGATAAGTACAGAGATTATCACTATTGTTCTCTTCTTTAGTAGTCACAAGTTCACCTTCCACATACAACTGGAAGCTAAAACCATCTGTTTTGCAAAATTGAATTGGAACACTTCTTTCTGGTTTCTTTTTTACTTCCTAAAGAAAGACATGCAGATAAATCTCAGGACTGAAGTGACTTTTCTATGAATTATTGCAAGGTGTCGTTGGTAACTGAAGGTACAGATTTTTCATCTTCTAGCAGATGATGCCTTTAGCTGAATTATTTTGTAAAATAGAGACACTCACAAGATTAAGAAATATAGTTAGAAATTAGTTGGGCTTTGATTGTCATTTGATGATGCAGAGTATCAGAGACATTCTCATGACTTCCTTAATATTCATAGCACTGTCTCATGATCACTACTGTTCTTTTATCCAGATTTTCATACATCCTTCCCATAACCTGTGTTTTAAGATGGAATATGAGTGCCAGAACTGAGTTAAGTGGCATAATACAGTTTTTAGCCACGGGTCTTCATCAAAGCTCAGCAAATGAGACTGGAGAAGACATTTTAGAATAGTATGTTCTCTCTTTATACCTTTTGAGGAGGTATAGGGTAGAAATGTGAATCTTACTGTGATTATTTTGCCTCTTGGAAGGAAGTTAGCCTTTAGACAAGGTTCCTTGTAGAAGACAGAGTAAACTAGTTAAAAAATCCTGCTTCCTGATGTTGGAGAAAAACACCAAAATCAAACAAACATGAGCCTTTGGACTCTCCTGATAGGTAAGCCCATAAATCTGCTTTATTGTTTAAACTAATTTGAGTTACATTTTCCATTATTTCAAAATTAAAGAATTCTAAGTATTTATATAAAGCATTCTTATAAGTTGCCACAAGACTGTTGCTTTCTAAGGCAGTTGCTTCTATGGTGTATTCGGCTTAACCAGGAACAACATGCTTTGCCAAAAAGAGTCCTTCTTTTTTTTTTAATGAAAGTACAAAAACTCCACGAGGGCCTTAAATATTCTAATGAGTTCTATGGTGAAAACAGAGCAACCCTGAGAGAGTGAGGACAGGGGATTGGTATGTTTTGGTGGATAACATGTGAAATCTGAAAAAAACTTTGGTTTCACAAAGTTTTGTACAGGTTTGGTCAGCAGGGAGCTGAGCAGTGGCTGGGAACAATTGTTGCTGGGGCATCCACGGAAGTTTGGATGGGAAGGATATGTGGGTCCCAACTCACCCAGATCGTGTTCATCTCAAAAAAGCCCATAAGCTAATATGTAATGCTTTCAAATAAGGCAGATAGGTGAAAAACCAAGACAGAATTTAACAATAGGAATTACTTGGACTAAAGTAAAAGTTTTGAATGTTCATACTTTATTTTAGATTGTAAGATTTTTGAAGCCAAATTCGTATTTTTGCATCCAGTAAAACAGAACATATTCTAGGTTTTAGCAACATTAAAAAATGAATTGAAGCAGTTTATAAGAAATATCCTAAATGTCCTTTGCTTACCTTATTGTGAAAACATTCATTATTAGTTACAAATGAATTCTGGGTTTGTGTTGAGTATTAAGTAAGGTAAGACCAGACTAGTGAAATTTGGTCTCCATAAAAGAGTATTGTTTACAGTTTGACCATGGCTTGCCTATTAACTGTTTCTCTATTTCAACCAATAAATTTTCACAACATTCAACCACCTAAATGAATGTTTGAACTTCATGACAGGTCTAGGTTGCTAATGTACATACAGGTTTGTTACAAATTAGGATAAACATTAAATTACCCATGACCACAGGATCTGAATGTGATTAATTTTTCAACTTTATATGAAAAGCAGTATTCAGAAGTTCTTTTTGAATTTATTTATCATATTGGTGCTTGAAAAGAAAAAAAATAAAAATGCCAATAAAATTATTTACCTTTTATTAAATATAGTGAGAAAATAAATATATAATAGATAAAACCAACATTTTTAAATCCAACTTTCCTGGCACAACACATTTGAATATATGTGTGTGTGTGTGTGTGTGTGTGTGTGTGTGTGTTTTATTTAATACATATTTAATGCTGAAGAAGGTATTCAAATTTTTTAAACGAATTTTTATGTAAAATAATAGGTGTCTTTAATTAACTAATATTAATACTTTCTTTTTGCTTTGTTACATTGATTGTGTTTATTTATATACAATGATTAAAAATTGACATAACATGAAACCAGATCCAGTACACCAGTATTTTCCAAGTTGGGAAAATATGAATCACTTAAAAAATGACTCACATATAACTATATATTTTTTGGCAAAATACATATGTTCTAGGGAATAACAAGTGATTTTAAAAATAAGATTTCTATTATTTAATTAATCAAAATATGCTCCATACCAAAAGGTTAAATTATGATGTCATATTATGTCAAATTGGAATCCATCTAAAGTAGTGGTAGGCAAACTTTCTGCAAATGAAACGTTAAAAATTATTCTAATTTCGTGATTCATAAGGTCTTTGTTGCAAAGGAACTCTGCTTCATCAGCCCTGAAAACAGTAATAGACAAGATGTAAATAAATGGGATTGTTGCGTTATAAAATATATAGTTTCTTGACTCTTAATTAGACAATCGTATTCAGTATGCCTTTAGTACAACATATTTATTATGTATAGTAATAACCTACAGATATGTGTAAATATAATCTATTTTTTCTTAAAAAGTAAAAATAATATTTCAAAGGTTAATCAGAATGACCTCATTATCAGAAAGAAAAATGACCCTATTATCATCAAAATTAAGCACGCTATTTATTTAGGACTAAAAACACAGAGAAAGGAAAAAATATTTTAGTCGATTTATAAAATTCATCTTTATGAAGATTGAAATCTTTATGAATATTTCACATTTTTTGTCAGAATTCTATTTCTAATAAATTTTCATATGGCATTTCATTTGATATTTTGAACAATTCTAGGGTAACATATGCTAGCATAATAAATGTTAATACAACAAATGCGAATATATTTTAGGTCTCATTTTAAAAAGTCTTGTTTTTTCATATATCATCATGAAGTTTTAACTTCAATGTTTAATTAATATGGTTATTAGCATTAGCATGTGTAAAAACCTCTATAATAGAAATATACTTAAAACATGTAATACTTTGTTATCATCTGTATCACATTTGCCATCAAAACTGATAACACTAAAAAGAGTGTTCCCGTGTTAGTTCCAATATGTAAAGAGCTTGAAATGTGCTGCTCCATTGTTACAATAAGAAAAAGCTTAATGAACTGAAAACTAATAACTTTTCTTGGATTTTTTGGAGAACTAAGATTGCAGGCCAAGACACCACCCTGTAATGTGAAGAGACAGCAAACCTGAGGGTCAAAGCCCAGATCTGCTTATCTCGGATGGATACTGCTCAAGCCATGACTTTGTAGGAACACTTGAATGGGAATTGTTATAAATTATTGGAGGTTGACTATATATTAGCATAAGAGTGAGAAACCCTCATGGGCCACAGTCCTGGGCGGGAGGGGGGGGGGAAGGTTGGGGGGGTGGGTAGTTACTTCTAGAAACTTTACCAAATTCTAATGATGAAGAGTCAAGAAAGATTGAAGGTGACTCTGGCCAAGAGAAAAGAGAAGAACCAATGGTGTTCCATAACATAGGACTACCCTCCTCAGATCAGGATTTCACCAGAGTACTGTGTCACCTATGGGAAGGCACTTGCCTAATTCTAGCCCCCCTCTAGGCTTCCTGTTTCACCTAAGCGAGGGGAAAAAGTCAATAAATACTTGTGAAAGTCATAGTTGAAGGATACTGGCCAAGTGAAATACTGAGCTGTAAACATAAGACTGTAGAATACTTCCCTTTCTCCACATCCTGCCCTGGAAACAACAGGGCTCCAGGTTAATACCAGTGGATTACAGATGAAAGGGTTGCAAGACAAAAGCTCTAAGTAAGAAAGAGCTTTTAGCAAATCCTAAAGACAACAGGGTAGGCAAAATGGAAGACAGCAGAGAAATTTGAAGCTTCTGGCATTTACACCTGTGGCAACTATTAAACAAGCAGAACTCCAAACCAGATTAGCATAAACCATTGTGTCCAGATGTCAACAAAAGAATTACAAAGTATGCTAAAAGGCAGAAAAAGCATAGTCGGAGGAGAGGAAACATGCAGATATAAAACAGATGTTAAAGTTATAAGACAAGGAACTTAAAATAGCTATGATTAGCACATTATGGACACTACTGTAAGAAATTGACACCATGGAAGAACAGATGGGTAATGTGAGCAAATAGATGAACACACAAAGAAAGAATGAAGAGGAAATACTAGAAATCAAAAACACTGCAACTGATATAATGATGTCTTTGATCATCTTCTCAACTGACTGGACAGAGCTGAGGAAAAATTCGGTGAGCTGGAGCATATGAACATAGACATGTTGCAAACTGAAATGCACAGAGAAAAAGGAATAGGAAAGATTGACAGAAAGACAGACAGAAAGAACAAAGGAAAAAACAAACAAACAAATAAAAAAAACAAAGAGACAAAGAAAAAGACAATATCTAAGAGCCCTGGGGCAATTACAAAAGATGTCCTTAGAATACCAGAAAGGGAAGAAATAAAATGGAATGGGGGGATATTTAAAATAAAATAGCCAAGTATTTCCAAAATTAATGACATATACTAAACAAAAGATTCAGGAAGCTCAGAGCATGTTGAGTAGGCTGAAGACTTAAAAATCTACCTGGCATAATGTATTCAAACTGCTGAAAATTAAAACAAAGAAAATCTTGAAAGAAGCCAAGGGACAACAACGTCTTATTTATAGAGGAAAAAAGGATACAAATTATATTGGACTTCTCATCAGAAAACACATAAAAAGAGAGTGGAGTAAAAATTTTAATGTAGTTAAAGAAAAAAGCTACCGGCCCAGAACTCTTTATCCAGCAAAATCACACTTCAGAAGTAAAGAAGAAATAAAGACTTTCTCAGAAAAAAAAAAAAAAAAATTCAGGAATTCATAGTCAACAGACCTGGCCTAAAAGAAATGTCAAAAAAAAAAAAAAAAAAAAAAAAGAAATGTCAAAAAAAAAAAAGAAATGTCAAAAGAAAATTCTTTAAGGATGAAAAGCGTATAGGTTAAATATTCAAATCTGTATAAAGAAAGGACAAATGTTAGAAAATGAATACACAAAAGTAAAATAAGTATTTTTTCTTATCCTTAGTGATATAAAAATAACTGCTTAAAATAATAATAAAAACAATGCACTTCATGATTACAACACATAGATAAGTCTAGGGGTTTGAGAAGCAAAAAGGAATGGTGTTTAGGTAAAGCAGGAAGGCATTTTTAGGGCAGCTTAACTATTCTGTATGACACCATAATTGTGGATACAGAGCACTATGCATTTGTTAAGAGCCATAAAACTTTACAGAATAATAATGAAACTTGCAAATTTTAAAAATGATTTAGGAGATCAAGGGATCCCAAGATGGAAAGCAGACAGTAACAGAATAATCTAATTGTATTGCAAATATAGGAAACGGCATCACTGAATGAAGTGAGGGGGTGTGAGGAATAGGATGCCTATCTAAGTAATTTTGGAAATGAGAGGAATCTATAAGACAGAAGGCAAAAGGAACTGTATATATACATAATAATCTAGTTGATAAGGATGTCTCCCAATGTAGCATGCATTAGAAATTATGAAAGCATGGTACATGATTACTACAAATGAACGATTAGGTAAATTGTTCTAGTGGAATCCAGATTTCTTTATTGAAGTGGGAAGTTACAGATAACCAAGGGCAGAGGCCAGAAGGATTCATTTGGTAATGGATGATTTTTGAATACATCAGTATAAACTCATGTTTAGCTTAATATAGATATAGGTGTTAACATGTAAACATGTTTAAAGATATGTGAACATACACTCTTACTACTTACACATATTTGTCTCCTGTGTCAACTAAGATGGCCAAGAAGCAAAGATATCCCAGTAGCAATGAGTGTACATACCTCCTAAATCTTCATTTCTAATACTAATCTCCAATAAAAGAAATCTGGGGTCCTTAGATTAATGGCTAATAGTAGGACTGGAGTAGGAAATATACAAGCTCAACCTGGAGTAATTTGTAGTTCTAGAAAGTATGAGAGTGTTATACACACACACACACACACACACACACACACACACACACGCACGCACACACACACACCCTTCCCACAATCATTTGGACATGTTAAAGACACCAGCTCAAAAACTCCCAATCACCAAAGCTAGAAAAATTTGAACAATAAATAAAAAGCAGTATTGGATTATGACCCAAACTAAAATGTAAATATACACAAGCCCATAATTTTATAAAGAAATAACCAAAGGGGCGCCTGGGTGGCTCAATGGGTTAAAGCCTCAGTTTAACATTTTAAACTGTTTAATGCTCAGTTTAACATTTCCCTCTTCGACATGCCTTATCTCCTCACTGAAATAAAATGAGTCCCAAAATTTAAAGCTGACACCAAAATGCTAGTTAATCATATTGACAAGTGCCCTCAGTATGCCAATAATCTTCTCTTATATATCTCTAAGTTTCTCAAAACAGATCCTAAGGATTTTTATTATTAGTCATAAATTCTTATACTACTCTCGGAACTATGTGAATATATGTAATGTTTATTTCTGTAGTTAAAAGTGAGACTGAGTACTGTTTTTGTGCCTTCCTATTAAACTTCCTGGTCTTATAAAGAATAGATTTTGGGGCTCCTGTGTGGCTCAGTTGGTTAAGTGACTGCCTTGGACTCAGGTCATGATCTTGGGGTCCTGGGATCCAGTGCTGCTTGCTCCCTCCCTCTCCTGCTTCTCCCTCTCCCATTTTCTCTGCTTGTGCTCTCTCTCTGTCAAATAAATAAATAAAATCTTTTAAAAAAAGAGTAGACTTTGTAGTTTTTCTATAAAAATCAAACCAGTGGTAGTGAAAAATGGCTCTATTTAATACAGAAATAAATGGTTTTCTGATAAGCCAGTCAGAGAAAGACAAGTATCACATGATCTCTCTGATATGAAGAATTTGAGAGGCAAGGTGGGAGTTTGGGGGGGGTGGGGGAGAGAAATGAAACAGGAAGGGATGGGGAGGGACACAAACCATAAGAGACTCCTAGACTCACAAAACGAACAAGGGTGGCTGGGAGGTGGGGGGGGTAGGGATGGGGTGCCTGGGTTGTGGACATTGGGGAGGGTATGTGCTGTTAAGTGCTGTGAAATGTGTAAGCCCGAAGATTCACAGACATGTACCCTGGGGCAAATAAGACATTATATGTTAATAAAAATTAAAAAAAAAAAATAAAAAAAAAAAGTGAAAAAAAAAGAAATAAATGGTTTTCAGTGATTCTCCTTGTATCTGACAATATTAATTGATATTTTAATTGTCTAACAAAACAAAGACTAAATTCCTCACATTTGGAGATGGTAGAGCAGAAAAGGGGAAAAAGAAACCTTTACAATCTCACTAAATTCTTGTTCTGAAGGAAATATACAGAGTTGTTCTCTCATTGTTTTAGTTGTTGTTGGTAAATGTGATAGTGTTGGTGACGAGGGTAAGGATCATGATGATATTGGTGCTATTGCTATTTTGGGGGCAATGTGGTAGTGGTGGCCATGGTGACGATGGTGGTATTTGTTGTTTTGATGAGTGTGTTGTAGTTTTTGGTGGATATTCCTAGTGTTGTTGATACTGGAGTTGGTAGTGGTGATGGCATAATTAAAAATATACAACTAAACAAGCAAAATTCTTGGAGCATGTACTCTAAAAATCACCAAAGGATTGGCCTTTTAGGGTAAGCTATGTGGTTGCCAAAGTAGTTCTCAGAACAGTATTATTGGGCATAGCTCAATTGCAAACTTGAGCCCTGGAATTTCCTTAACACCCATGCATTTCTCTCAGTGGCCTTGACCAATATGACTACGTATTACAAGGTTTATGCAAACACATTTTTCCAGGGATTTCCTCAGTAGCATTTTGGTCTGTGTACTACTCCAAAGCAAGACATTAGGTATTAAAAAAATAAAGATCATTGCAATTTCCTCCAAATGCATTTGCAGTTACGTGTTTAAGCTTAGCATGTGTATCTTGGAGGAAAGAGAAAGAACCAGGACACTCAGATGGTTGTCAAAAATGGAATTCTTTTCAGTCTGAAGCGTTTCACCAGACGATCATTAAACTGCAGGTGTGCAGTACCACAGAATCACAAACACTTGGTTAAACAAATATAAGGAAAACCATTTGGCAGTGTTAAAGCTTTTCTACATCTCATGGGGAGGTGGTAAGAGAAGGTCACTGTAAGACATGAGATTTATATGGTAAAATCAGTGGTAAAAGGAAGTATAAACAGTAACAAATGACAGCACCAAAATCCAGGACCTACACTTGTGAAAATCAAAATGCCATTTAAGCACATAAATGCTCCAAGTCTTCTTCAAGTGAAATTACTCTCATATATGGATAAACTTAGAACACTTTCAGGGATAGTTTTTTGCTTTTATATCACAACTTATAATTTAAAATGAATTAGAAATAACAGTTGATTATAGCTGATTCTTTCATGGTTCAAGAATTTCTTTACCATCAAATAAAGTACATTTTGGACATCACACTATGTTTTAATATCATATCAAATATTTACATATTTGTAATGTACAAATTACATACATTTTACATATCAAATATTTGATATGTATATTGTTTACATATATAATATGTAATATTATTTACATATCAAATATTTACATATTTGATTTATGTAATTTACATATCAAATATTTAGGAAATGCTGTGTGCTGCCACATCCCAGTCAGAAGGCTCTGACTTCCTATAGTCCTAATAAGTAGTGACCAAATTTTGGAGTCTGGACGTTTCACATCCTGGATCCACCACTTACAAGCCTTGTGGTCTTGAGCAGTTTGCTTGCTCATTCTGTGCCTCAATTTCTTTTTTTTTCTTTTTTTTAAGATTTTACTTATTTATTTGACAGAGAGAGAGAGAGAGAGAGAGAGAGAGAGAACAAGTAGCCAGAGAGGCAGGCAGAGGGAGAGGGGGAAGCAGGCTCCCTGCTGAGCAGAGCCCGATGTGGGGCTTGATCCCAGGACCCTGAGATCCTGACCTGAGCCAAAGGCAGAAGCTTTAACCCACTGAGCCACCCAGGTGCCCCAGTATTAATACAATATTTTAAAAATCAAATGGCTATTGTACATGTTTTCTATTAGAATTATTGGCCCCAAATATATTTCCATGAATTTAATAGGTAGAAATTTTGTAGGTTTTTGTTTGTTTGTTTGTTTTTTAAAGATTTTATTTATTTCTTTGTCAGAGAGAGAGAAAGAGAGCACAAGCAAGGGCAACAGCAGGCAGGGGGAGAGGAAGGAGCAGACTTCCTGCAGAGCAGAGAACTTGACTCAGAGCTCCATCCCAGGACCTTGGGATCATGACCTGAGCCAAAGGCAGCTGCTTAACCATTTGAGCCATGGAGGTGCCCTGAAATTTTGTAGATTTAAAATAAAACTGTTTTTGCTAAGAGTTTGCTAAGAATCTTCTCAAAATGGGCTTTAGGTTGGATTTGGATGAACGCATGCTTCTACCTTAAAACCTTGAAAAGCCAGAAAAATAGTATTCAGTAATAATGCTAAAACAAGGAACTATCATGAACAAAAAAGAACTATAAGAAGTTTCTGGACTATAGAAACCGTATGGAAAAAGAGTGAAGAAACTAACACCATAAAACCCTTCTAAGAAACAGTTCCCAGGAAGGTAAGAGCAGATGGAGAGAAACATAAGCTCTCAAAGATGCTGGCAGCAGAGAAGTCCTAGAGCTATTCTCAGGGACAGCAATAAAGCCTGAACCTTCCTACTAGTTCAGACTGGCCCCTTCACCATCACCACATGGTTAGTAGAAATTTGCTAATTATTATAAAAGCTAAAAGTATGTCTTCTCCTTAACTTCCCCTTAAATTGATTACTATTGTCTCTGAAAGTGTCCCACATACCACCATAAGCACACATACACCATAAACACGCATATACTAGAAATACACATAGTAGTGAAAACATATTATAATATAAAAGATATATCTTAATATAAAAGCTATATCCAGGAGTTTTCAAAGTCTTGGGCAAATTAGATCAGAGCTCCTTTGATATCACAAATTTACACTACCATTTGAAGCAAACCACATTAACTAATCTGTAGCTTCGATCATTACTTATGAAATAAAGACAGTCAAATTATGATAGTCCACTAGGCCTTTGTTTGTCTTTAATGAATGAATATAAAATATGCCATGAAAACAATTTCTTTTTAATTTTAAACTATAAGTAAGTTAACATTATTGGCATTTCCATTCACTCTAAAAATTTCATATTAATGGTTATACTGAAACTTATAACTTTGTGTGAGTTGGGATATTAATATATACCTGGGATACCCTCTAAAATGCATTAACATTGGATAGAAAGGCAAGACACTTTAAACAATGTAATCTAACGGTAAAGGATGGATGAAATTAAATAATCATTCCTATCTACAAGGAGGTATTACTCCCCCAGTTTAAAATCTCTTATAGCTTGGTGGATTTTTAAATCCTATAAAGTCTCTAACATAACAGGAAGAAGAGAATAGGCCTCAGGCCCTAGATTATCTGTTTTATTGTAGAAACAGGACTTTTTTGGATGGGTAAGTTATGGCTTAGACTGTAATAGTCTGAATCACTTGTCTGCCCATCTCCCCACCCATTGTTTATAGTTGTTCGCTAGCAGAGCATATTTGTTTTACAAGTAAACAAAGGAGAGACTTTTTTTTGTTGTTATTATTGTGTTTATGTGGGACGGCAGCATTGGAGAATGGGAAAAAATATATAACATATTTTCTCTCCTAATCTCTTACTTTGGACTTTAGTTCCTTAAAGACAGGAGTAAAAAATCTCAGGACTATCTAGAGCAAGGGCAATGATCAGAGCTCATGAAATCATTGAGGAAAGATGCTACTTATCTGTAAAATAAATAGTCTTTGGTTGTCCAAGTGGCACAGTCTTTGGAGGAAGGGCACCTTCTCTTCTTTTGCATAGAATCTAGCAACAGTATGGGAGAGTAGATGTCTGTGCTGTATTTATAGGATATGGGGGGTGACATTTATAATAGTTTCACAGTGAAAGGGATATTGAGCTGGAGAGAACAAAGGAAGAATATGTAGACATTTGATGGTGATGGTAGTTGTATCAGTCAGGATTGGCAAGATTATGCCGAAATAACAAAAAACACTCTCAATGTCAGTATTTTAATACGGTGAAGGGTATTCCTTTTAGAGCTTGAATATTCTTATTGCTTTGACAGAGGAATTCTCCTTGTCAGTTATTCAGGACCCCAGGACGATGAAAGCTTCATTTTGACATAAGCTCCCATAATCTCTGGAGCCCTGGGGAAGGGAGGCAGCTTGAGAAACAGCACACAAGCTCACTGCTATTTCCGTATGTAGTAGCATGTTACTTCTGCTCTTACATCACTGATCAAATCAAGTCAAATGGCCACAGGTACCTTCTCTGGGTACAAAGCATTACAATCCTTTCATATGCCTGGAAAACAAAAATATGGACATTTTGGCAAATATAAATTGTTGCTTCTAGTTTTTCCACGTAGCCAAGTGTCTATGTTTGGGATGCAAGTCAGACCCCTATTTGAATATCCTATATAAGTGGACATGCTCCTTGATAATTTGTTTTATGTGTTTAGATTAGTGACTGTTTTGTCAACATAATCTGGTAACACAAAGAAGTGTGTAATCAACATTAAAAAAGCCTAAGACATTTGCATTTCATTTGCTTTTGAGATTATGTTTGAATAAAGAGTACTATAGAAAAAATAGATCTAGCCTAATTAGAGAATATTTTCAGGAGTGAAGATATTTACATTATTTACATGAAAAAATATTGATGCAAATCACTGTATATAATTCTACTTTTGTAGCAATATTGTCTTAATCAAGATCTCACTAGAAAAGAGATGATATATTTATTTTGAATGAGGAAGAGGGGGTGAGAGAGAGAAAGATTTATATTGGATCCAAGATAGCCAGATCTTAAATCAATCATTTATTTTATTCACATTAACAGAATGTTTGACCAAGGACTGAGATCTAAAATATTAGGTGTGAAGTAATTAAAGGGGATGTCATTCATGAAAAGTTCTCTTAAAAGTGATTACTTTCGCTAAACATTTGGAAGGGAATTGATGACTGCATCTCACTTCTGGATGCTAGAAATACAACCACTGAAAAGTGTAGACCTAACCACTACATCTAATATAACACATCTGCAAAATTTTCTGGGGGCAGAAAATATATTATTTGACTTTACAAAGTACTTATTTAAAGCTTCAGAATGGCTCCAAGGAAGGAGGTCTGTGAAACAAATCAGTTTCTCAGTCTTAAAATTTCCCCTTTTCTGTTCATCGCCATAGCAGAGTGAAGAGGAAGGTATACTGCCAATAGAATGTCCATATCCTAAGCATGACCTTAAAGGAATCTAAATCAGTCCTAGAAGTAACTGGATACTCGCATCGAAACAATCTGAAAAGCAATCCAGATTCCCCCTACTGTGTCCTACCACGGGTGAGAGATATATTGAATGCTGACATGTTTGGAGCACTCAACAATCCTTTGATGTAAATATAAATGTAATAATGTCCCTATGTCACAGTTATTGTGACACAGTATTGAATATATATTGATATTTGTTGTTGCTCTTGTTGTTCTTGTTCTGTGAATGCTGTTTTAGACTCTGTACTTTCTTGGAAGTAGGAGAATTTAGGTTGATTTGACCTATTATCCTGACTAAGACTTGTGTTTGTATCAGGAGATTTTTCAACGCATAATTATTGTGGAAAAATTTTGAAACTGCAAGACTTTCTGGGAACTAATTGGCTGTTACCACAACTTCTATATTTTCATAACCAGTGTCTGGGTATTTTGATATTATTATTTGGATGGAAAATGATGCAAAGAATATTAAATGTTTCTTTCTTTTGCTTTAATGGTTGCCAGATATTAAGCAATGGCTAGATGTACTTCCTCAGAGAAAAAAATAAAAATCACAGACAGTGTTCAAGTAATATTTACCACAAAAGGAAGGATATTAGTTCCTTCACACTCTTAAGCAAATATATCTGAAGCTCAAATTTACTTTAGAAAGGAACTGCTATTTGGAGATAATACAAATCTTTCCTTTTTGTATTATTGTAATATGCAAAAGATATGTGTTTCTAATGATTTTCGGTGCTACAAGTGCCATTCAGTTTTATAGAAACACTTGTTAGAGAAGTACTTGGAAGGACTTCTGTTCTTAGAATATATTCTAAAAGTAAATTTTCATAATATAACAGTTGGACGGAAAGTCCAAAAGTTGGAAGCCGAAATTCCTCGGTAGAGGCCATCAGGAGTTTATCCAAATGAGAAATTGTGGATTTGGCTGAATCATCCCCTTACCTTCGTGGAATAATCCCTTAGGAGAAAAAACTCCCTTGATACCTCAAAGGACTTTGAAAAGATATTTTTTTTCCTCAGAAATTGTTTTAAACTCTGAAACACACAATCAAGCTCACCACACTATCTCACACACCCTCACAGGAACTATCTTGTAGCCAATGGTTACACCCTTTCCCCCCTAGTCTCTGAAGCATTTGAAATGGATTCCAGGGATCTGAATACATGGGATCTGTTCTTTAAAAGCTCAAAGGGAATCTCTAACTTCCTAAAAACATATCATGCATCTACGAAATAAGAGTAGAGCGTCAAAGACATCTTCATTTCCTAAGTCTCAATAAAAAATACACATGCAAGGCATAAAAACCACAGAAGACTCCAGAAAGATTCTGCTCTAGCAGTGACCACAGAAAACTCATGCCTGTGACTTACAGGGTGGCTGTCTGCCGGAGCTTAACACGGGGCGATGAGCAATGGAAAAATATAAGCCTGTTTGTTCCCAGGGCTTCTGTAACTGTTTTCAGATTGATGTTTGTGAAAAGTTAAAAAAAAAAAAAAATGAACGCTTTTCCCAAAAATTGCTCTCTCATCAACTTGGGCTTGAAATGTAGCCACCATAGAGTATTTCATGAAAAATGTGACAGTCTATATAGTGGATAACTTACATGAGAAACATATGCTATTTGAAACACTAGAATTCTGTGCCAGGAACTCACTGATATATCAGCACAGAGACATCAACTTCTTTCCAGTATGAGCTGTTGATGAGAAGGTAATGAAACAAAAATAAACCTCAAGCATAGGGCAATAACATGGGAAAAGAGACCTTCAAAAGGGTCCTTAACAGACAACTGAAGAATCCAGTGGGTGGAAGACAGCAGTGGGCTTTAGAAGGAGCCAGAGACACTACTGTCTTAAGATACTACTTCTATCATATTTATAACATTGAGCCAGTAAGATTTTATTCCGACCTTTTTCCCCCTAATGGGTCAATAAGTAGAAAACTGGAGCTATAAGTTATCTAGATCATTTTGCTTTGAAGATAGTTCTAAAATGGAAGGCTGCAATTAGATATTCCCATTAAATCATCCACCCATTCATAAATGTTGCTATAGAAAGAGATAGGAAATTAGAAAAAATTAGTGAGAAAAATGCCAGACTGTGGCTAGTTCTTTTTTTTTATTCTTTTTTATTTTTGACTAGTTCTATAAAAAACAATTAAGCTGCAGTGAAGTGACATTGAAGAGATGGGTATATATTTTATAATAGGTAAATAGAATAGAACTGCTAGAGGGGACAACTGAATTGGATCTAAGGGATAGTAAGGCAGTCATAGGATGATCATGGGATGCATATTTTCAGAAAGGGGGGAACAGGTCTTGGAGCTGGAATGAGCTTGGATAGATAGGTTAGATAGGATTGTGGAAAGAGAAGTCAAAGTGTTCTTTGAAAATAGTTAAGAAAAATGGGCAAACTTCTCACAACGATGCACTTAAAACCCAACCAATCACCAACAATAACATTAATATCAACAAAGTAGGTCCAATATGTAAACTAATAAAGTGGACTCAAAATCATGAAGCAGGGAAGCCAAAAAGAAAGAAAGTAAATAATTCCTTGTGAAGAAGGATTAGAGTCCACTCAACTAAGCTAAACCATCACCTAGGAGGGTTCGAAATTTGAATAAAGAACCACCCTATCCTTTTTAATTTGCCTTCTAAGAAAGTATCCAAAATGTAGCGTATTTCTGTCTAAGTATTATATTTAGTTAAAAAATGATTTCTTAAGTCTGATTATATCAGGATAAGCTCAGATGAATATCTAAATCTTGGAAAAATAAATCAGAACAAGCTTTGGGTCTAAGCCTCTACATTACAGGAGAGTTTGCTTATATTTTTCAGTTTATTTCGAAGTGTACAAACATGGGTGTTGAATTATTATATATTTTTTAATCTCCTCAATTAGCTAACATATAGTACATCAGTAGGTTTTTTGTTTTGTTTTGTTTTTTACATCACTAGTTTTTGCTGTAGGAGCTGAGATGTCCTTCGACAGATTAATGGATAAAGAAAATGTGGCTCATCTGTGGCTACAATGGAACTGAACTATTTTAACCATGCTTATGTATCATCTCTTAGCACATAAGAATGTCAAGGCCAGTTAAGAAGCCAAAAAACGTATGCAATAAGATTAACTTATTGCATAAGGATAAATTTAAGGATAAACTTAAAGGAAAACATTTCTAAACATCTCTAAATATGATATGTATTCAGGGGCTCCTGGGTGGCTCGGTGGGTTAAAGCCTCTGCCTTCGGCTCAGGTCATGAACTCAGGGTCCTGGGATTGAGCCCCGCATCGGGCTCTCTGCTCAGCAGGGAGCCTGCTTTCCCCTCTCTCTCTGCCTGCCTCTCTGCCTACTTGTGATCTCTCTCTGTAAAAAAAAAGAAAAAATAAAAATAAAAAAAACATGATATGTATTCAGATGTACCTTTTTGACAATCAAGGTGAGGTTCACCTACCAAAGTGCCCACAGGATTTTAAATACCCAAAAAGGGCCTTTTGGACATTGAAGTAGATGGGCAAATTCTTAACCAAGACTTTACGGAAATTACTACCCATTTCTTCATTAGACAGTTTATTATATAATTTTCCTAGATTTGTAGTATTTTTGTGTGCTTATTGAAAGTTGAATGATTCCCTTGATAAAATAAATTTCTTAATTTCCCAGAAATTTGCAAATGGCTAAACACTTCTGTTTTATGTTCAATGTTTCTTCTAAGAAACAAAGTAAAATTCTCCAGACAATTCTGAGCTATATCTTACAATAATTTTTATCCTCAAAAGCACTTTTAAAATTATAAAGCAATATGCCAATATGAATTTTTAGTCTTATTTGCTTAGGTTCTTATAAATGATTTGCAATCACTAATTCTGGTCACCCTGAAATACAGCTCTACTCTGACTCTTCATTACCTATAATTCTTTGTTATAAAGGCTCCAGAATATCAGGCTTCATTTTCTGTAACTCCTTTGAGGTTTGTCCCTAAGTTTTTATTGTTCTATTCAGATTACAAGTATGACCTACATTTTTCTTGATTTCTCATTTAGAGGCTCTATCTCCACAAACTGAGCCAAGTTTCCCAAAATATTTGCCGCATTTCCTGTCTTTAAAATGTCTACTGAAATCTGTGATTCTTTATAAGTATTCTCTCTAAATTATGAGAGAGATTATAAGTTTTTTGTGATTTATTTTAACATTCTTACCAGTTAGTGGATTCAGGAATGTAACAGGCAGAATGATTTCTTAAAGCTGACCATCCCCTCAATCACTGAATATGTTATATTTAATACCTAAATAAATAAAAAAATAAATAAATATCAGATGTAATTAAAATCAGTGATTTCTACATAGAAAGATTACCCTAGATTATCCAGGTGGGTCCAGTCTAATCATATGAGTACTTAAAGTACTTTCTCTGGCTGGAGACATGGATAAAGACAAGACAGCGAGGTTTGAAGTGTCAAAGGATTTGATGTCATTTTGCTGATTCTGAGATGCAGAGGCGTCATAAAAAGACTGGAGAGAGGTTTCTACAAGCTGAATATAGGCCCCAGCTGACAGCCAGCAAGGAGACTGGTACCCCAACCCTCAGTTAAAGATGAACTGGTCTCTTGATAAAATAAGTAAACTTGTTAAATTTCTTAAGCCCTTGGAACTGGATTCTGTCTGGAACCAGAATGAGCTCGGAAGTGGACTTTCCTTTAGAACTTCCGGGTAAAAGCGCTAAGCCCTCCAACACCTTGATTTTGGCTTTGGGAGACTCAGAGTAGAGGCTCTGGTGAGCCCACTCAGAGTTCTGACCTACAGAACTGAGATCCTGAGTTGGCACTGTTTAAAGCTGCCTGTTTGTGGTAATTTGTTACAGCAACAATAGAAAACTACTACAAAGATACACTGTTTGTAAATATCTTTGCTTACTATAAAAAAAAAAATTAACTGGGAAAGAAAGGTGTAAAAGCTATTAACTCTAATTAGAGACTTTCTGTCATGACCTTCCGAAGAATGACAGAAAAGAGAAGGAAAAAAGTTTACGAGAACCTGAGTACTTTTTGGAAGTTATTTCTATTCGAAGCAAAATGTCAATAACAATCTTCACTCCTAGAATATCTTTCAAGCACATCTACATCAAGTAAGGTATTTGTTTTACTCTCATTAAGAGCAATTATGGCATGGTTGTGTCAGCTAAACCCCCACCTAACCTTGTTTCAGTTGTTTACAACAAATGAATCATTGCCAATGCAATTAATAAATTCCAACAGAAAAAGAATGTGAACTACTCAGCTGAAGAAGACATTTTTATATTTTTTTATAAGAGGATAAGCAAATCTCCTCTTACTCCAACCTAAACTCTACTACTATAATGTGTTGGTTTTTCTCTTAAAGACATCCAAAGATTTTGATAAAGTAAAGGCCAAAATTATAGAATTTGATTTGAATTCAATCAGAATGGGGCACCTGGGTGGCTCAGTGGGTTAAAGGCTCTGCCTTCCGTTCAGGTCATGATCTCAGGGTCCTGGGATGGAGCCCTGCATCGGGTTCTCTGCTCAGCAGGGAGCCTGCTTCCCCCTCCCTCTCTCTCTACTTGCCTCTTGGCCTACTTGTGATCTCTTTCTCTGTCAAATAAATAAATAAAATTTTAAAAAAAAGAAGAAGAAAAAGAAAAAAGAAAAGTAACCCAGAGTATCACAGGAACAACTTTCAAACTGCTCAACCTTGAATGAGTAAATATTATCTTTTCCCAGTTTACAACTGGAAAATGAGGGACAGGCCAACGTTAAGTAACTTGCCTGAGGTCACTCAGTGAGCCTCAGTTGAGTCTGGGCTCTAACTCACAAGTTCCCGATTCCCTGCGGTTGGGCCACAAGTTCACAGCCACTGGCTCACAGCAGCTTCCGGAAGAGAATACTTTTCCTGTAAGCCCTAGAGAGTCAGGCTGCCACATCAGCCCAAGTGCCTACAGAACTCAGGCTAGAAGGAAGGTCAGCAACTGCAAGTTCTTATTGCTTTAACCTTTCCGCCCACTCTGAGGAAATTCACAGCAAAGTGAATCTGGCCAAAAGAAAGGAAGCAAAGAGAGATAGCTCTAGAGGAAATATCGTGGCCTCATATCTGTGGATGAATATTCAGAGTTTGCGAAGCCTGAGAAAATTAACTTTTTCCGCAGCAGAAGTTGTGACATTAACTTTAGTATTTTGGGTGGATTTCTGACAAATATTTTTGGTCTTTCATTAATCCCCAATGAAAAAAAAGCACTAACTCCAAGTTAAAATTAGAGCCAGGCCAGTGAAAGGCCGTGAATTTGTAGAGCTAAGAGTTTAGTTTGCTATAGATTTAAGCAGTTAAGTTTCAAGAGAAATCAGTTTGGATTCAGGTACAGCTAAATCAATTCCAAATCCTCTGGCATAAAAAAATGCAGGGTTTCCTGCCCTGATGGATTGCAGTGCACTTGGGTGGGCTCAGAGGATGTGAGAGAAAAACAAAATTAAATGCTTTTAAATTGACTCAAACCACTGGATTGCGAACATTCAACACACGAAAATAATAGTATTGTAAACGCGCATTGCAAAAAAATAATAATAAAACATACAAAAATCACACATAATAACGCATTAATAAACTCCAACAGTGTAAAAATCATACTTTGAGGACTTAACCTTCAGGGATAACAGACTCACCAAAGAGGTCACTTGGCTGCTGTGGGGACATTAAAAGAAACAGAGCAAACTTTTCTGAGAAAAAGAAAAGTTTGGTTGGTACACGCACCCTACCTCAAGTCCTCCTGTGCAATTAACTGTCCAACGTAGAGATCCGTTTAAAAGATATTTAACAGATAATTAAATGTTTCCATATTTAAATTGAATATGTATCTTCAATGTGCCCCATTACCACTTTGAGTACTGACAAAGCAGCAGTGCCCAAAAGAGGAAGAAAACAGCCCTGCCATCAGGGAGCTAACACACAAATTCCACACAGAAACAGTGATCACACAAGGTGATCCATAGATAGAGATATGATGATTATATCTCTACAGACAGTCAGATCAATGACATCTTCCGAATTCCTACGTCAGAGACTCAGGGTTGGCGATTTGGTGACAGGAAATGTTGAACAGGTTATCTGTATGTGTGTTGTGACTTCTCTGCTCCACATCAGTTGTAGGTCTAGTTAGATTTGTTGTAGAAAGAAGTTACAGACGGAGATTATCTGGGTGGAAGAGGTTAAAGACCCCTTCCCTGACTTACCACTAAATATACCTAGTCATTCCACTGACTGGGCGTATTTAGTATTTTAGATCTTAAAGTCTGGGTTTCTTTTGTCAGTTATATGGGCAGAGGGGAAAGACATCCTTTGGCCAACTGCATCACTTGTTCCCCTGGCTTTCATAAAAATGGAAACACTGCTTTCTAGGAGAGTTAAAATAATAGGATTGAAAATCTTGAAGTTGTCATTCATTCATTGATCTCGAATACACAGTCACCAAGACACAGCTGCTTTCTTTTTCTGACCTCCTCATGCATATTAACTTCAGAAAAAAAGTGATCTCAAATAGCATCTGACCAATCTCTCTGATTCTGGGCCCCTTTTACTACATACCATTTTGTCTTACCAACTAGCTTATCACTGAACTTCTCCACTTAGAAAACTTCAATAGTGATTATTTAATGTACTGGGTTTAAATTCTACTCACTGTCAGCGATCTATTAAGCCTGCTTTGTCCCTCACACATAGGCAGTCACGGCTTCAACCAAACCTAGCTAATTCTTTCACACCGACCTGGAGCATGGGCTACTACTATTCTGCTTGCTTCCCACCCATTCCTTCCTCCCTCCCTCGCTCCCTACCTTGTTTCTTCCCTTCCTTCTCTCTCTCTCCCTTCTTTCCTTCTTTCTTTGCCTCCTTCATTTCTTGTCTTTTTCAAGACAAGGGCCAAGTCACTATAATAGGCTTAACATCAACCATACTGATAAAAAGAAAAAGGAAAATTAATGCTACTAGTCTTGACCTTTGTTGCTGGGAAAAGATCAAGAAGATTGATAATACACTTAGTTGCTGAGAATATGCAAAACAGGCATTTACATAAGAAGATCACTATAGTATTATTTGGTACAAATTATGTAGAGGGCATTCACTACAAAAAGTGAAAATGCACTTGGCCTGTGGAAAAACAATGCCATTTTCTACGAGTTCATCTTACAGATGTGTATGTGTGTGTAATGGATATAATGACTATTCACTGTAGTTTTGTTGTATTGTGTGTTTTTCTCATAGCAAAAATTTAGTAAAATTTCACACATAGAATGTTACCTGAGTAGATAAATATGATGTATCTATTTATTTAAATTATTAAATAAGATTATATCTTACACAAGATTAAGTAAGACTTATCAATAAATAAAGAACAAAAATATATTTATTTATTTAAGTGGGAGGATATTCAGATATATGGATCGCAGAATGAAAAAAGATAAGCAAGTTGCCAAAAATTATACATATGCTATAATATGTGTAAAAACTGGAGAAATTAAGAAAGTGTGTTTAAATTTACCTGCATATCCATAGATATATTCCAGATGGGTGTATGAGGAATTGGAAACACTGCCATTAAACACGGGAATCAGGGCAAGATAGGAGGAAAAAGGACTTTCCACTAAATGTCCTTTTGAAATCATAAAATTTGAAAATGCATTTCTGAAAAACGTTCTTACTAAACACTGCAGCTAAACTACGTTCTCCTTGTCACCACATGCTTCAATTAGTGTGTTCTCTGTCATTTAGCACGAAATGTGGTTTCAATATGATGGTGACCAAAGAGTAGTTCCGAAACTTCTGGGAGTTGGTTCAAATTTTGAGTTCCACGTTCTGGTGTCCGGGAAGGTTGTCAACCTTATTTCAATGATTTTTAGCATGGATCTAGCTCTGACAGGATGTGGCATGTGATATGATGGCAGGCTTTCCATGTTTCGTGGACCATTGCATATCCAGGAATCTACCACATGTCAGTGAGTATTTCTTAATATCAGTATTTTTATTTTTGAGAATCACTGAATCCTGGAGACACATCAGTACCTCTGAAAATTTCGAAAACCTTTAATGATTGTAGTTTCCAAAGGAAAGCACAAATAAGCATGAAAAAATGGTGACACAGCACTCATTATGGAATTCATTATGGTTGTACAGTCAATATACATATATATATATTTAAAGATTTTATTTATTTGACAGAGGGAAACACAGCGAGAGAGGGAACACAAGCAGAGGGAATGGTAGCGGGAGAAGCAGGCTTCCTGCCGAGCAGAGAGCCCGATGCGGGGCTGGATCCCAGGCCCCTGGGATCTGACTTGGGCTGAAGGCAGACACTTAACGACTGAGCCACCCAGGCGCCCCAATATATATATTTTTATCAATTACAAATTTCATAGATAATGAAACATTATACCAGGCATGAAGAGAAAAACTTGTCATCAGAATAGTTTTCCTTTTTTAAATATCCTTAAAACAAAAAGAAATTATTGGGTGAACATTTTGTGTATATGATTACTTATATTTTATATATTTTAAGCATATGCTTTTTATTTAAGAGAATTTTTAAAAATATTCCATTTGGATTGAAAGATTTAACCTAAATTTTAAATCCTTCCAGCAAATTCCTCAGCAGATTTTCTTTTGCTTGGCATTATATAAACACTGGGAATATTTACTGAATGGGAACCAAACCACGAAGTTCTACAGCCAACTTCAAAAAAAAAAAATTTAACTCATAGAAGCTTCAATATAGTATGGTTTTTCATGTGATTTCTTTGGAGTCGCTTATGCTTTTGTTCACATGTCTCATTGCAAGAACTTCGAATGCAAATGTTTATGCTTGTAGCAAAACTGGAAACAACATTTTACTTTAAATGGGTGCAGGTAGAATCCTTTAATATGGAAACAAATATTTATGAGTTATTTGTTTTTTTGTTTCATCAAAGTTAAAGCTAAGACATACTAAGCAATATCTTGATTTTAATGAAAGAAATGTCTTGGTGATATTCAGTCATAAATTATTTAAACTTTAAAAATAAATCTTTCTGATATGATATTGTCATTAATTGCTTTTCTCTTCAATTGCTAGCTATTATTTAGAATGCTTTTAAAGATGTATAAGGGAATGTGTTTACCTTGTATTTATTGTGACTAGCTTTTTAAGCCATGTTGAGAAACATGGATTTTTTTCAATGTTTTTATCTGTGTAGTTGATACACAATGTTACATTAGTTTCTGATATATAACATAGTGATTCAACTTCTCTATATCACAAGTATAGCTAACATCTGTCACCTGGCAACACTATTACAATATCATTGATTGTATTCCTTATGTTGTACCTTTTATTCCCCTGACTTATTTATTCCATAACTGGAAGCCTGTAACTGCCTCTCCTCTTCACTCATTTTTCCCATCCCTCTACCACCTTCCCTTAACCATCAGTTTGTTCTCCGTAGAGAAATGTAGATTATCTTAAAGCTAATTCTTTCATCTCACTTCTTAATCCTATTTTTTTTTTAAGATTTTATTTATTTAACGGAGAGAAACACAGCGAGAGAGGGAGCACAAGCAGAGGGAATGGTAGCAGGAGAAGCAGGCTTCCCGGTGAGCAGGGAGCCCGATGCGGGGCTCGAACCCAGGATCCTGGGATCATGACTGGAGCCAAAGGCAGACGCTTAACGACTGAGCCACTCAGGCACCCTTTAATCCTAATTTTATTAATTCTTAAAGAGTAGTCTCAAAATTTCTAAAAATGGATACTCTCAAAAACATTATTTACTTTAAAGTCATACAAGAAAGTCTTATTATTATTATTAATATTATTATTATTTTTAGAAAGGGAGATGGGGAAGAAGCAGAGGGAGAGAAGGAGGGAGAATCCAGCAGGCTCTATACCCAGCATGGAGCTGGACATGGGGCTCCATCTCACAACCCTGAGATCATGACCTGAGCCAAAATCAAGAGCCAACACTTAGCCAAGTGAGTCACCCAGGCACCTCAGAAATTCTTCTACCTAATATGTAAAAATGTGCTGTATTTGAGGGGTATTGTGACATTTGAGAATTGTTTGCATGAGGTGGAGGGTACAATAATAGGATGAGCTGTATTCATGTACCACGACCAGATTCCAGGCAGCAACTCAAGTCATGTTTTTTAGACATTGGGTTTATTCTCCATTGTATTGGAATTATCCTTCATGAGCCTGTTCCTTAAACTTCTTGACAAAAAATATTAAGGATTGGTAACTCTTACAGATTTAATTCTTATGGATGTATTTAAATATAACCCATGACTTCAAATATTTCTATTGAAGTTGGCTCCCTTAGCCTCGATGACAGCAGTCTCAGCAAATTCACTTATCACTGCTATGCTCCCATCTAGCTTTTGGAATCAGCTCTGCCTTCATAGTCAGTTTCACTTCCCTTTAAAGCTTCTCTTCTCTCAAACAGACTCCAATTTGACAGTCTGAATCTGCCATTGGAGAGGCCCAACCCCTGCCATGTACCTTCTACTCTGTTTCATAGTCATGGTTTCTGGAGCTCCAAAGCCGAGTTCACGAATCCTGAATCTCCTCTGCTCACATTGCAAATTGACAGATTTCATCACCACTATATCCAACTCTTAAGATGGCCTGGTGTCCAGTGGAAATGATCAACAGAGTACTGAAACAGCTACAGCTCAGAGGTTGCTGGCTGTTTGGCTAAAAGCATCAGGAATTCGATATAAGAGAGTGGTGAGCCATCTCCATAGAGTTGTTAGTAACTAAGATTTCCACCAGAGCCAGATAATGGGTACAACATCTGTAGGAAATAATTATCCAATGTCAATAAGTAGGGCTTCTTTGCTCCTATTAGTACACTGAAAATGAATGGTTCAAGAAATTCACAAGAAATTCACAAGGTTTTGGAAACACATGCATCCAAAAAAGAATAAGAGATCTCTGAGTTAGAAGTTGTACTTGGTTATCAGAGTTCTACATATCCTATTATTATCCATTACTGAAACTCAAAAAAGTTAAAATGACTGGAATTTATAAAGACAATTGTCAGCTTGAATATTGACTATCGAAGCATTCAGACTGGCACATTTATTCTCTTCACATTTCAAGTGTCTGTTTTAATCACTCCTCTCTATGAGAAATAAATATTTATTTTTCAGCTTTATTGAGATGTAATTTACATATAACATTATGTAAGCTTTAAGGTATACAATGTGTTGATTTAAGGCACTTGCATATTGCAAAATCATTACCACTCCAGTTTTAACTAACACCTCTATCATGTCACATAATTACTGTTTCATTTATTTAGTCAAAATATTTTTTTAAAGATTTTTCCCATTTATTTGAGAGAGAGAGAGAGAGCATGAGAGGGGAGGAGGTCAGAGGGAGAAGCAAGCTCCCCGCAGAGCTGGGAGCCCGATATGGGACTCGATCCCGGGACTCCAGGATCATGACCTGGGCTGAAGGCAGTCGCTTAACCAACTGAGCCACCCAGGTGCCCCTATTTAGTCAAAATATTTAAGATCTACTCTCTTAACAACTTTCAAGTATATACGATGAAATATTGTTAACTTTAATCACCATGCTGTACATTAGTTCTCCAGATCTTATTTGTCTTATAACTGAAAGTGTGTACCCTTTGACTCACTTCTCCCCATTTCCCCATCCCACAGCCCCTGGTAACCACCATTCTACTGTCTGAACTTGGCTCATATTCCACACATAAGTGGTATCATACACTATGTGTCTTTCTCTATTTCACTTAGCATGATGCCCTCAAGGTCCAGCCATGTTGTCACAAATAGCACAATTTCCTTCTTGTTCGTGGCTGAATAATATTCCCGTGTGTGTGTGTGTGTGTGTGTGTGTGTGTGTGTGTGTGTGTGTTTGTGTGTGCACGTGTGCACGTGTGTGTGTGTGTGTGTGTGTGTGTGTGTGTATCTTCGTCCATTGACAGACAGTTTGCTTCCTGGCTATTATGAATAATGCTACAATGAATATGGGAATGCAGATATCTCTTCAAAATCCCATTTTAATTTCCTTTGAGTATAAACCCAGAGCTGAGACTGTTGGATGATATGGTAATTGCATTTTTAACTGTTTGATAAACTCTCATACTATTTTCCATGGTGATTATATCAGTTTACGTTCCCACAAACGGAGTAAAATAATTACATTTTTTCCATATTCTCACCTACATATGTCTCTTTTCAGAGAAAGACACATACTGTATGATACCACTTATGTGTGGAATGTAAAAAAAAAAAACAAACTCAGACAGTAGAATGGTGGTTACCAGGGACTGTAGGATGGGGAAATAGGGAGATATGAGTCAAATGGTACAAACTTTCAGTTATAAGACAAATAAGGTCTGGAGATCTAATGGTAGAAATTCTAGCAGGTGTGAGCTGATACCTCACTGTGGTTTCAATTTGCATTTTTCTAATGAATAGTGATGTTGAGCATCTTTCTGTGTATCTGTTGACCCTTTATATGTCTTTTTCATTTTTTTGAAAAAAATATTGATTCATTTCCTCTGCCTATTTTAATAGAATTATTTGTGTATCGTTTTCACTTTTGAGTTTTATGAGTTTACCTATATTTTTATATTAACCCCTTCTTAGATATGTGATGTGCAAATACTTTCCCATCCCATAGGTTACCTTTTCATTTTATTGATTATTTTTCTGTGCAAAACTTTTTTAGTTTGATGTAGTCCTCCTTACTAATTTTTGCTTTTATTGTTTGTCCTTTTTGTGTCATATCCAAAACAGCCCTGCCAAGACCAATGTCAAAAGGTTCTTTTTTTTTCTTGTAGGTTTACAAGTAGGTATATCTTACAAATTCAATTCTTATGAGCTTTCTTCCTGTTTAATAAGAAACAACCTGTGTTGGCAACTCAACGGCTTTCTCATCCTGCTTCTTTTTCAAGAGGTGCAAAGCCCAAAGATTTATTTGCAGTGTGAGCAATTTTAACCTCCCCTAGTCCAAGCTGGTGGCCATTAGTATGTATGTTTTACAGATTTAGTTCTTATGGACTTAAAGCCTTCAGCTTAGGTGTTCAATTCATTTCAAGTTAATTTTTGTGAGTGGTATGAGATAGGAAAAAATTATATTTTTCTGCCTGAGGTTATCCAGTTTTCTCAACACCTTTATGGAAGAGATTATATTTCCTAGTGAATGTTCTTGGCTTCCTTGTCAAATATTAGTTAATTTACAAGTGAGGGTTTATTTCTGGGCTCACAATTCTGTTCCATTGATCTATGCTTCTATTTTTATGCCAGTACCATTCTGTTTTTTATAGTGTACTCTGAAATCAAAAAGTGTGATTCCGCCAGCTTTATTCTTCTTTCACAGGATTGCTTTGGTTAATCAAGGTCTTTTTTGGTTCCTCACGAGTTATTATTTTTTTCTATTTCTGTGAAAAAAGCCTTTGGAATTTTGATAGGGATTGCATTGAATCTACAGATGCCTTTGGGTAATATGGACATTTTAACAATATTAATTCTTCTAATTCATGAATACAGGATATATTTCCATTTATTTGTGTCTTTTTCAATTTCTTTCCTCAAAATCATGTAGTTTTCATCCTACAAATATTTCACCTTCTTGGCTAAATTTATTCCAAAGCATTCTATAGTTTTGGGTGCTATTTTCAGTAGGATTGTTTTCTTTCCCTTCTTCTCATTTTATTTTTTTAGATACTTCATTGTTAGTGCATAGAAATGCAACTCATTTCTGTATGTTGATTTTGTATCCTGAAACTCTATTGAATTCATTTGTGTGTTTTGGCAGATTTTTTATGGAATTTTTAAGATTTTCTCTATATAAGGTTTAATAGCGCCATCTTATTGCTTTCTGTTTTTCCTCTCTTCCTCTCTTACTGCCTTCTTTTGTGAGTTGATGATTTTCTGAAGTGGTTTGCTTTGTTTCTTTTTTATCTTTTTTTTTTTTTTAAGATTTTTTTTATTTGACAGAGAGAAACACAGCGAGAGAGGGAACACAAGCAGAGGGAATGGTAGCGGGAGAAGCAGGCTTCCTGCTGAGCAGGGAGCCGGATGCGGGGCTCGATCCTAGGACCCTGGGATCATGACCTGAGCCAAAGGCAGACGCTTAACGACTGAGCCACCCAGGCGCCCCTCTTTTTTATGTTTTGTGAATCTTTTGTAGGCTTTTGTTTTGTGGTAACCATAAGGCATATATAAAACATCTTATAGACATAATAGTCTATTGTACTATGATAACAACTTAGCTTTAATCACATATAAAAACTCCATCCTTTTACTCTCATTTTCATTTTATGCTTTTGATGTTACAATTTAACCCTTTTTATATCGTGTATTTATTAACAAATTATTGTAGCTATAGTTTTTTGTAATATTCTCATCCTTTAACCATCATACTAGAGTTAAGTGGTTAACACTCCACGATATTACAGTATTAGAATATTCTGATGACTATATACTTACCTTTACCATCTTGTATATTTTCATGTTTTCATGTTACTAACTAGCATCTTTTTATTTAAGCACGAAGGACTCATTTCAGCATTTCTTAAAAGACAAGATGGTGGTGATAAACTCACTCGAGTTTTGTCTTACTGAGAAGACTGTATCTGATGTTCATTTCTGAAAGGCAGCTTTGTCTAGTAAGCTATTCTTAGTTATCCTTGGTTGGCATTATTTTTTCCTTCAGCTCATTGAATATATCATCCCACTTTCTCCTGATCTGTAAGATTTCTATTGAGAAACGATCTAGTTCATGGTATTCCACAGATCTTAGCTAAACTCTCTGGGTTATGAATTCTCCCCACTGAGCTTTCTTCCTTTTTCATAAGAAACAACCTATGTTGGCAACTCAACAGCTTTCTCATCCTGCTTCTTTTTCAAAAGGTGCAAAAGCCCAAAGATCTATTTGCAATGTAAGCAATTCCATCCTCCCCCTTGTCCAAGCTGGTAGCCATTTTCTGATAGATTTCCTTAAAGTCTTCACATGATTCTAAATAGTGGATTATACTCTATCCATTTGAAAATTAAAGAGTCATACCTATATTTGTTTTGATGAAAGGTATTCTCTACTTTGGTGACAGTGTCGAGCTGCTGTGGGACCATATCTGTAAGAGGATCGGAAATTCATTTTTCAAGTTGAGAAGGTCTACTACACCAGAAATATTTCTGGGGCCTTGTTTTAGTTCAGGCTGCTACACTAAAGTACCATAGACTGATCCTATAGGCTTATAAACAACAGAAATTTATTTCTCACAGCTTTGAGGCTGAAAAGTCCAAGATTAAGGTGCCAGCAGACTCATGGTGTGGTAAGGACCTGCTACCTGGTTCATAGATGGCTATCTTCTCACCAAATCTTCATATGGCAGAAGCGGTGTAGTAACTCTCTGTAAGGTCTTATTTATACGGACATCAATCCCGTTGATGAGGGCTCCACCCTTATTATCTAACCACTTCCAAATACCATCATATTGGGGATTAGATCTTGACATATGAATTTTGGAGGGACACAAGTGTTCAGTCTATGGTAGACCTTAAGAAAATTCTCAGACCATATTAGAATGAACTTTGGCTTCAAATCTCCTTTTATTTATCTTTCAATATTTTATTTACTTACTTGAGAGAGAAAGTGAGAGAAAAAGAGGGAGAGGGTGAGGGAGAAAGAGAGAGTGAGCACAAGCTGGGGGAGTGGCAGAGGAAGAAGCAGACTCTCCACTGAGCAGGGAGCCCAACATGGAACTTGATACCATGACTTGAGCTGAAAGCAGACAGAACCAACTGAGTCATCCAGGTGCCCCACAGATCTTTTATTTTGAGAATATTTTGTCCACTTTTGAAACTAGAGATAGGGAGAAATTTTGTTTTCATTCCAATTTGTTTTTTTTTTTTTAAAGATTTTATTTATTTGACAGAGAGAAACACAGCGAGAGAGGGAACACAAGCAGAGGGAATGGTAGTGGGAGAAGCAGGCTTCCCACAGAGCAGGGGGCCCAATGCGGGGCTCGATCCCAGGACTCCGGGATCATGACCTGAGCCGAAGGCAGCCGCTTAACGACTGAGCCATCCAGGTGTCCCTCCAATTTGTTTTGTTCTTTGTGTATTACCTCTAAATTCTGATCACTAAATAGTTCTTTCAGCTCATCTCTTCCTCTTGCATGTTATTAAAATAAACAAAAGAAGCCTAGTAACAGTTTCACAACATTCTACTTGGAAATGATTTTGTCAAGGTTCACGAGACAATTTTGCTAGTTGTTTTGGTATCATATTATTCTCCTATAGTAGTTTGGTTTTTTGGTTTGTTTTTTTGTTTTTGTTTTCTGCCTCGTTGGCTTCCACTAATAATTTTTTTCTGCCATTTTTCAGACCTCAGGCAACAGAAAGCCAACCCAGGGGCAAAACTGCTTGGATATCAGCTATCTACAGATATATGAATGAGCCTGCCCAAGAACATCAGAGACACTACGTAGCTGTGTCCAGCCCAAATTACAGCCAGACAAATTTGTAAGCTAAAAAATTGGTGTTTTAAGTACTAAGTTTTATGATGACTTGCTACATGCAATAGATAATAAAAGCCATTATCCTAACTATTGTTATTGCTTTTTATTCCAATCTTTCTAGCATGTATTAATTCATTACTAATTAATTTTACTTATACTTCCCTTTCTGTGGTGAGACATTGTCTCTGAAATTATGCAGACGAGTTTTTGAATGCTGGTTGTATCAGTTGTTGGCTATGGATACTAGGACATGTTATTAAGTTTCTGTATTTTTTATATCCTTAATTGTAAAATAAGGATAATGTATGTCACACAGAGTTTCTATGATGATTAATAAATGGAGTAAGATAGGCAAAATACTTGAAATATGGTAAGCACTTAATAGATATTAGTCTCCTCTATCTGTTCAGTTTTACTTGTTAATTTTCTTATATTCTGTAGTTTGTTTTTAATTTTATTTTAATTACAGTATAGTTAACATATTATCCTTGCAATTTTATTTATCTTTATATTCAGCAGCTTTTTAAAATTTTAATTTTAATTCTAGTGCAGTTAACATACAATGTTATATTATCTTTGCAGTTTTAATTAATATATCATAGTAAATTGGGAAAAGTGGCTGCAAAACTTTTTATTCTCTGTATGCACGCACCTTAACAATATGAGTTTTCTTCTCCTCCCATCTAAAGATAGGGTTGTTTCTTCATTCTCCAGAACTTGGTCAGACCTTTTGACTAATAGCATGTGGCAGAGGTAATCTTGTAGGATTTCAATGACAAGCACCAAGGAACCTTGTAATTAACATTCTCACAGTCTTGTAGACCAGTCACCAGTCCAAGCTAGTCTTGAAAGAGAACTGGAGTGGTTTTGCTGACAGCTTGAGGCAATTTCCAGAGATGTAAGAGAGACTATCCTAGACCAACCAGCCCCCAACCAGTGTACCCCTCAACCACAAATGCATGAGTGATCCCAGGTGACACCATATGATACAGAGATGAAATGTCTCAGCTGAGCCCTGCCTGAATTGCAGACCTATAGAATCATCAACACACACTTTTTTAACCACTAATTTAAAAGTATTTTTCTATACACCAAAAGCTAACTGAAATATATTTATAATACACAGTTATTAAAATACTTGGGAATTTTAAAATTTGACGAACATGGTGTGTTTATGTTTAAAAAGGGGATTACACACATTTAACTCTTTGAAAAGAGTTAGTATAAAGATGCAAGATGAGATATATATGGAAAAGTATTTTGTAGTCCAAAAGTATTTTCAACTATCTATTTATCATCATATATTGTTTCAATCATTTTTTTAGAAAAATACATGTCTCACATAATTTTTCCATGCCTATTTATGTAATTGCTTGTTGGTATTATAATGTTCAATAAGAAAAGTCAGTACCAACAAAAAGCTCCAGAACTAAAAGTAGACACAGACGAGTAGAGTCAATGAAAATGTTTTTGGACAAATTCTCAAATACAGCACTCTGTATGCAGGTAGGAGGGGTACCCAACCGGTATTATAGGGATAATAAAAAAATTTCTCAGGAGGGAATAATAATAATGATAATAAAATCTTGTAAAGAACTCCTAATTAGGAGGGAAAAGGTCACACAGTGAGGGGAGGTACATTATGCATATACACTCCAATAGAGCATACCAATCTATAGCACATCAAATAAATGGAGTAGTCATAACTGCAGGATTCAGTGGGGTAAGTTAGTACTATCTCTTCCCCTCTCCAAATCAGAACACATAATGGATATTGGATCATGTCATTCAAAAATAAAAGTTTATTGATGGGAGCTGGATTGGAGATGTGAATTCAATACCTGACAAAGTATTTAAGCTTTCCACTGTAGAACATAGTCTCTTCCAGTCACAGGCAAAACTAAGACACTATGGGTTTCAGCCACAGAGGCAGAACTCTTCTCATTAAGATTAATGCAAGGCAAGAAAGCAAATGTGGATTTTTCTGGAGACAGACTGGCTCTGATAAAAAGAGAAGGGGAAAGGATTGGTTCAGGTAAGCTCAGTTTCTTTACCCAGATGTAGGGGTCATGTTTTTGTTTTTGTTTTGTCTTTTTTGTTTTTGTTTTTTTGTTGTTTTGTTTTGTTTTGTTTTTTGCATGGAGAGAAGTGAGTGACAATTTGAGAAGCTGGGATTATTATTGAAGCTGAAGTTCCTTCATCTGTAAACATGTGGCTCAGGAATGAATCTACCCCATCTAAAATATCCATTATGTATGGCTATCCCAATTATAATCAGGCTAAAGAATATGAATTCACAAAATAAAAAAGGAGATGTTAACAATAAAAATAAATGTTAGCTTATCAAAAGTATTCACTTGAAGATAACTATCCCAAATATAAACTGTAGTGTATGTCTGTATCTGATACCCTGAAGATGCCCTTTCCTTGGTTCTAATCTGTCTGAATTAGGTAAGGGAGTTGCAACCCCCTGAGAGTCCAAGTCGGACTAATGAGCCCACTCCAAAACCATGTTATCAGTCAGTTCTAGCAAATCACAAGCCCTGAGAGGTAAATCTAAGTGTCACTGTGCCATGGGAGATTGCATGTTAAGTGGTCCAAATACCACATGTCTTCTAAGACATCCTTCATAAGAAATCAATTAAAAGCAAACATTCAAAGTGGAGCCTGCAAATATATTGTATATGGGAAAATGTAACATTTCTTTATAAATTTACATAAAATCTTTACTAAAATTTTTAACTTAGATTGATCTAGCACATCTACAGACATTTTATTTATTTTTAATATTTTAAATCATAAAATAATGGAATTCTTGATGCTCTAATATTAAAACACATATTTCTAGAGCATATTTTTCAAGAAAATTTAAAGAAAATATTATATCTTTGTATACATGTATATCCATATATACATAATACAAACAGATACAATTTCATACATAATGTTTAATGACAATTTTGTATTGTATTTTTAAGAACCTCAAAACTAAATTCATTTATGTAGTTTAAATGTTGTTCTGATATTTAAAATTCATATATATATTTAGAAATGTATGTGTATATGCCTAGGTGGTATCTAAGTTATGTTTTAAGAGATAGCCCAACTATGAAAAGACAAACAAGAATAAAGAAGGGAAAAGAAGTATCCCACAGAACTGAGTTCACAGGAAATGTTATTTTCCCAAAACTTCTATGCTGCCTTGCTCTAAAGATGTATTATTAAAGATGTGTCACAGGCCGAGTTTCACTGGTGGGTGATTCACAACTACATACTTACAAGAGGAGAAGTAGTCTCACTAAATGCATTCTCACCTCACCTCTACTTTTTATATGAAATAAGAATGTATAAAACGCCTTATAACTAATAGTTCTTTGATATGAATGACTCATAACTAACACTGTTAAGTAAAATACCACTTATAAGTCAAGCAGTGTGAATCAGAAGGTGAAACTTTCGTATATGAAGTTTCCTCTATAAACTGAGAATAGTATATTCAGGCAGAGAACAGGTCATATTTCCCTAATGGATGTTGTAAACTTTTAGAGGAATACTGTGTGATTCATATCAGAAATATTTAGTTTCATTTCATTAAAAAACATATGCATAGGATCTTAAGGTGTTTCTAGAAATACATATTTTCGCTAAAGTAGATGTAACTTATCAACTGGAATTTTGATCTTTTCAATAATTGAAATGCTCCAATAGGTCATTGTGATGAAGCAAAAAAGCTCCAAATTAATTCTGGAGGGGAAAAAAGTAGAACAGATAGAAACAGAATTCTACAAGGAATAACAAATGGTTTATTTTGGTTGATTAGTTAATTTTGGTTGATTAGTTAATTAGCATGGTTTAGTTTGGTTGCATTAGTACCTATTCCCTAAAGAAAACATAGCTACTCAAAGGAAAATGAAGAAATGTTTTCCTTACATATAGCAACAGAGAATTCAGAATAGAAAAAACTACCATGCTAAGGTGCCACCTTTAGCCACTCTGTTAAAATTTTACCATTTATTTGTAGGTCTCAGTGCTATTTTCACAACTTTCATGTCTCAGGAAATAACTTTACTTCATATTCCAAGGTGAAAACAGATGTCGTAAGCCACAATTTCCTTCCATTTTCATTTTCCCAACTTCTTTGGTTACCTAAGAAGTCCTTACACTCTCTTCCTTAGAAGACAAGATACTCTTCCATATGCATACCTCGATTCATCTACATTTTGCCTTATGCAGTTCTGCTCTTTACCTAACCTAGTATCTGGGGTTTTTTTGTTTTTGTTTTTTTGGGTTTTTTGTTTTTGTTTTTGTTTTTGGTTTCTGTTTATTTATTTATTTGAGGAAGAGAGAGAGAGTGTGAGTGAGCAAGTGGAGGGGCAGAAGGAGAGAGAGAGATAGAGAATCAAGCAAGCTCCATGCCCAGCACAGGGCCTGATGTGGGGCTCAATCTCATGACCCTGAGATCATGACCTGAACAGAAATCAAGAATCAGATGCTTAACTGACTGAGCCACCCAAGCGCCCCTAACTTAGACAATTTTTAATCCTTTTCTACCCTGTGAAACACTTCAAACAATAAGTATGCTCAAAACTCTTCCACTGAAAAATAACAATCTAATAAGTTTTCCATTAACTTAACCTCTACTTTATATTAGTTTTTCCTTCCCTATTTTTTTTTCCTTTATAATCATATGTCACGGAGGAATCCAGAATCAGTCAGACTTACCCAGTTGGTCTCTGGCAGTATTGGCTTAATTTAAGACCTCAACCTACAACAGCCACCTCAGCCACAGAGTTCATCCCATGGCCTTCAGCAATTATTAACTGTGCTGTGGACAGACTCGCTCTCCAAATAGAAGGAAGGTAGCAGATCAGAGAAAAGCAAGCTGATCCTGATTGTGAACTGGTTAAATAAGCCCATAAGGAGAAAAATGATTGAGTCATGAAAAGCCAAAGGTGTTCCATTATGGGAGCAACCTTCATGAGGAGGGTCTGATCAGATAGGAGGAAAACATGCCCCTACACACCCAAAACTGTGCTCAAATTTTTGTTCTTATAAACCATATAAAGCCTGTCTGTTTAAACTATGGTCAATTGAGATTGTAGCTCTTGGGAAGAGGTTGTACGTCCACAATGGAAGACAATTCTTTCTGAATTTCTCACACTGGTTCTTCTAAGCAAAGGAAACTGAGAAACTCTGTTCAGAGATGATTGAGTAAAGCATGGAAGACAAGAATATCTTCCCCCAATGCCCCACCTCAGAGATATTTTAGGATAATAAATCCCCCCATACTCTTCCTGGCATAGAGTTGGTTATTTCCAAAGGTAAGGAGTAATCTCTTTCTAGAGGTGTTTGGCAAGTCACCAGTAGCTCTGACAGAAGATCAAATTCTCCTAATTTGAGGATTGCAATTCTGTGGTGCAACCCCCTGCATCCACAGGTAAACAAGCAGCCCTCATTTGTGTAGCCCTGTGGGGGATTTGAATGTTAGTAACTGAAGCGAGATGCTATTCTGTTTGCCATTTCTGCTGTAGTAAACCATCTGTGTGCTGGACCCAAGGCTGTGGTGTTTTCTGTCAGTATATGTATGTGAACTTATGCACATAAGTAGGCTAACTTATTAACTTGCAATTCAGAAACTTCTGGGACCATTCATGGTTTTTGATATAACAGTTCATTTGAGGGGCATAGTTTCCTCTTTCATGCGGTTATTTCATAAATACCAACCATGGATGGTGTCCCTTCTGATCTCCTTATGGGAAGTAGTGGGAAATATAGAATTTGTTCATTGGTAATCTAATTGTTTGGTTTTGTATTTTCTTTTCTTTTTAATTTTTCTTTTATTTTTTCAGTGTTCCAAGGTTCATTGTTCATGCACCACGCCCAGTGCTCCATGCAATATGTGTCCTCCTCAATACCCCCACCAGGCTCCCCCAACCAACCACCCCCACCCCAAAACCCTCAGTTTGTTTCTCAGAGTCCACAGTCTCTTATGTTTCATCTCCCCCTGTTTTCTCCTAATTAACTCTTCCTTTCCTTCTCCCAATGTCCTCCATGTTTTTCCTTATGCTCCACACATAAGTGAAACCATATGGTAATTAACTCTCTCTGCTTGACTTATTTCACTCCACATAATCTCTTCCAGTCCTGTCCATGTTGATATAAAAGTTAGGTAGGTATTCATCCTTTCTGATGGAGGCATAATATTCCATTGTATGTATAAACCATATCTTTTTTATCCATTTGTCTATTGAAAGGCATCTTGGCTCTTTCCGCAATTTGGCTACTGTGGCCATTGCTGCTATGAACATTGGGGTACATGTGGTTTTATATTCTTCAACAAAACTTTTAGTTATCATTGAGGTAAAAAAAGGACATAGGTAGTAAAAAGTTGAAGACTGAATCTCTATTTTTCAAGAAATTTGATGTTAAACGTTGACTTTGCATAAATGCTGTAAATACTGATGCCCACTCTGTGAGCCATAGTGATTTCAGTGGCCACTTGAAAACCAAAAGACACAATACTGGAGAAGAACCAACAGCAACTACTGCTAAAATTATTACGTTAAGAAACTTGTGCCCAAGATGGCAATTTAAAACATACTGCCCCAAGTATGTTCCTCTATCACTCTTTAAAGCATGGATTTTCACTTGGATTAAATTACCTTTTTATAAATCACATCCGTTCATTTTCAATTTCATGCTTCCTTTTGTGTGTCCAACAGAGAAAGTAAGACAAAAACAAGCATTGATAGTTGGTGGACAGGGGAAGATCTTCATGGTTCCAGTTTCTAACAATTATATCGGATGATTCAGAGAATCAGATAAGTAGATTTTAATAATAATATTTTGTTTCAACAAATCATGGGGTCAAAGAAAAATGTCTGAAGATTCATTCTGTTGAAGGTGCAATATAGAACATGATTGCAAATGTGATTATAAATCTAGAAATTATACATTACATATTTTAAAAGTTTAATATCAATTTTGTAATGATAAAACAGACATAAATTTTGAAGACAGTGTCATAGTAAAAACAATTCCCTAAAATAAGAGAGAAATTTACTTGAATTTGGCTATGTGTACATATAATCTGTAATCATACTATCATAAATTGTGAGATTATATTGAAACTAAAATTAAACTTCTCTTTGACATGGTCAAAATTTGTTTTCTACAAAATTTGTGAATATTTTGTTTATACTCAACGTAACAAATATAAAATTTTGTGAAAATATTGATGTTGCAAAAAAAGAAACACTTTAATATAGCAATATCCACTTTCTGTCCATCATCAAATTAATTTGATATGAACTGAAACCAACTGTGTATTTTTATAAACAAGTCCTCTCAATTCTAGTTACATGGTATTCCATTCCATCTTTTGGGAATTTTTAATCAAAATATTTAATGAAAGGGGAACCCAAATACTTCAACTTCCAACTTCTAAGACTGGAAGTTATTTATTTTTTTTTAAAGATTTTATTTATTTGACAGAGAGGAACACAAGCAGAGGGAATGGTAGCGGGAGAAGCAGGCTTCCTGCAGAGCAGAGAGCCTGATGTGGGGCTCGATCCCAGGACCCTGGGATCTGACCTGGGCTGAAGGCAGACGCTTAACGACTGAGCCACCCAGGCACCCCTGTAAGTTATTTTTTTTTAAAAAGCTAGCAAGCAAGAAGACATCTCTAAAATCATAAAGGAAGAATTGAATAAAATAAATTGATAAGAGGTCAAAATGCATTGAGAAAAAGGAATTGAAAATTATATTTGTTAACTAGATGGATTTTGTCCTTTGTCATTTCACTTCATTTCATGGTCATAGAAAGAAATTTTGATAGAGTTCTTATTTTTTAATTGAATATGTATATAGATATTATCTACTATTAATAGAGTAATATAAAAGTTTCTGTCATTTTTTAACATCTAATATAGACCATATAAAGACAACTTATATGAGGGTTTTCAAAATAGTCTTTGAACAGCACTTAAAAGCAAGAAAAAATACTACCTGTTTTTGAGCTAAAACATTATAGCATTTCAATGTGAAAAAATAATAATAAAATTGCAAATTTTCTCAACCTATTAAAGTTTTCTAGGGTATTTTTTCAATTACAAATGTTATTGTCTACAGGTAAAAGTCATTTTTACCTGTAAAGTAAGACTTTGATGACAATTTTAGACAATTTTTTATATTAATAACATAAGTCAAATTTGGGGGGAAAATTTCTGAAATTTTCTAATACCAGTGACATGGTATTTAGAGACAGATCCATCAAAGTCAGATATAACTAAGAACATAAATATATACCAATAATAATTATTCTGGTTTAATTATTATTCTGCTTAGATATCTTATTTCATTTTTTTTTAAAGATTTTATTTATTTATTTGACATAGAGAGATCACAAGTAGGCAGAGGGGCAGGCAGAGAGAGAGGAGGAAGCAGGCTCCCTGCTGAGCAGAGAGCCTGATGCGGAGCTCCATCCCAGGACCCTGAGATCATGACCTGAGCTGAAGGCAAAGGCTTTAACCTAGTGAACTACCCAGGCGCCCCTCTTATTTCATTTTTAAATATTTAGATAAGAAACAAATTTTTAACATTTCAGTGTATGTAAGTATGTGCTGCTTTTCTTTTAGAAAATTTTTTTTGAAAATTGTTTTTAAAATAGAATCATTTTACAAGTTCACTAATATAAAAATCAACTTTTTGGTTAACAAAAATTCCAAAAACTAAATAATTACTTAATATTATCTTTTACTCTCACAAGTTTCTCAGTATAGATGATAAATTTTATGGTCACCATAGCTCTGTCTAGTAACATAGCATTTATACTCTCTAGGGAGTCTAAATTTCATTTCAATCTGTGAGGAGTAGTTTCTTCTGCCTCTCTTCTTATGGAATTGGCCAAAATTACCTTCCCATAAATGAGTCACATCATGATATGAATTCCATTTAAAGATCCTCACCACTAACTCCTTGTTCCTTCCCTATCATGCCAAAAAAATTATAAATGCATTCATGCATGCACACGCAGACTCTTTTTCTCCCTATTCTTATGTCTACCCTTTCCTTTACCCCTATCCCTATGTCTACATCTACTTCTACCTGTACTTTTGTCTCTATGTCTATCACCACCCCACCTTTATCTCCATATTGCTTTCCTAAATGATCGGAATTGTTTCATGATTCCAGGACTTTGTGTTTCTTATTCTTTTGTTTCTACCTCTTCCTTCCTTTCTTTACCTAGCAGCCTCCTATTTATTTTTCTTCTCAAACCCACACCCCTGACAACACATTACACTTATTTTTAACTCTCTTATGTCTCTCCTATGTCATGAGTGCCTATAGTAGAAGATTAAGGAATATATTTATTGACTAGGTGGATTTTATATTCAGTACAATTTAAAGGCATTGAGTGATTTTCCAAGTGTCCAATATAATTAGATCCAGGTAAGAGTCATACCAGTAAGATGATTCTTGCTGTTTTTGTTTTTCCCTTTCAAGTTACTGTAAAAAGTACAAATTTTATGTTCACCTATATATAAAATGAAATTATTTATATGAGTATAATATTGATTTTTAGATAAAAACTTGGGGAATTCTGATTTGAGAGACATAGTTACAATTACCAGATATTTAATCTTACTTTTCTCTTAAAAGTATGATCAAGATATGAATTCTGCCCAAAATATTATTTAAAGAATATTTCCTTATATTCTACATCTTAGTCTTCTTATATGAAAATATAATTATATTTATATTTACCCTATTCTCTTTTCTTCAGATGAATGTTTCTGTAATCATAACCACATTCCTTTTGACTATAGGTAATTTTCACTGACTCTCTCAGTGTGGAAATCATGAGACATAAGATTTAAAATGCTTAGCTTTATGTTAATGATTCAACTGAATATTCACTGGGGCAAAACCACTTTAAAAATCATTCCTGAAGAATTATCTCATCTTTGAAATAATGACCCATGACTGAAGACATCTCATGTTTCTAGAAGGGTGAGGTGGAAAGAAAATGTGATAGGAATGACTTGGAGAGAAAGGATTCTCCAAGGAAAAGAGAAATACAGTCACACTACTAAAAAGTTGTTTGATTGGTAAGTGTTCTTGTTTTTATTGTCATTTGTTTGATTCAGGTGTTAGAACACTGTACATTTCTACTCAATCCTTGGAAAACACACACATACACACATACATATTTTAAATTTATTTTTAATGAACCGCAGGGAGAACCTAGAATTTTTTCCTAGAGGTGTGCATAGCCTGATTGAAAAAACAAAACAAAACAAAAAACAAAAAACCACATACAGGAGATTCAAAATAATCGAAGTCATATACTATGGTCAGAAAATTTTACCCAAGCAAGGTAAACCCAATCTGAAGAAGTTAGAATTTGCCATTAAAGCCAGGTAAAAATTGTGTCAACACATTTAACAATAGTCTCTTGCAAAGTGTGACAACATTTCAGTTGGTTTAGAATGGGCCTGAATGATTCCTTTGTTTGTGGGGTGACTATTTGCAAATAAGTTTGTTCGTATATAAGAATAAAGGAACACATAATTATGAAAATTACCTATTGCAAAATACCCCGTTATCACGAAATGGCCCTTAGGCAGTATCGGAAAATATCTAATAATAGTTACAAGGAATATAAGAAGGCTTTTGTTCAAGAAATAATTCAACATAAAAGAGTTTAAGGAAATTTAGAATTAGAGATCTGTAGGTTTTAATCAGCTGCTTACCTCATTTTCTTTATAAATGTGGAATGGAGGATAAAATCAACTGAAAAATATACAACCTTGAAGAATATATAATGAGGACCATCTGATGTTAAAGCAGTCTGCTCAAACTAGAATATGCTTATTCTCGTAAAGGCTAGACTTAGACCTGTTGCCAACTAGAGAGACATCAGAACAGCTGTGAATGAAACATTATTCACACATTTGAGGTTCTGTCATTCATTCTTCAACAATGTCAAGTTTTCCACTTGTGCAAGCTTGTTTTGGTTTGTTGATGTTTTTATCTAGGAGACAATTTGACACACTGATGAAATATTCTAGCTATGTTGAACTTTCTTCATACAGAGTTGGAGAAGTTGGATATCCAAGTAAAAAAACTATAGTCATTCAATAATACCAATAAGCCTATTGTTTGGTTTATGATGACTCATTATATCTACTGTAATATCCAAAACCTCAGAGAGCTATTGGGGGGAACTGCATAATTGTCCACAGCTGGGAAAAGTTAAACTGTATGAGATGATGTTAGACTATAGAGTAAATCAGAAGTAGAACACAAGATTTCCAACTGATGAATTTACTCTATTTTTATAGTATTTCTTATACGGGGAAGACAGAATTAGGGAAAAGAAGGCAAAGGCAATAATAAATTGCTTTAATTGAGGAATCAGTTAAATAAGACAATTTTAAAACTAGAACATTGCTTAAAGACCAGATCAAATATGACCAGTATAATAGTTTTAGTCTTAAACACTGGTTCCAAACTTTAATTCTTGTACCTATGATTCTTGAAATGATACAAAGTTTGATTTACTAGTAGCTGTCTCACGAATAATGTTACATCCTTCAAACTTTCAATTTTGGTAAGCCTTTTTTATCATATAAAAGAAAAAATTAAAGTTGTTTATTACTCAGTGATGTCAAGTAATCAAAAGCGATCATGACAAAAATTTTGTGATATCTCTGGAATTCTAATTTATTTATTTTTAACTAGTTATAAGCAATACAGTGACTTAAAATTCCAGTAGATTGATAAGAGGATCATTATTTAAAGCATTAGTTTCAAAACTGGTATCTGTGACCATGATATAGCATCTATATCTCATTTCCCCTATTTGACATAATTTAATAGCGTTAACCCTCAAGGTTAGGGACACAACCCTCCCATGCAGTTGAAAATCCATGTGTGACTTTTGAATTCCCAAAAACTTAACCACTAATAGCCTCCTGTTGGCCAAAAGCCTTACCAATAACAAATAGTTGATTAACACATATTTTGCATGTTATATGTATTAAATACTATATGATGTAAGTTATATATTGTACACTTTAGAATAAAGAAAGCTAGAAATAAGAAAATGTCATTAAGAAAAGTATGACAAGATATATATTTACTGTGCATTTACATTTACTGTGTAATGCATGTACATTTACTATGCTGTACTATATTTATAAAAAGAAATCTGTGTATAAATGGACCTGTGCAGTTCAAACCTCTGTTGTTCAAGAGTCAACTGTATTTAGCACCAAGAAATGTTCTGTTCTTTGAAAGCACCTTGAGCAGGTAGGTGACCTATAAACCCTGATGGAGAGACTGCTAGTAGCTTTCTAGTAAGTAGAGATCATAGAGATCACTGTGGAGTGAGGTAGAGATATGACTTTGCATCAACTATCTTGCTCTTCTGCGTACATTCTCTGTGATCATTCTTTTTATTTGTCTTAGCCAATCACTGCTTTCTGTAGCTGCTTTGTGATCTCCCATTATGTATTGCATTCAATTTTTAGGTCCACCATAATAAAGTACATCAAATGAGTGGTTTATTTATTTTTTAAAAGATTTTATTTATTTATTTGACAGAGAAAGAGAGACAGCAAGAGAGGGAACACAAGTAAGGGGAGTGGGAGAGAGAGAAGCAGGCTTCCCACTGAGCAGGGAGCCCAACACATGGCTCAATCCCAGGACCCTGAGATCATGACCTGAGCTGAAGGGAGATGCTGAACACCTGAGCCACCTAGGTACCCCAAATGAGTGGTTTAAAAGAATAGAAGTTTATTCTTTCACAGTTCTAGAGTCCAGAAATCTGAAATCAGAGTGTTAGCCTGACCATGCTCCTTCCAAAGGCTCTAAGGGAGAATTCTTTCTTGCCTATTCCAAAGCCTAGTGGGTCCTGACATTCCTTGGCTTGTGGTAGCATATCTTCATTCTCTTCCTCCATCTTCACATGGCCTTCTCTATGTTTCTGTGACCTCTCTTAATCTTATAAGGACATGAGTCTTTGGATTTAGGGCTCACAATAAGTCCAGGATGATTTCACTTCAAGGTCCTTGACTAATTATATTTGAAAAGATTTTTTTTCCCCAAGTGAGTTCACAGGAGGTTCCTAGTGGACTTGAAAATTTCAGGGACACTCTAAATCCTAACATGTTATTAATCCTTCTCCTCTCAGTTATTCGGAGTCAATTCATCAGAATCCTCAGGCTCCCTTTATATCGCTCCAAGTCTTTGTGGAAAGCCAACATCTATGTCTGGCACGGGCTATATAAAGGTACCACTTCCTGTTCTTATGACCTTGGGAATGATTTGAAATTTGATCATGAAAAATAAAATACATAACTATCAGGAAAAATAATATAAATGCTTACATTCATGTTATCCCACACCATTGTGGGGATATTAAGCTATGCTTTTGGCTGGTGTATGAACTACACATCCCAAGAATTCTTGTTGTAGAATGGAATGCACCATCTGGTAGGCTCACAGATTTGCATCTACAAGTTCAACAGCTGCATCTTGATGTGTGCCCCAAATTGAAAGAGAGGCTCAAGAGCAGAAATTCTTAGCTGCTTCCAAGATAGACTAAAGGAAGGAATCAACATAGTTGGACATGAACATCTGTTCTTGCTGACATCAATGAAATAAACAAACTACTTGGCAAGTCATCTATGTCTGGGTTGTGGTAGAAAGATGATGAGTCAAAGCTCTTTCCAAAAAATAGAACTTGAAGCAAAGTTTATGTAGTAACATTTTAGGAAGAGGTGCAATACCAGGTCATCAGGTTGAGGGGGAAAACTCACATTCAAGGTGGCACATTATTAAGCTGGCCACAAAAAAAACACAACTAGTTCCTGGATGAGGTGGGATGTCTGTGGAGAGGCTAATAGAAATAGTTTCCTCAAGATGACTTCTTGAGGTGGATGGGGGTTCAGATGATGAGTAATTGTGAGGAAGTAATATGTTGGCTCTTCCATTTCTCCTGATTTTTACTGAACAAAATTTTTCCCAACAGTTTGAAATCCCCAACACTTTTGCATTATGCTACCGAATCCCCCTGACAGTAACCGGGGAAGGCAAATTTCACCCTGGGTTTATGGATCTTTGCACTGGGCCTTGGACTTGATATAGCTTCTATCAGTGGGTAAGAAAAAGACGTTGCTGTTTTCTAGGCTATGCCACAGGGAAGCTGGACAGTGGTGTCATGAGATGAGGCTTGTGAACTAATGGAGCACCTATACTTTTAGCAAGCAGCAGAGGCCTACGGGAAACAATTGGGAATGAGGAAATACCTTAGAAAATATCATATCTCAATGGTGATAAATAGAGGCCAACTTTTGGTCAACTACTCAATTCTTAAAGAAATGAACAAGATAATTCTCCAGATTCATGCTCTATGAACCAAAACTGGTCCAGGAGGTCTAAGGACCAACCCAGACCAGATAATCACGTTTAATGAATATGTATACTGTTTACTTGATCCTGCAACTGGGGTACCTCATCCAACAAGAAACCGCTCCCCAAGAGTACAGAAAGGGATCCTTTAATCAGAGAGCATCTGTCTTGGTCAAGCTGGGCTGCTATCACAAATCTTTTGTAGACTGGGTGGATTAAACAACAAACACTTATTGATGATGGTTCTGGAGTCTGGATGTCTAAGATCAGGGTGCCAAAATGGTTGGGTTCTTGGTAAGAGCCCCCCTCCTGGGTCACAAATGGTGACCTTCTTGGTATATCCTCATGTGGCAGGGAGAGAGAGATTGAGCAAGCAAGCTCTCTGCTGCTTTTTCTTATGAGGTCGTCACTCATCCATCGTGAGGGCTTCCCTCTCATTACCTCATTACCTCCCAAAAGCCCCATCCCAAAATATCATCACATTGGAGATTAGGGTTTCAACATATGAATTTGGAGTGGGGAGAAACACAAACATTCAGTTTATAGCAGTGACTTCTAGCATCCATGCTCACATTTCCTTTGATCTTCAACATCTCCTGGGACCACCACCTCCACACCAGACAGACTTTATCTCCATTTAGTCTTTTTCCTTTTCTCTTTATTTCTTCTTCCTTCCTGATTCCCACCTATGGTGGCCATAGATTCTCATCTTCCAGACTCAGCACTTTCCTCAGTGACACTTCAGGTTCTACAACTTATCCCGAGACCATATTTTCAGAGGGGCATTTTGTCTCAGGCAGAATACTTTGAAAAGCTTCCCAGGAAAGTAATTTCAGAGATGATTTTAATAGAAAGAAAATTATAAACAAATTATTTTGTACCGATGTTTATTCTGTGTATTCGCAATGATGAGCCATTCCAGTTTAATAAGCTAAATTGGTTGTAAAGATAGTTTCTTCTGAGCAGAATCCTGGTGATAATTTTGTTACTTGAGTGGCACCTGGATGGCTCAGTCAATTAAGCATCTGCTTTTGGCTCAGGTCATGATCCTAGGGTCCTGGGATAGAGCCCCTCATCAGGCTCCCTGCTCAGCAGTGAGCCTGCTTTTCTCTCTCCTCCCTGCTTGTGCTCTCTGTCACTATCTCTGTCTCTTTCTCTCTCAACTAAGTGAAATCTTTAAAAGAATTTGTTATTTGAAGCCAACAATGCTTTAAAGGCATAAAATAGCTGGGTTGATTGTTAAAAGAAGACATTAAGTAAATATTATTGTCATCCTCTGAAGCCATAGATGAAGACCCATGACTTCAAGTGCTCAAGTGTGGTTGAAAGGAAATGAAGTCCTACTAAAGTAGACAAAGTATGATGCTTGGCAATGGTGGTCAGCCACTAAGGAACCATTGGTGTTAATATCCCTTATCTCAAAGTGGAAGCAGGTGGTGCAATGTTTGGAATAAAACATTCTTAAGATTTGATATCTTCAGTGGCCTGTGTTGAATGCTGTGTTAAAATTCTCCACACATCTACTGAGTTTAGGACTTCAAGGCCTTCAATGTAGACTGTACATTCTACAATATCAATTTTTTTTCTCCAGAGCATGCTGATTTCATGTATTTATTATTACATTGTTAGTACAATGATTTATATATACCAGATTATTTACTCCTTATAAAAGCCCCATGAAGTGTGTATCATTATTGCTTACAGTTTACTAATGAAACAATTGGGGCAGAAAGAATTTAAGTCGATTATCTAAGATTATTTGGAATATGTATTAAATCTGGTATTTAAACTCAGTCAATAAAAAACTTGCATGTGAGTTCTTCTTAACTTCAATCTGTGACTTTTCTCTTTGCTGATTTCACTCCCCATCCTTTCTTTATAACAATTTTTGAGTACTGTGAGTGCTTCTAGTGAATCATCAAGTCTCAGGAACCCTGAGCACAAAAAGGAGAAACTAGTCTCTCATTCAGAATTAGGCAAGATTAAATTCTATGATGGCCTTGAGTTTGTGCAATGCTTCAGTCTTTTCCAACATAACCCTTTAACACTTTTGGTCAAGATTAAAACACTGGAATGAAATCGTCATGTACTTCCTAAACACTGATTCTAATACATCCAAATGATGGGCCTTCTTACAATTCTTTCAGCAAGATCTCCTTTAAGGACATACTTTTGGAAGGTGAGACGTAGTATTCTGTGGTCATATTCTCTCTAACACAACACTCATGGCTTAAACTACCTGCTATCTGGCATAGCAAGGCTCCTGATCCCTCATAAACATTCAAGTATCCCTGGATGTCACCAATTACAATATTTATATCATCTGACCTTTCTTCTACTTATTACATACACACACACAAACACACTCTGACACACATACACAAAAATTTTTTCTACTCTCTTTTCCATCATCTCTGCCAAAAAAAAAATAATAATAAGTTCAGAAATGGACAGAGATTTGCAAAAAATAAAAGTCTTGAAAATTATTTTCTCTAGAATTCAAAGCACCATTAGCCTCTTTTCCAAGTTCTGGTTCATTTTAACATTTCACTATCAAAATGAATACTTCTAGTGTAGCTGGTTGCTTCCCCAGTTTTAAAGAAATCTAGTCTTAAATAAGGAGTAGAAACACCATTTGTGATCTAAATCACACAACACTGCTGTTCCTCAGAGTAGAAGCATTTTCTTGACAGGCCTTGTAGCAGTCTGATCTTTGCAGCCAGATGCTTATGGGCAAACTAGAAAGTCTGACTTACGTAAAGTTAGGTTATCATGTTCATTTCTCCTTCCCAATATAAGTGCCTTTTATACACATTTAATAACAAGATATCAGAGAGAGTTTGCCTTGCCTTATCCTCAATTGCAGTTATAAAGCCAAACTTGGATTTAACTTCATTTAACTGACATGAGGAACAACTCATTTGTTATCCACCAAAGTATTTGCTCAAGATTAAGAGCTGTATGTGGATGCTCCCATGAGTGCCAAGTACAACAGAACGGAATCTTATTCATCTAAATGACTAGTTACGCACTGTGGTTAGGCAATCTCAAATTCAAGTTTATAGCCTAAATATGAAGGATGCATTACCATCTTTGTTTCTCATATACTGAGCATCTTCTCAACTCTCGTTGCCCTCCTTGTAATTACTGATATGGAAAACATACAGAATGCTCCAAGGCTGAAATAATTTTTAAAAATTTTGGACGTAATTAATAGGAAAGTCCTTTTGGAAATAAGTTTTGGTCAGAATCTAGATTAGGAGTAAGCAATATATATTCCGGTGAAAGTTGAACACTTGTTGAAGTCAACTAAACTGATGAAAATCTCTCTCAAGGATGTAGAATTAAGCAGAGATTTACTTAAACAAGCTTCCCAATCTTGCATGCTTATTTCCATTTGTATGATCCACAAACGGTACAAAGTCACTTCTGTTCATTAGAAATTTAAGAACTTTGTAGCTTGATGATCTTGACCCCAGTGACTGCTTCTGTCAAACAGATTTTCATACAAGTTCCTGCCTTCTCAAAACACCTGGGGACTGTATTCCTTTCTCTGCCACTGGGCCTTTTAAGCAATGTTCTAATTCTAGAGTTTAGGGTATATCGAGATAAAGTTGGAGAATGTTGAAACTCCCTTTGTTAACTTCACTTTCAGGGTTTTTTTGGATAACCACCCCACCCATGTTTCTCCCCCATCCTGGTTTTGATTTCTAACTTCCTAGACGTCCTTTCAACCCTTCTCAGCCACACATTACCCAACTGAGATAGCGTGTTTCAGAACTTTTCTTCCAACTAATAACCTCTCTACCCTTATCAAAAATCTTTTTCTGACCAGGCAAACTAGAAAGAATCTTACATTTAGTTTAATTTAATGTACATTCATATTCATTTATAAATAATTATTATATTTATATGTTTTGATTTAAGCTAATGTGTTAATATATGTATATATTACCCATGTAGAGATATTTATATATTAATAGAGTAAGTTATCTTTACTTAAATTAATGACCCTCAAACTAGGCTTTACATTAGAAATACATAGTGAATTTAAAAATATATATCAATGCTGAGGTCTTGCCCCTAGAGATTCTGATATATTTGGTTTAAGATCATATGCATTTTATAAAAATTATTCTGGTGAGTCCAGTGTGTATTTGGCACTGAGAACCATTGCCTTAAAATATGTCTCTTTAAATGAATTTTCTGTGCAGCAGCCTAAGTACTTACCTTTTCACTTAGAGGTCTCTGTGACTCTTCAAAGTAATTGAGGAAAGTTGCCTCTTCTGGCAACACAGAAGATGAGTTGTCCTGGGATTCTCTCCACCAATTTCTTTGTTTCTTCTGCTCTGAGACTGATACGAAACTAACCATTGACGTAATCAAAAGGTCTACTTTTTACTTTCTCACAATCCCATCACTGTTCATGATGTAAAGTATGGAACACATTTAAATACAACCTTCCAAGAGAATATAGACAAACTTCTTGATTCAGCTATCACTGCCTCTGTCATGTCTGACCTCTTGCCTCCAGGATTTAAATTTGGCTGATAAAAGGGAAGGCACAGGAAAATTTTATATTCTTAAAGGATACCTTGTAAGAATTGCTTCCTAATAGTTCGGGTATCCAAGGTTACCTACGTAAGAAAAAAGAAAAGCTGCCAAGACCTTTATTCATTCATTCGTTTAACAAATATTTATTAAGCAACTATTATGGACCAAATACATTAGGTGTTAGGAAGAACTTCAACAGTGAAGATAATCAGGAAGTATACAGCTCAGCAGTGAAGGATGGCCAGGGAGTGGAGGGAGGCAAATGTTCAACCAATCTTTATTCCAAGATAATTGTGATAAGAATTAGAAGAAATACTGGGAGATATTCATTTGGAGAGTCTGGGGGATCAAGGAAGAGTATATTTGAGGGAATGGCATTTACATTGAGAATTGAAATATGAATATGAGGCAGAGGGGTTAATGCTGGAGAGAGGAAGGACCCAGACCAAGGAAATAGATAATGTTTAGATTCAGAGGTGGGAATGAGCTTGAGGATTAAGGAAAAATGTTTTTTAAAAACTGAACTTAATGTAACTGGAACAGAATAAACAGAGGGTGGTTGTGAGAGGTGTAGCTAGAGAACTAAGCAAAGGTTGGAACTCTTAGAGGCTAGAATCCTTAGAAGCTGCATTAAAAAAGGTTTGCACTGAAAAATAAAATAAAATAGTAGGTCTGCATTGTACTTAAGGAACAATTATAATTAACTGCAGTTTTTTTTATAAAAAAAGATGATAATAAAAAAAGATTTTAGAAGGTGTATCTATTATTTCTTTCTTCATTCATTCACTCACTCACTCCATTCATTCATTCATATTTACTCAAATCTCACCTTCTCAAACAGACCTATATCGACTTCTCTATTTAAAGATTTTTTAATATTATTTTTATTTATTTATTTAACACAGAGAGAGAGATCACAAGTAGGCAGAGAGGCAGGCAGAGAGAGAGGGGGAAGCAAGCTCCTTGCTGAGCAGAGAGCCCGATGCGGGGCTCGAACCCAAGACCCTGAAATCATGACCTGAGCCAAGGCAGAAGCTTTTTAACCCACTGAGCCATCCAGATGCCCCTCAACTCCTCTATTTAATACAGGAACCTGTCCCACCCTCACCCCATCCTCCCTAACACCCTTGCTCTACTGCAATTTTCGTTCTGCCTCCTACCAATAGAATAATTACTTATCATGTTTATTGTCTGTTGTCTGTCCCTATTCACCATGCATACAACATGAGCAGAGAGCTTTTCAGTGTTTGCTGCTATATTTCAAGCAGCTCCTTAGAGCAGCACCTAAGACATAGGAGAATATGTGCTCAATAATTATTTACTGAGGACATGGATTGCTCTCTTGGCTGAGTCACTTATTAAACTTTTGACCATCACAAATTCACACTAGACAGTTTAAATTTAATTGAGTGGTACATAAAATAGTTTTTTTTTCTCCCTTTGTATTTTTCCAATGAAAAGACTTAACATTATTTATGTAAGCTTTGTAACAGACATGATCATATTCTCAGCAGAGAGGTCATGGACCAAATATTCTCATCCAAGAAGATATTTTCTTTAGATCAGACTCAGGAGGTACGATAATGGCAAGTCAGCATGTATGATATTTTCCTGGGCCTGTTCTCACACATATCCATTTCTGTTCACAGTCCACAGCGTGAACTTCACATTTATGGGAGGTGATTCTTAAGTTCACATTGTGACCCCTCAAATATGTAGCTCAGCTCAAACTGCTGTGGATTCTGTAGCAGAAGCTCAAATGCTTTTTTAACTCCCGAGGTATCTGAACTGTCATTACCCAGAAAGTGACAGGCTTGCTTTTTAAAAGCACACTGGCCCTTGTCTCCAAGAGGGTCTGCAGGATTGACCAGTAGAGGGCAGCTGCAACTCTTCAAATTTGGCTCCATGTCCTGACCATCCAGGAGACGCAAGCTTCGTTCATTTACAAAAAAATGATTATTGCCTTCCGCCTATTTTTATTGCCTTTCTGATCATTCAATACTGATTTTTACTTATTTTTTTATTTTTTAATACTCTTGATTTTTATTTTATTTATTTATTTTTAAGATTTTATTTATTTATTTGACAGAGAGAGATCACAAGTAGGCAGAGAGGCAGGCAGAGAGAGATGGGGAAGTAGGCTTCCTGCTGAGCAGAAAGCCGGGTGGATGCTGGAGTTCAATCCCAGGACCCTGAGATCATGACCTGAGCTGAAGGCAGAGGCTTTAACCCACTGAGGCACCCAGGCGCCCCAATACTACTGATTTTTAAACATAAGAAATATATAGTAATAAAAATAAACAGACATGCAAAAAAAGAAAAGAAAATCAATGTTATTCTCATTACTCAGAGATAGCATAACTACTATTAATATTTGATATGTAACAGTTATAAATGCATATAACTTCTATTAATTTTCAAAAAAATGGAGCCATAAAGTGAATACTATTGCACTATTTAATAATATGTCTTTAAATAAATAAATCTGAGCGTGGAGCTGTATCTTATAATGCCAGGAAGTGCAAAGAAAAAAAGGAACAAAAGAAAGAAAAAAAAGCACTGAAAAGAAAGGAAAGGAAAGCCCACATTGATAGAGATATGACAAAAGGACAGAGGAATCTAATGAAAATGTTCCCAGTGTCCAAAGCTGAAACAATTGGGCAAAAAAGAAATAAAGTAGAACCGGACCATAATCCAAGGTATAAAATAAATATCCGAGTTCGTATGGATAGCAATACATGATTAAATAAGTTAATAAAGTATAGAGACATATCTTTGTAGAAGAATCCCAAATATTTGAAATAATTTCCCACTCCTTAAGTATGGACTGTGCACCCTGACTTCCTTCCAAAGAGTACCTACAGCAGAAAGAGGAGGAAAATAATAACCTCACAGCGAAGGTGTGAGAAACACACAGAGAAACCTGACAAACACTATCTACACTGGGTGATCAAGGTCAAAGTTCAACAAATTGTGTTGATAGCATGTTCCCATGACATGTGTGATGAAAATGGCACTTTACCTCTGTGACATTTCTTCCAGAACCTTACAACCTAGAGGAAATGAAGACCTAAAAAGGCTGAAGGCAAATTTTAAGTCGCTGCATTTATTGATCAATTAAACATGTGGAGAGAGGGCTAAGGCACAGTTAGGGAGACAGCTGAAAATGCACATCTGGAGGAAAGCAGATTGTATCCACTTCTGAATAAAAGGCACAATCACTTGCACACAAATGTTAGTTGCAATATACACAAGTGCCAGATCCCCCTAAGTACGATTGCTAAATCCATTTGCTGGATAGAGTATTTCTCACAGATCACCTGAATCATAGAGCAATGTGTCTCTATAATACAGCTACAATTACAGTTTTTAAAAAGTTGGACGAATTGAAAAATATAAGCTTGTGAATTGGAAAAACGTGGAATCAAATCCAACTCTGCTAATTTAACTTTGGGCAAGCAAGTGAACGTGCAAAGTGAGGTAATATCTAAGTTACAGGGTTGTTATGAGAATTGATGAAATTATAAAATGTTATAAGACATTACAGTATCCCTCCTGAAACTGGGATTAGAGAAATCATTATAATTAGTTTTTGCTGTTAGAAATGGCAGAGGGAATCTATTTGCTGGTGTCCCATTAATACAGGATAATGAAAGATAATCCATATCCCAAGCCACCCATCTACTATCAATAGACATCTATCTGTTGATCCTAAATTTAATAATCTTATTTTAATTAACTGGTTATTAAAATATCCCTTCTCTCATTAAAAAAATTAAAGTCTTAGTATCAATAGCAGTTTTCTGAGTCTTATGGTAAAGAACAGAAAAAAAAATCCTTTTCAGCTTTTGAAGGGTTTTTTTTTTTTTTTAGCATAGAGTCTTCACAAGTTTTGACCAAACAGGTAACACAATTGCTATTAAAAAGCTGATACATTCTTTATAAACCTTACTTTATTTTTTATTTTTAAATTTATTTTATCAATTTTTTTGGTTCATGTTCTTACTTAAATTCTAGTTAGTTAATAGTTAAAATATAGTATAATATTAGTCTCAAGAGTAGAATTTAGTAATTCATCTCTTACATATAATACCCAATGTTCATCACAAGTGCCGTCCTTAATATTCATCACCCACTTAACCTATCCTCCACCCACCTCCCCTCCAACAACCCTCAATTTGTTCAATGTAGTTAGCAGTCTGTTTTATGGCTTGCCTCTTTTTTTGTTCCCTTATGTTCATCTGTTTTGTTTCTTAAACTCCACATATGAGTGTACTCACACAGTATTTGTCTTTCTCTGACAAACTTATTTAGCTTTGAGAATACACTCTAGCTCTATCCACATCATTGAGAATGGGAAGATGTCACTTTTTTTTAATGGCTGAACAATATTCCATTGTTCATGTATATCATATCTTCTTTATCCATTTTTCAGTTGATGGACATTTGGGCTCTTTCCATAATTTGGCTTCTGTTGATAATGCTTCTGTAAACTTTGGGGTGCAAGTGTCCCTTTGAAGTAGTATTTTTGTACCTAGTAGTGCAATTGCTGAATCATAGGGTAGTTCTATTTTTAACTCTTTGAAGAAATTCCATACTATTCCTTAGAATACTTGCACCAGTTTACATTCCCACTAACTTTATAAGAGGGTCCCCTTTCTTCACATCCCTGCCAACACTTACTGTTTCCTGAGTTGGTAATTTTAGCCATTCTGACTAATGTGAGGTGGTACCTCATAGTGGTTTTGATTTTTATTTCCCTCCTGATGAGTGATGTTGAACATCTTTCAATGTGTCTGTTAGCCGTCTGGATGTCACCTTTAGGAAAATGTCTATTCATGTCTCCTGCTCATTTCTTAACTGAATTATTTGATTTTTGGGTGTTGAGTTTGATAAGTTCTTTATATATTTTGCATACTAACATTTTATCAGACACATCATTTGCAAATACCTTCTCCCATTCCATTGGTTTCCTTTTAGTTTTGCACTGTGCAGAAGCTTTTTATCTTGATCAAGTCCCAGTTGTTCATTTTTGCTTTTTTATCCCTTGCCTCCAGAAATGAATCTTGTAAAAAGTTGGCTACAGCCAATATCAGAGAGGTTGCTGCCTATGTTTTCCTCTAGGATTTTGAAGGTTTCCTATCACATTTATGTATTTGAATGATTTTGAATGTATTTTTGCATATGGTGTAAGAAAGTGGTCCAGTTTCACTCTTCTGCATGTTGCTGTCCAGTTATCACAATACCATTTGTTGAAGAGACTGTCTTTTTCCTATTGGATGTTCTTTCCTGCTTCGTTGGCACAAAACAGACACAAAGATCAATGGAACAGAGTAGAAACCCCAGAAATGGACCCACAACCATGACTGTATGGTCAACAAATCATCAACAAAACAGAAAAGAATATCCAATTGAAGTTTTGTTGTTTTTGTTTTTGTTTTTGTGTTTAATGGTCTAGCAGTTCACCTAGTCAATATCTGAAATCCTCATCAGGTAAGCAATCTCCTTCTATAGCCAAACAAGATTATTTAAAATAGCTTTCATTTTTTGGCCATTGTCTCAAAATATCCATTCACAAGTGATAGACACTTTAAAAATCTAACCATAACTGAACTGGCAGCAGAGCATATGACTGATTGCCATAGACTCATAAGCATAACCAACAATGACGTAAAAAAGAAACTCTGAGAAAAGCTCGATGGGAAATATTCAATCAGGTCACTTCCTGGGTAGGGTAATATTGTGAGGCTGATGCAAATTCTAGTTGCTATGATAGAATTCTATCTGTGCAGCCCATAACTTAGAGTTGTTCTTTACATATCTATAAAGGTGCACGCCATTGTTATCATACCATTCGTGATGGGGAAATGGCCATTATATCCAAAATTAATCTAGGAATTTATTGTAACCACCATTTCCAAAGTAATCCCATCATAAAAATGGCCATATTAAAAGAAACGTGTCCTTAAGGGATACTAGTAGGCTTTACTCCTCCTTTCTTTTTTCCAGTCTATTTCTACTCCCACTTATGGACTTGATGTTCTTAACACCAGCTTTGAGATCTGAACTCAATGTGTCTTGTGGAACATAAGGAAATGGAGGATATCAGGAGAAGGACTGGAAAAGTGAATTGAGGTAAATCGGAGGGGGAAATGAAGCATGAGAGACTGTGGACTCTGAGAAAAAACTGAGGGTTTTTGAGGGGAGGGGAGAAGGGTGAGAGTTGGGTAAGCCAGGTGGTAGGTATTAAGGAGTGCGTGTATTGCATGGAGCACTGGGTGTGGTGCATAAACAATGAATCTTGGAACACTAAAAATAATTAAATTTAAAAAATGTGTTTTTGAAATTCATCAAAACTGTTATCATTTAATTGCAAATAGTCCTATGCTTCCTTTTTTTTTCTTTTTTTAATGTTTACTCCATATACATTTGACCTTTGAACAACCTTCTAACAAGAGGTTGGGAGTACCATCACCCCTCCTCCCCCCCGCTAAACACACACACACACACACACACACAGAGTTGAAATTTAACATAAAACTTCTGACTCTCCAAAAATTTAGCCACTAGTAGCCTACCATTGACCAGAATCCTTACTGATAATATAAACAATCAACACTTTTTTTGTGTTGTATGTATTACATATTATATTCTTACAATAAAGTAAGTTAAAGAAAATAAAATGTTCTTAAGAGAATCATAAGGAAGAGAAAAGACACTTATAGTACTGATCTGTATTTATTTTTTAAAAATTGAGTATAAGTGAATATATGCAGTTCAAACCCATGTTGTTCAAGAGTCAACTGCAACAGACTTAATAAGAAGTAGATGAGATTTAAAACTCTGAGCTGACTTGTAATTTACTGAGGTTTGGGGAATGGTAAGATAAAATGAAGATATTTTGCAGATGGATTGCTTGCAAATCTTTGGAGGCCAGGCTGCAAATTGTGATGGGTAGCGTAATGGCCTCCCAGAGATGCTCACATTACAGGACCATTGGTTGCACAGTGGTGAGAACAGCTGCTTTCCAAAGATGTCCTTAACTTCTGGAAGCTTTTTTTTTAATTTTTTAATTTTAATTTAATTTTATTTTTTGGAACATTTGAGTATGTTTTTTTACATGGCCACCAGGATTAAGGTTGGTATTCAGCTAATCTTAAAATAAGAAGGATTGCCTAGATAATCCAGGTGGGTCCAATGTAATCAGAAAGGTCTTTAAATTTGGAAGGAGCCAGAAGGGATACTATCAGTGTAATACAAAGTGTGAAAGACTTGATGGGCCACTGCTGTCTTTGAAGATGGAAGAGGGTCATGAGCCAAGAAATTTGGGCAGTCTCTAGATGCTGGAAAAGATGAAGTAATGGTTTCTTCCTAGAGTCTCCTGAAAGGACTGCAATCCTGATGACCATTGATTTTAGTTCTTTAAGCCCATTTCAGGCTTCTGGCCTGCACAATTATAAAATAATAAATTTGCATTTTTAAAACCACTAAGTTTTGTGTCACAGAACCAACAGGAATTCAATATATTTGTGATAATCCAGCAAATAAGTACTCTGGACCCAATCCAATGTGGATCTTGTTTGTGCTAAGTTTTGCTCTACAACAAATAGAGTTATTATACAATTACAGTATAGTTATTAAATTCACACATACACACACCTTTAGTTCAGCTAACCTATATACATCCTAGTTAATGTTTAAGAAGATCAATCAATGTGATTTAAAGGATGAGTGTATCTCCTCAATAGTATTATTCTATGCTATTTTTTGCCTCTCTGCTTTTGAAAAAACTACTCAATCTGTGTTGTCATTTTCCTATTAACCACATCCTTCCTTCTTCTACTAAATAATTCCTTTTGCCTTTGAAGATTCAGGTGATGCATAACCTACTCCAAGCAACATGCCTGGACCACTATTAGTTTGGGTAGATAGTTTTTCCATATGGTTACTTACATTCTACCTTAGTACACCTTATACTTTTCCACAATACACTCTTCAGATGTTTTCTCTATGACAAAACAAGCTCTTTGAAGGAAATTATTTATGTCTTACTTATCTTTGCAGCCCCACAATGACTCCTAGTGCTATCTTTGTGACACTAAGATGGTACTCACTAACATGTTGTTCCAAAATGAATAAATGAATGAGTGATTTCTCTCTTGTTGAGTTTCCTTAGAGCCTTGGCCTAAATAATTTCTTATTCCTGAAAGATTCCTCCTCTTCTTCCCCTTAGTTTATAAACATGTTTGCTGTATCCTTGTATGGATTTCCCTGCCTGCACACTCTTAATAGAGTCTCTCTGAGGATCCACATTTCCTCCTCTTCTATGGACACCAGTCAGATAGGATTAGGGCTCACCCTAAACACCCCCATTTAACTTTAATTACATTTTTAATGGCCCTATGTCAAAATACAGTCTTGTTTGAGGTACTGGAGGTTAGAATTTCAACATACAAATGTCAGGGGCACAATTTTAGTCCATGATACCAGCCACTGGTCAATACAAATGCTCTTTGTAAATCCTTCAGTGACTTCATAGTGTCAGCACAGTGAATATTGTTCAGTTCTTTCTGACTGGAATTATTGGTGACTTAATTGGTGAACTTACAAAGTTCAGCCTTTCCCTCCTCATATAACCCCTTTCCTTTTTGGTATACAGGCTGCTGCTGCTGCTACGCTCTTGTCTGTTTGTTTTTGTTTTTGTTTTTCCATCCCACCTGGCCTTTATTTTCTGCTCCCTGTCTGGTCTTCCCTTTCTTTGTTCCTCATATGTACCCTCACCTATAGTGCCCTGTCCCTCCTACAACAGTTTCCCAAGGAAACTCATTCAAATGTTTTGCTTCATATTTTTGCGTATATTAATGAATGTCAACTTTTCATTTCTATCTCACACCTCTGCACTCGGCCCTTGACCTATATATTCAAATGCCCACCAAATATCTTTATGAAATTCAGAATATTCCAAATAAAATGTGCCATATCTATTTTTTGCATTTGCTTTGTCTTTTATCAGCGTTTGTATATGTGAGATATCCGTTTACCCACAAGCCCACACCAGAGACATCCATGTTTTACTAAATTCATGGTTTTAATCCTTACCTCCTATCCATACCTCTAAGTCAGGCTGCTTTGCTCTCCTCAGTTCATTACAGTCCCATAAATAGTTCCTGTCTGAAGATATTCATTGCTTATATCCTGCAACACTGCAATGGCCTTTTATCTGGCTGTTCGGCCTTATCTCCTCCCATACCCCATGACTAGTCCACCCACGCCCACTACATTATTTTCAAAATGATATTTTGAAAATAAGATATACATAATCATAAAATTATGATCATGTTACTCTCAGGCTTGCACATACTTCTCCAAAGTTTTTAGGTTAAAGTTTTGACATTTATTGTAAGTTTTGTTATCTAGTGTCTTAGTATCTTTTCAACATGGGCTCCCACCATTCCATGACTATCCTTCTCTTTAGTTAACCAAACCATCTTACATCTCCAAAATGTCTCATGTAAACCATGCTTTTGTGTTTTACAGCAGCTGTTTCTTGCAAATGAAATGCTTGCCTTCTTTTACCACCTGTTTATTTCCTATGTGGCCTTCAAAATTCGGATTATGCATTTCTTCTTCCAAGAATCCTTCCCTGACTTGAATGTTCCTCTAGATATTCTATAATAACTATATTCTATAATAACCTCTCTTTTTTTTATCATTATATGTATCACTAACAGAATAAATCCAGGAAAGCCTTTAGGAAGGTAATATAAGATCAGTGCTTCTTAGCTCACAAGGTTTGTATGTGTGAATATGTTTGTGGGTCTGTGTGAGCGTGTATGTTAAGATACTAAATAAGAATGAATGTGAAAATGCTTCATAAGTAGTTAATTAAGAAGCATTTGTTGGTTTTTATTTTGTGCATTTATTGTTTGTCATCATGAGATAGAAAGGAGAGATGTTGCGAGGAGGAATTTCTACAACCCACAAAAGATAGAACATGAGTAAGTCCAAATTATAATATAGATGAATTTATCTTTGCTCTATCTTCTATTTCTGTATACTTTTACCTATTACTACATAATAAATTAGTCATTTGATAAATGTAAACACAAATACTGGGATATCTAGGAACTCTTTTGTGACCTCATTCTTTGGAATTTCAGATAAAATAGGAACATTTTCATGAATCACTGTTTAGACAGTCTTCTCTAGTCACAATGTGACCAGGAGATGATATTCAACAAGGTCCTTTCCCTCTACTTTCAGTAGACATCTGAATTTGTTAGCTAGTTCTAGTTATTCCTATGGTAAACACTTTTCAAAGGAGGGAATTTTTGGAGAGATAAATAGATATATACCTATTTTGAACACTTATTACACACTTACCAGGTGCCAAGTACTATGCTAAGCACTTTGAAATTTGTATCTTGTTTAATATTCAAAATAACCTTTGCGATGTAGATATTATTTCCATCCCATCTTACAGATGAGAAAGTTAAGACACAAGATTACATGAGTGACATGCATTAGAAGTAAGGGTTTGAATCCAGCCTTTGGAATCCCAAGCAGGCTTCACACTCAGCATGGAGCTTGAGGTGGAGATCGATCTCACAACTCTGAAATCATGAACTGGGCCTGAATCAAGAGTTAGATGCTTAACTGACTGAGCCACCTAAGCGCCTCCATTTTATTTATTTATTTATTTATTTATTTATTTATTTATTTAAGATTTTATTTATTTGACAGAGAGAAACACAGCGAGAGAGGGAACACAAGCAGAGGGAATGGTAGTGGGAGAAGCGGGCTCTCTGCGCAGCAGAGATGCAGGGCTTGATGCCAGGACCCTGGGATCATGACCTGAGCCAAAGGCAGACGCTTAACGACTGAGCCACCCAGGTGCCCCATATTTATTTATTTTTTAAAAAGCTTTATACCTAGCATGAAGCCCAATGCAGGGCTTGAACTCACAACTTGGAGATTGATACCTGAGCCAAGATCAAAATTTGATGTTTAACCAACTGAGCTATCCAGGTGTCTCAGTGATACTCTTAAAATATAGATATTTCTGTAGAGTTCTTGGACATTATTTTAATGTTACTATGGAAGATCTCAGTAAATAATTGTCCTCATACTTAGTTCTATGCTTCCTAAATACTAGTTACTAAATGTCAGTTAACTACTAATTATTAAATTTCCCTCTGTTAACAACTGAGACAGAAAATGAAATGGAAATAAGTAAACTTCTCTTTGTGCGTATTTGAAACAAAAGTGTCACACTTTAAACATTTAAAGCATACTGGAATTTATTTTATTTTATTTTACAGTGATATCAAGTCTAAACTATTGTAATGTGAAAATTTGAATTCTCTTAGAAAATCCTTGGCAAAGGAAATAATAGTTACAGTAATCATAAAATATTGATTCAGGCTAAATACAGATGAATCTTAAGTACATTTGCTAAGTAAAAAAAATAAATAAGTAAAAATAAATAAAAAGCTATGTGCATCATGATTCATGATTCCATGCACATAAGACTGTGGAGAAGATAAAGTATAGGGATAAAAAAAATTGGTGAAATAGTATAGGGAAATATGGCACAGGGCTAATAATAAAAAGAGACCATGAAAACATTTCGAGGTGATAGAACTCTTCTGGAAAGAAATGAGTTGGATATGTGACTGTATATATTTTTCAAAAAAATAAGACTATCCATTATGAAGAGTAATAACTACTGCATGTAAATGTTAAAAACGTAACAATCATCTCATGGTGAAAATACGGAATGTAAATTTTGGGGCGCCTGGGTGGCTCAGTCATTGGACGTTTACCTTCAGATCAGGTCATGATCCCAGGGTCCTGGGATCCAGCCCCGCATCGGGCTCCCTGCTTGGCAGGAAGCCTGCTTCTCCTGCTACCATTCCCTCTGCTTGTGTTCCCTCTCTCACTGTGTTTCTCTCTGTCAAATAAATAAAATCTTAAAAAAAAAGAAAATATGGAATTAAATTTTGACAAATAATTAAAGTGTATTACAAGTGAATTATATAACTGCATTGAAAGGGATGGGAAGAGAGGAGCAATTTATGGCAACTTCAGAACCCAATATTTTGACCACATATCACATGTCAACAAACAATGTGAACTTTACACATATACTGTGTTCTAGTGCATGATCGATTACAAATTCCTAAGTTATTTTGTTTGCACACTATAGTGGAAAAAATAAACAAGTACAAGGTGATAATGAAAGCCAGGTTTCTCAAGAAGTTATAAAAAAATGAAAGGGGAGATTAGAATGAACTCTATTGTGCTGCAATGAATTGTTTGTGTGTCTGTGTGTCAGAGAGGTGATAGATAAATGATGTTAAGGAAGTACTCAAAGCAAAGAAACAAACAAGAAAAGATGGGAGCATGTTGAACATCAACATCATGGGGCCACTGATATGATGCAGAAAGAAAGGCATATTATCTCCAATGTACCCTTCCCAGTAATTTATAACCTCAGTACAATTGTGAGGAAATATCAGGCAGATGCAAATTGACAGGCATTCTATGAAATAACTGACCAGTACTAGTAAAAAGTGCCAAAGTCATGAAAGACAAGGAGAGACTAAGGGACTGTCATGGATTAAGAAAACATAGGAGACATCGGTCACCTGGGTGGCTCAGTGGGTTAAAGCCTCTGCCTTCGGCTCAGGTCATGATCTCAGGGTTCAGGGATCCAGGCCCACAATGGGGTCTCTGCTCAGCAGAGAGCCTGCTTCCCCCTTTCTCTCTCTGCCTGCCTCTCTGCCTGCTTGTGATCTCTCTCTCTCTCTCTCTCTCTGTCAAATAAATAAATAAAATTTAAAACAAACAAACAAACATAGGAGACATGACAAATAAATACAATGTGAGATGCTAGATGGGAACTAAGAACAGGAGATGGGAATTGGTGGCAAAACTGGTGAAATTCAAATATATTTGCAGTTTAATACATATAAATGTATAACAAGTACGTTCTTTGTTTTAACAGTTGTATGATTGTG
>CM053603.1:171432952-171452157 GCA_028646535.1 Procyon lotor | reverse complement strand
TTTGACAACTGTATTAAGCATGAGCCAGAATACTTTGAAAGTATATTTTTAATTTCTTTCTCCAATCTCTAGGTTAAGAAGAATAAAAGCAATAATAAAGTAATAATTAAGTAATAACAATTTTAAAAACTATATTGTTAGTAATATATTCAGGAAACCATGCAAATGATATTTAATACATCTTTCTTGCGTGGATTTTATACTTACAAAACATCAACAACATTCAAGTTGCTTACACCACAGTGAACCTATGGGATGAAGGTGGAGTGGGGAGGAGGGAAACGAGACATTTTTAAGGGGTCTTAATAAAAACTTACCTATGAGTTACATCTGGTTTTGTTCTGAGAGTGGAGACACTTGAACTCATTATAATTGTTAGAATGGCAATTTTCTCATGCCCATGTAATGTAAAATAGAAAATGGTTTTAGAAACAAGTAGCATACTGTTGCAGACTTATTTAACAAAGCTCCATGGAAGTATATTTATTAGGGTGTTGCCCTGTTAAAAATAGTGTTTTAGGATTTACCAAGATCACTATTAAATTACCTAATGGGCCAAAACAATTAAAATGGAACTTTTCATTTCAACTATTCAGAGTATGTGCCCAGAGCATAATTAACTGCACAAGGATGGGCAATGAAGGAAGAGAACTATGACAGGAAGCAGCCAGATAGCAGAACAGAATGGAACTAAGCAGTGTTTTTAGCCTTTGGATGGATAAATTCACTGGATACTCTGATTGAGAATATATATTTTCTTTCTTTTTTTTCTTTTATTATGTTATGGTAGTCACCATACATCATTAGTTTTTGATGTTTCTAAACAAATACCCCTTCCTCCCCATCCAAATACACTCAGGGTTATCCTATCAATATTTTGCAGACATTCGAAAAAGGTTTATATGCAGCTTGAGTCCCAAACTTGGAGTTAGGCTGAAAAGTGCCTGGTATAAAGAAAGTTAATGTGGCTTTAAAATGTTAAAGTAGCACTTTGTAAAAATCAATCTCATTATTTTTGAACATAGCAGAGTGATGTTTTGCACCAAATTTTAAGCTGTGAGTTGTATTGTACTTAAAATGTTACTCCAAAAATCTGAAGTATTGAATCAGCTGGTCTGGCTGGCAAGATGGATGCTTTATCTTTGTAAACATTCTCATTTCCAAGCTGGTGCTTGACCAAAGATTGGCCTTCCCTGGAAGAATAGAATTACTTTTTGGACAAAGATACACATACTCTTTTGTTCTCCTACTGGGTCCTCCACTTAATTTCTTTGGGGTTTGTGGTGTATGTCTAAAACTTTATCCATGGTACTTGAACACTAGGGGTTTTAACTCCAAGCTTGAGAAAAAGGACAGCAGGCATCTATGAGCTTTGCACATTTCTCTACTTTATCTCCACATCACTAAAAGGGGGACATTTTTCACACTGACCTCTAATACTCCTGAAAGATAAAACATGATGAGTGCAAATGTGTGTTTGGTGATTGGGTGATATTTGGTTATTTGAGTAACCCACTGACACATTATTATATAAAATGAGTTTTCTAAATAGCATGGATGTGTTCTATAGCAAGAGGAGGCTTAAAGCCAGAGTTTTCAGCATAATGAAATGATAATTGTTGACATTTGGCTGAACAACATACACAGATAAAGCAAGTCACACATTTGGCAAACATTCGAAGATCCAAATATAGAAAGCACTTCAGTATAATTTGGCTTATGACCAGATTTTCCTTAGATTAAGGAAATGGCCAGAGTTTTGTGTTTTACTTTATTCCCTCAGGAAGGCTGCTGATAAATATGTGACTTTCTCCATAGAGGCCAAGGAGATTTTTTAATACAAATATCACAAATAAATTAGGCTAGAAAAAAACAAATATTTCTTTGTTTAATAATATCGTTAAAACTACTTAATGTCAGACCCTTATAGAATGTCACAAGATCACCATTCTAAAATGTTACATATTTATTAGGTCCTAAACCCTACTGATGATATAATAAAGCAATATTCAGCTATGAAGAGTAATCATGAAAACTTTTGGTTGAGAAAATATTCCTTTGGACTGAGAAACCAATAGCAAAATCTATGAGAACAGACATCCTATATTAATTAAGTACCATGAGTTAACTCTCACAATTTTGAAAAGAATAATCTTTTAATGTAGTGCTTGGTACATGAGAGAGCATAGCTTATATTTTATAGATAAAATTATCATAAATATGAAGAAATAAATTAATTTGAATTTTTAAATCAATAATCTTTATACATACTGAAATGTGAAAATGTAGTATAATATTTTGGATTTCATTTTTAAATGAATGAAGGCCATATCTTGAGTATTTCGATCTTTTATCTAGTTGAAAACCAGACATCTTGTTTGTCCTTTTATTTTTCACAGACAAAAAGCCTTGTTTTTTACTTAATCTCCTGACTTAATGTAATGAGCTTGAGGCTAGCCTGCTACATCTTTATTCTTGACTTCCGAATATGATTAATCAAAGACAAGTCACATGTCTTCCATTTTGAAGTAAGATGGCATTTTAGATTCACTAGCAACCTGCTACTATATTTGGAATACACATTTTCAGATAAAACATTAGATGACAAATTTGAATGTGTAGTTTGTTTTTTAAGTGGTAGATACAGCCAAGTATGAAGTAATTTGACCACTGTTGGAAGATGATCAAAAGAATTTTAAAGTCTGTGTTTTCTTTTTTTAAAATATGACAATACTGAAGCTACAACAGCAATTGGTGACAGAAGTAGAATGCTCTTTAATAAATGTAGGTCACACTAATTATTAAATCTGATTCAGACATGAGATGAATGATATCATTATTCACAGCTTTAGTGAACAACTTCTAAATATGAAGGGTTACATAGGGATGGGAAATAAAGTTATTCAAAGAGACAAATGATGCATTGTTCATTCCAATGGACAATTTGTCCTTTCGAACTGTTGAAATGTCATAATCTTTATTTTTTTTTAAATGAAATAAAATTTGTATTAAGAGAAATATTATTTATATTTTGGTTAACCAAGGACTTTCAAAAACTCAAGATTTATAACGGTAAGAGAATATGGCTAATTATCAAGGAATGCATGAACTTCTTGAAAATCAATACTAAATGTTAATAAAAATAGAATAATGATTGCTCCTCAATGGCGATTTGCCTGTTTTACATAGAACGATCTTCTTGGAAGAGTTTGTATTGTGTTTCACATTGTTTATCCTGGTGGAGGAATAGCACAGAGAGATTAAAGACCATGATAAGTTTGTTCTGAATTGAATAAGTTAGGAAGAAACATACATTGGCAAAGAAAGTGAAGGAATACTTAAAGGATGATGACAGCTGTCTTGACAGGAATTATTTTATCTACCTGTATTTGAAAGTGGAAAGCCTGCAAATATCCTAGGTTTACAACCAATGAAGGCAGAGTTGATATCAACATGTAAACATCTCAGCTCATAAATTTGAACAGCCACTGCAAATGAGTAAGACTCTGTTGTTATGCAGTCATAATCTAATGCAAGCTTTGTTGTTGTCCCTTGGTTAATACTCATTTCTTCCACCTAAGGTGGTCTTTGCAGCTTTCATCCAGCACCATACACTCCTCTCACATAGAACTAATAAGTGAGGTGGAGGTTTCTCAGAAAATACCCAAAATAAATCCCAGGAGTGAAAATAATTTATCTCGTTGGTTCTGACATTATATTTAACCAGATGGGTTAATTTTAGAAATAGGATAAAAAAAATTAAGAATCTATTATCAAATTGGATGGACTCTTGATTAATATATCTTGGTATACCCTTAAACCCTTTAAGTTGAACATATGACACTCAGAAACCTGAAAAAAACATGATTTTGTAGCACAAACTAAGTTGTGTCATTCATAAACATTCAGTTAAGATAATCAGAACCCCAGTCTATGATCTCTTTCTCCTCCATCTATCTCCCTTCTCCTTGCTTGCCTTCTGCTTCCCTCTTTTTGCTTTTTTCTTTACTCTAAGAACTGCAGACATGGCTTCCAAACTTATAATCTCAGTGTCATTGATGAGTATCATAAGGCTCTGCCTAACTTGCTTATTTAATCATAAGGGTTCTAAAATCCACATTTGTTATAAATGAGATTTTCCCCCTCCCTCTGGAATAGCCAAGCACACGTAGGAAAAAGGAAATTCCATTAATGTAGTTCTATCTGGTCAATGCAGGTCTCACAGGGTTAAAAAGATGAAATATGAAAGAGAATCCCAACTCCCTGACATGTGCTTACTACTAGTCTCAAATGTCCCCCACATTTACTCAAGATGTAGATAAATTTTAGGGTGAGCATGGATGGCTTAATTCACCAAGTCTTAACCCAAAGTAGATTTAATCCTTTAATGCAAACAGAAGACATGAGATAAGAAACCAGACAGAATGGATAGCTTGTCAAAAATATTTAGAAGACATAAAAATAAATGAGGAATCACACAAATATGTATTGTTTTATCTCTCATCATGATGATGACTGTAGGAAAATTAGATTCTGGCTTCATTGTTTATAAATTGAGTCTAACATTATTTATTCACACCAACAGATTAACATGTTAAAATGTTTCGAGTCTCTAAAAATATTTGGAATTTCTTAAAATTTTTCCAGATTTTGATATTTCTGAACTCACTGGAATGAAAACAAAATTTGTTTTATTTTTTCCTCTCTTTATTAACTCTTATATTTATGTCAAATCTCTTCTCTCAGTTTTTGGATAATGAGGACTCAAGTTTCCTGGCTTTTGGATCACATTCATTTACAAACACAAGTTTGTTTTGGATAATTATCATAATTCTCCAGGAGTTTAAATGTCAATCTAACCAAAAACTTCAAATTTATGTCTAAATCAAGCTTCCTTTTTTTCTTCCATTAAGGTTCAATTCAAGGCTAGTGACCTCACCGTGGATGAAGAGATAAAACTCTGGGTTTTGTGTGTCTGTTCTGTTACGTTGTCTCCTTCTTCTCTTTAGAGATCCTGAATCTTCCTGAACTGACAGAAAAATAGAGTGTTTACAGAAAGAGAGTAAAATTCTTTACATCTAGGTTGGATTATTTTCAGGCTTTCGTTGTCAGTGTGTCCAAGTGTGGCGATCATCCATATTTTCTCTCTTCCAAGGGCTCATTAATGGATTCTTCAAAACTTCTCTTGTGAGGATGTACACCCTGAAATTCCCTAATATTAACTCTCTGGTGTTGTCTTCTAACCCACGTTTAGCTCCTGCCTTTAGGAAGTCTTCCTCCAGAGCTAGTTCTCTTCCCTTATGCAACTAGTTCTCCTTGGTGAGATCACATTAAGTGATGCCAGTTGTGTATCATGACATCTGTTTGAACTACAAAGAACACATGCATTCATTCCAGAGTGAGTTTGTTTATAGTTTATGGGATTGGATGTGCAGTGAACAAGTTGAAGGAATGAACCCCGTAGTTGTGCAGCAGGGTGGTACCGCCCTGTGCTGCCATGACGAACACTGGGAATATGGGCAACTTCCTGTCCTTGCAAGGAGCTCCAGAAAATCTTTCACCTTGAGCATAGGGAGTACTAAGAACAAATAGTTACACGCATGCATAACCTAGACTATCTCTTCTATTGAATGAGGGAACATGGTTGTTTTTTAAAGGACTTGAAAAGGATTAGTTATATGTAAGTAATTCCAGCATGTTAGTGTCTAGCTATATATCTCTTTAGAATATTAGTATGATTCTCTAATATTCTTGCTGCTTTGGGACTTCAGCCAAAACTTTGGGAAAAAATAGTACGTACCCCATTCAGTACTCATCTATGTTTACAAGTCAGTATTATAATTTTGGCATAGTCTAGTCTTACTGCATGTGTTATGTTGTGTTTAAATCCACTTTATGACTTAAAGCTAATGCCTCAAATATTCTGCTACAATTATGATATTTGGTTCAAGTTTCAAGCTGATATTCTTTATTAAATTTAAAATTTTCATTTGCTTCCTAATATGATTTTTTAAAATATAAAATGGTGTTCTTTTTTAAAATGTTTTTTCTACATCTATTAAGATGACCATCTGAATTTTATCCATTGTGTCTATCTATTATCTATTATTAAAATTTATTCACATTAAAAACTTTACCATTTTGGAGAGCTGTCAGTTTCAAATCAATAGAAAACAAAACTAATAGCAACTTAACTTATTATTATATAAGGGAAAAAATGTTTAAGACATAACTGGTAGAGGGGTGCCTGGGTGGCTCAGTGGGTTAAAACCTCTGCCTTCGGCTCAGGTCATGATCTCAGGATCCTGGGATTGAGCATTGGGCTCTCTGCTCAGCAGGGAGCCTGCTTTGCCTCTCTCTCTGCCTGCCTCTCTGCCTGCTTGTGATCTCTCACTCTCTGTGTCAAATAAATAAATAAAATCTTTAAAAAAAAATGACATAGCTGGTAGATAAGGCTGATTCATTTATTACACATGCCTCAGGGATCCAAGCTTTCTTCATATTTTCAAAGTGCCTTTCTGCCATTCTAGCTTATTGGATTTCATCCTCATGTTATTTTACTGAATTGTCCCAAGGTAGTTGCTATAACTCCAGTCATCATGCCATCATTCAGGAAATGCAGAGATGGAAAAGGGTGTTTTGAACCCTCTGTCTCCTTTCATTGGGAGAGAAAAATGTTACCACTTAAACAGTCTGGTAGATTTGATAGTATCTCATTGGTCATAAATAACTATGTCAAACTACATCCCTGCAAGGGAAGATATAGAAGGTAAATTTAAAGGAGAAACTACTGAGTAACATTTGTATTAGCAGGCAAGAAGAGAAGAATGGATATCAAGTGGGGATATAAGTATCTTCAAAGCAATCTTTGAAGTTCTAGGTTAAAACCAAATTGGTTATGTTGGATTTTTATGTGAATATTGTCTTTCTTGTGTAGAATCTTTAATTTTTCTTTCAAAAGTAAAACATTGATCTGTAATTTTCCTTTATTACACAGAATCCTTTTCTGGTTTCAGTATCAAGACCATATCAACTTTATAAAACAATTTTGGGAGTGTTCCTACATTTCTATCGTCTGGAAGACTTTATATAGTTGTGGGATTACTTGTTCTTCAAAGATTTAACTGAGCCAACTTCAAGTACACTATATATCAAGCATAAATATAAATGCATCCAAACTTTTATGAGCTTTATTTTTTTTAAAAAAACTGTTTACTTGGTGCCCTTAAAATAAAGATAAATTCACCTAACTTTTCATTTTTGTAATATGTTCCAGAGTATTTGTTCATTTGCCTTTCAGAAAACTGGCTTCCAGCATGGCTAGATAGGAAGATCGTCAATGAAACAAACATCTGGTTGTGTTTTATTTTATTAAAAAAGAAAGAAAGAAAATTACATTCCTCTCCTTGACAATGTTAGAATAATACAGTGACAAACAGTTCACAAGGCCATATAATCACACTTTTTGTACTTTACCACCTTTTAATATCAATTAGCCACATAAATACAGCTTCAGGAGAACCATGCAGGGATTGTACTAAAAGAAGTACTGAAGCTAAAAACAGCTAATTGAAGACATAGAAATAAAAAGGACACCCAGTGATTTGTTTTCATCTCATCAGAAATGTACATCACATATTGTAATTCAGTAAGTAAAGGTACTCAAAACACACACAGTGAGGCCAAAATAACATAGGCCAACTGCTGTCTCAATGTCATTATGTCCTTTAAACTAAACTATACATTCTCAACTTGGCTAACAAGGAACACATCTTTGCCCCTAATTCATAGAGCAGCATTTTTAAGTTTTCCAATTATATCTTTAGGAAGGTACGTATTTCTCCAGTGGGATATGGTAAATACTGTACTCTTGCACTGAGTACTGATTGGGAATAAAAAAAATAGAGAGCTAGTGTTTTTCTTGGTCATACTTGACATTATATGCATGATTGCAGAATAACTTCAAGTGATGTAGGGCTCCTATTCTGCTTTGTGACTTGGTTTCTCTAGGCCAATGTATACTCAGACCGCATTTTTAGCTTTCTTAACTCTTATGTAATATTTGTCATGATAGATGATTCAACTTTTCCTTAAACTTATAGAATTTTCACTTTTTTAAAGATTTTATTTTATTTATTTGACAGAGAGAGAGAGAGAGAGAGAGAGATCACAAGTAGGGAGAGAGGCAGTCAAAGAGAGAGGGGGAAGCAGGCTCCCTGCTGAGCAGAAAGCCTGATGCAGGTCTTGATCCCAGGACTCTGAGACCATGACCTGAGCCAAAGGCAGAGGCTTAACCCCCTGAGCCACCCAGGCACCCCTCACCTTTGTTTTTTATAATTTCCTCGAGATTTAATTTTTTTATCTTTCTGTTTATTGACAACTGCAATTGTATGATGTTTTTAAGACCGAACTCAAGTGTTGTAACCTTTCGGAACAGTCTTCTCCCCATGCTGTGTTCATGCACCTACTGGGCTTTCCATAACCTAAGGTTTAAATTTCTTCTCAGTGTGCATAAATCTGCCTATACCACACTCCCAGTACACTTTTAAGTAATATAATACACATCATGTTGATTTGCCTGCCTGTTCCCAACCCACTGTCTCCTACCCTCTGTTGCAGCCAAATGGATTCTCTCTATTAATATTTGATCAAATAAAAACAAAAATTCTGGTTAATTATCCATTAGTGCTGAGTTTGGAGAGTCTTGATTATAGGACTGAAGAGTAGATGTGAGGATTGAAGATGTAGATTTAAGGGTTGCCACTATAGATGACCTCTGTTGGATCTCAGGGTTCAGGGAGATCCTTGCAACCACAATCCATGGGAGCATCTCCCTATTCTCCCTATTTTTCCTATATTTCAAGGTGTCAGAGTTTTCTAATCTGGGCTCTAGAATGAGAGACATGTCTTCCCTAGGCCATCAGTATTATCTGGAATTCTACAACTCTTCATGGGTGGTTGACTCTCAGTTGTGTTTATTCTCCTATTGTAGGAGATGTTCCTCTTTGGACACCACCAAAGATGCTTACTAAATGTCACACTTCATCTTTAATGGTTTAATTATTCTCCATATTTCATTATTCCTCTGCAAGGTGTCAGTGCAGATTGTTCCCTTGATGCTTCTGAAACACCTGAATCATTGCGTTAGAAAGGAGGTCCACTGCCCCTGGGGACATTTTCCCGAGGTAATATTTTAGCAAACTCTGTGGAATTAGGCAATCTTCTTCAAAGAAGGTTTGAAGAAGCAAAGGGCTTCCTTTGCCTCTACATGCCACAGAAGACAGATTTTCCCTTTCAAGTTGGAAGTGATCTATTTGAAAAAAAACAAGTCTTACTACCTATAAGTATCTATTTCTTCATTCTTGCTTCCAGTAGGGTTAATGAAAGTCTTCCAGGAAGCAGACTCCAAGGTGGAATTACAAATGTGAGAGGTTTATCAGGTAAGAATCTATGAGGTATCCAAGGCAGAGAGAACACGAGTAAAAAGGGATAACTCAGATCATGATGCGGGCTTGAAGCTATACGTACTGTGTGTGTGTGTGTGTGTGTGTGCGTCTATTGTTTTGTTTTGTTCTTAATGCTTACACTCAATGTTTCTTGTTGGATCATCTGAATCATCTTGTTGGAGGATTTTTCTGTTTGGATATAATACTGGATTTCTACTGTCTGCTGTCCTCCACAACTTTTTTTTATTAAGATTCAAGTTCATCTCCAGATGTGTTCTTAGTATATGTTTAACATGGACAAACTAAGTAGATCATCATATTGTGGTCCTTTATTAGTACAAAAGTAGTTTAAGTGGTTCTCCCAAAGGAAAAAAAAATATCACTGCAATAAGTTATAATGATAATTAAAATCCTCTAAGTGATTATTATGTACTAGGCCCTGTGCTCACTGCTCTGTATCTATTAACTCATTTATTTTTCAGACTCAAGAAGTTACTGTTTGATACTGGCCCCATTTTACAGATAACAGAAATGAAGCACAGAGAAGTTAATTAACTGTCCAGGGTTCATATACCTGTTAAGTGGGAGGACAGACTTTAAAGTCAGATTAACTAGTATATTTTGCATGTTCCTAATTAGTGTACTAGGTGTCCTTTCTGTGCTTAAAATATGCACAGGACAAATAAATTTTGTAGCCCTAAAATATGGAAAAGGATGAATCCTAGCCTGATGGAAAGCCTGTCTGGAATAAGACAGGTTTCATTGGAAGGAGCTAATGGATAACAAAATGGTAAATAATAATAAAAATCTTTGAGGTGAAAAAAGTCAGATCAGTAGCGAAAGAAAAGGTCAGGTAGATATCAGAGAAATAACGTGGTGAGAAGATTGATTTACTCTCTTATTCGTGTCAGTTTTGTGGTAAGATAAATGGAACCAGGAATAGGTCATAGGTGATTTATATAGGGAAAGAAAAAATCTATACATATATACAATTTCTGTAATAGGGTAGATAAAATTATAGCCTTTATACCACCTCATCCTTAAACATGAGTGGGGAAAATTACTAGATCTGTCCTCAAAAACCAAAATAACCTGATATTAAAATAATGATTCCAGTGGAGAGATAGATTGAGAATAATTTACATTAAAGGAATTTGCTCACATGACTTGCTCACATGATTATGGGAATCGTCAAATCCAAAATCTGTAAGGCAAACCAGCAGGTTGGAAATTCAGGTAAGAGTTGATAGTACATTCTTTTTTCCCCTAGCTTTATTGAGATATAATTGACATATAACAGTATGTAAATCTAAAGTGTACAACAAGATGATTTGATATAGATTTACATTGCAAAATGATTACCATAATAAGGTTAGTTAACAAATCCATCACCTCATATTATTATCACTTTAGGGTTTTTTGCAATGAAAACAATTTAGACTTTCTCTCTAAGCAACCTTCAGTTATGAAACACAATCTTAGTCATCATACTGTACATTAGATCTCCAGAATTTATTCATCTTATAACTGGATTTTGTAGCCTTTGACCAGGATCTCCCTATTCCACATCTACTTTCCCCCACCCACACTCTGGCATTTTAACGTGATATCAAATTCAAAAGTACAAGGATATCTTTAAAATTGAGTGGAAAAATAAAAACCAAAATGGCCATCACTGAGGAGTTACAGCTGGTTGGGACTTCCTCAGTTTTCCATTTGTGAGCTTTGTTTCCTAAAAGTTATAGACACTAATTAAAACAAGCACAATTTACATTATTTGTAAGTTTAAATCCAGTGTTCTTACTGTTCAATGTAACTGTGTTTATTTCTTCCTTTAGAGATAACTGACATTCCCAGAAATCTGTTGTCCTTTTACAAAGGAAGGCAAAGCATCAAAGATGGCTCTATATTCAGCTGCATATAAAGTTCACTGAATATGATAATTTGTTGCTTTTTTTCTTTTATCTCTGTTTTACTCTGTGCCCGATGTATTCTCAGTGTCTTAGAACTAGATATTCTAAATCCAGTTTGTTTGGTTTTTTTTTTTCCAATCTCAACTTATTTTCTAGAGAAGCATTTCAACTCCCAACACGGACAATCTAAACCTATGTTTCATTTGCTTTGGCTAACACAATGTACTTTTTTCTTTATTCCTCCAGTACAATGACTTGACTTGTAAGTATATAAGATGGGAGATGCTGCAGGGAGAATACCCAGTGACATCATCCTCAAAGATCCCAAGAGCCATATATTATCTCTTCCCAATTGAAAACACTTTGTCCTGCCCGATACAGATTGAGTGTACTGGGCTTCTGAAGTTTGATTTTATATATTCTGAGAGTCAAGTTCATCTGTGGTTAGATTTTGATAGCAGAACTTCTTGTATTCCCATATGGCATTGTATAGACATCATAGACTTACAGTGTGTTTAAATGGACACAACTGACTCATTTGTTTTTCTTCAATGATAAAGACAGTATAAGTAAAGCAAACTTTTCCAAGTGCTTATATACTAGAAACAGAGAGCATGAAGTTGCTATGTTCAGTTTTCTTGTATCTGAAATTTGAAAAGAGAGAATTAGACAAATATACTAAACTCATTTTTCTTCATTTAAGATAAAGGTAAATTTTCTGAGAGAATGAATCCTAGGAATGACACAGTAAATAATCAAAAGCCAAAATTTGTCTTATTGAAAAGAATGGTGGACTGAGCATTTAGAATTTTTTTCCTAAATACTTTTATTCTATTTTTTCAGTGTTGCGTGATTCCTTGTTCGCATTTAGAATTTAATAAAATGGGATGTGTACCAACTGACCCTAAGGTCCATTCTAAGTGTTAAACATAATAATCTCATACTTATTGGCCATTTCTCTCTATTATCACTGAGCCAATGTTTTTAATTGAGCCACAGGTTGTTTTTACTTTAATTTAAAAGTGTTTTGCATAATCTGTGTGTACATGCTAGTCAAATATATCCAAACAGTAGGGAGAATATTGTTTACCCCTTCTTTAAGATTCTGATGATTTCTTATGAATGACTTACTTGGTCATTCCCAGTTATATAAATAATACTAGAAATTTTAAAGGAATCACTATAGTGGAAAAAAATCTCCCTTGAGGATTTCATCCATGCCTCTTTTTAGCTTGGACTACTTCCTCTTAAATAGATACCTATCATCTATTCTTATAATTTGGCCACATTCTCTCATGCTATCTGAGTGATGCTTTTAAGGTGGAAATCTGATCATGTAACAATTCTAACCAACTTCTTTTATGGCTTTTCATGAGTTTCAGGATAAAAATTGAAATTTCTAATAAGATACTCCATACATGTTTGGATTCCTGCCCAAGTATCTAGCTTTAAATTAGCACACTCTTTCACCTTCATCTCTGAATTTCCAGGACACTGGCCTCTACTCCATGCTCTTTCACCATTCATTTGTATTAAACCTTTAAATGTTGACTCAAATATCACTTACCTAAGAAAGCTCTTTCTGGCTCATTAGATTAGGTCAGGATCCTCCATTTTGTGCCATTAATTTTTACCTTCAGATCACTTATCACAGTTATACTTCCTTTTTTTTTTTAACTTATTGATCCAGATCTAGTCATCTCAGTGAACTATAGTTCCATGAATGAGGGCAGGGACTCTACTCATTGCTAAGTCCTATATCCCAAGCACTACGCACACTGACTGTCACATATAAATCAGCTAATAAAAATTAATGAAATCCATGTGCATGAAGAATATGAGATTTTGGTATTCCAAGTGACTCACCCAAGGTTAATAGCTGGTAAGTAGCGGAACCAGGAATTATATCCAGTACTACCTGACTAAATCCCTAGGCCAATTAATGTGTGATTGCACTTCAAACACTAATTGATCATGATGTCTTTCTTTTAAAATGCTTTGGCATAGACATAATGATTTTTATCTGTGCTCATTAATTTAAACTTTAGTGCTAGAATAATCAGTTATCTAATTGGGGATTCCCAATCTAAGAATGGTCAGTAAGTATTATGCCAGAAACTCACACATGAAGTTTCAGCTGTTATATCCACATTAATACTTCATATTTTACTGGTTAGCAGGTAAAACATTTTTTTTTAAATGTTCTTAAAAAAATGTTATTGAAAATAAAAAAAATTCAAGGGATGTGTTTTTGGGTAAAATATTTTATTTTTAAAAAGATTTTATTTATTTATTATTTATTCATATGAGAGCAAAAGAGAGCACAAGCAGGGGGAGTTGAAGGGAGAGAGGGAGAAGCATGGGATCCCCATGGGATCCCAGGACCCTGGAATCATGACTTGAGTCGAAGGCAGATTTTGAACCAAATGAGCCACTCTGGTGCCCATTGGATAGTATTTTAAAGGCATTTTCTACTCTTGTATAAAGAGGGTATCAAAGTCCAGTGAGGCATGTTGCTGCAAAATTAGGGTTATATCTCTAAGTTCTTGTGCTCACACCATTGATTTATGAGGATTACTGGATTCCTGATGCAGAGAATAGGCTAATAAAATATTGTCTCAAGTAAACCTTTTGTGTAAGAATGTAGTTAGAGCCTACAGAAAGACAAAGACTTTTAATTTCATAGAGCTCACAGAAAAGGTATTCTGAACTAGTTTGTGTATTAGACTTTGCATGGGGCAGAGTATATTCTTAAAAGTGTTTTTCTTTAATACCCACCACCGATATTGAGGAGGGCATGTACTGCATGGAGCACTGGGTGTAGTGCAAAACAATAAATCTTGTAACACTGAAAATAAATAAATAAATAAAATTTTAAAAAATTAAAAAAAAAAGTGTTTTTCTTTTATAACTTTGTAGGAAGGTTGTACCAATTTCTAACTCTGTAATCTCCAAAGTCTTTCGGGGCTATCTTTATTTTCCAAATAAAACTTCAGAGATATGCACAAACAAATGGACTCAGATAAATTAATCTACTGTGTTAAAACCTCTGGATTAAGGGATAATACAATCAACCAATATAGATCTTCATAGGGCAAGAATGAATTCGTAAGAGATATTTAGGGTCTACTAAATTTTATTTTGGAAATCTCACTGAGAGCATCTTGAATTAGGCATATGTGCATAGAACTAGTAACTGAAGAGCTCTATGTTGAAGATTTGGAAAGCTTTAGTAAACAAGGCAGAAGCTACTAGAAATCTCCAGGGAAACTGTTATTAATAAGAAAAATAATGGTCAGGGGATTCCAATAAGAGGCTATTTTCCCAAAGGTAAAGACTACATTCCATGTTTTTATGAAAGCACTTTAAAATGTGTAAGGCATTTTCAAAGTATTTCATAAATGTTGTCAATGAATAAATGAATGAACCAACTTGGCAACAATTGAGAGAAAAATAATTGATCCTTAATATTAAATGGAAAAGTTGGCTGGAAAGTCTGGGGGGGGGGAAGGATTCATTCTGATGATATTATATTGCTTTGATTATAAAAATTCTTGATTTTGTACAGCAACAAACACTTTCTAAAACCTCATTTGTATTTAATAGTTTAGTTGCACTGTTAAAATATTTCATTTCCTGGTTCAAGTATATTTGTAAGTACTTGTTATATTTTAAATTTAGCAAATGTTCCTCCTCTGCATCTATTGCCCTGAGACAGAGTTCATGTGAGAAATTACATTTTAGGGGCGCCTGGGTGTCTCAGTGGGTTAAAGCCTCTGACTTCAGCTCAGGCCATGATCTCAGGGTCCTGGGATCGAGCCCCACATGGGGCTCTCTGCTCAGTGGGAAGCCTGCTTCCCTCTCTCTCTCTGCCTGCATCTCTGCCTACTTCTAATCTCTCTCCTCTCTGTCAAATAAATAAATAAAATCTTAAAAAAAAAGAAATTACATTTTAGTTCAGAAATCTTAAATAAAAACAAAAAAATGCATATATTATTTCAACAATGGAAAGTCATTAACTTCAATAGTGTATATTTCTTCTTAGATAGGCATTTCTTGTTTTATTAATATAGCTAAATAAAGATATACTTCTGATCTAGATAGTCAAAAATGTAAAAGACTAAAAAAAACGATTAGGAAAAGTTCAAACTGTTATTTTAATTTTCATGTTATTGAAAAACAATTTTTGCATTTAAGCATCCAAATTGCCTCTGTACAGAAAATTCTACTTGGGGACACCAAAGGGGCTCAGTAGGGTGAGCCTCTGCCCTTTATTTCAGCTTAAGTCCTGATCTCAGGGTCTTGAGAATGAGCCCCATGTTGGGCTCCTAGTTCAGCTGGGAGTCTGTTTCTCTCCTTCTCCCTCTGCCCTGCCCCCCAACATTCTCAAGTGCCTGAGCTTCCTCACAGATAAATAAATAGATACATCTTGAAAAAAAAAAACAACGTGAAAACTACTTTGTGTTATAGTAGGTGGAGTGTACCATTATCAAAGGAAAAGTGGGGTCACAGATCTAGGATACAGGTGAGAAACATTTCAATTTATGTCAATTGGTCATGGACTTAAAGTATTTCATTATTAGTATACTAGCATATCTCAGTATAAGTCAATCCCACCTAAAAGGTTGTTCAGTTGCATGGGTCTCAAAGTTTATGTTATTCTGATTAAGGCTAAGATAACAAGCTAAATTTAAGAGGTTGCTTAAAGTATCTAGGATACTTTAAGATATTATTTTGCTCAACCCCTAAACTGTATGATTTTTAAGGAAATACAATCAACATATAAAGATTAAATCAACATATATAGCTTAAAAAAGGATATTTTGATTTTAATTTCAAATGTAGTGTGTAATCACTATACATAGTAGTAGTAGTGGTAGTAATGTATAATCACTATCTGTAATCAGCACTGTTATTATTTGTTCTAGTATTAATATTTTACCGAGATGTACCCAGCATTGTTCTAGGAGACAGGAGGAACAAAAGTAATTAAAAAGGAATATTTGAAAAAATATTTGACTTTTTTCCCTCGAGGAAATTATAAATGCAAATATCTTTAGTAAACTGAGTTCTGTGTGACTTTAAATATAAAGCTTATATATTTATATATATGTGGGTGTGTATATTAAAATAAATATATTTTTATATATAATACATATTAAGATTTTATTTATTTATTTGAGAGAGAAAGAGGAAGAGGGAGAGAGAGCTTGAGTGAGGGAAGGAGGGAGAGAGGGAGAAGCAGACTCCCCACTGAGCAGGGAGCCCCACATGAGACTCATGAAACTCAATCCCAGGGTCCTGGGATCATGAACTGAGCTGAACTGAAGACAGACACTTAACCCACTGAGCCACCCAGGCACCCTGAAAGCTTATATATTTTAATTCCTCGTGATTGGAAAGCTACACTCCAATGGGTTGCATAGTTTTAAGCAGCTTGATGACCAAATTGAATCAATACTTTAATGTCTGATCAAAAACAAAACTTAATTTTTAAAATATTGTTGAATAATTTTGGTTTATGAAAGGTTGAAAAATTGTTCTGGTTACATATTGTGTAGCAAATTACCGCATAACTCAGTGATATTAAGCAAAAATAAGTGGTATTATGTTTTGCAGACTGTGTGGGTCAGGGATTCACACAAGGGAGACTAAATGTGGTTTCATCTGTTCAATGATTGGGTTTTAACATGGAAGACTCAAATATGTGGGTATGGCTCAAACACCTGGAGCTAGATTGATCTGGAGGCCTTTTCCCTCACATGCCAATGGCCTGGGCTGGAACTCTTTGAAGGCTGGGCTCAACTGGGAGTCCATCACAGCAGTGATATGTGGTCTTCCCTTATGGGCTTCCTTTCAGCCTCAAGGTACTTGGATTTTTTATATTAATGGTCCTAGGCTTAAAGAGCAAATGTGCCAGTAAATAAGACATAGCGGAAATGCCTTTAACTACCCAGCCTTGGAAGCCACAGAGTTTCACTTCAGACATGCTTTATTGGTTGGAGTTTTACAAGCCAGATTCAAGGGGCAGGGATGTAGATCCCACCTCTGGATAGAAAGGGTGTTGATTTCTTGCCATGATGTAAAACACACACACACACACACCCATTCTATGCTACACTTTGAGAAAATCTCATTTGCAAAAATGATTAGCCCTCCAGGGCTATATATTTTCATTGTGGTGTATGTTTGTACTTTTTGTATTTTTGTCAAAGTTGAAAAATTTTTGTCAAAGTTGAAAAATTTTTACTTTCTCTTGACACCTTTGTCATCTGTTCAGCAAAAATACCCAAATCAATTAATCTTCATCAGTTCACCTGGCATAAAGGTGTTTTGGGATCTGTCTACAAAGACGGAATAATCATAGTATAGTAGCAGTTTGAGCTTAAATATCAGCTTGGGGACATACCTGAGTAACTCAGTTGGTTAAGGGTCTCCCTTTGGCTCAGGCCATGATCCCAGGGATCCCTGTATCAGGCTCCCTGTTCAGTGGGAAGACTGTTTCTCCCTCTCCTCCCTGCTCATGCTCTTTCTCTTGCTATCACTGTTGCTATCTCTGTCTCTCTCTCTCTCAAATAAATAAATAAAATCTTTTAAAAAAAACTAAATATCAGCTTAGAAAATAATTTGGAAAACTTCTTTGTTCTTCACCACTAAACTGGAGAACAAATTAATCCTAAACACAGGGTTGCTGTGAGAATCAAATGTGATAGGATAAATAAAAGCACTTAGTATAGCACCTTGTACTTGAGAAGAATACAATAAAGGAGAATACTTCCTTGGTTCAAATGGTATGATTCCCTTAGAAAGAGGAATTCTAGGGACGCCTGGGTGGCTCAGTGTTTTAAGCCTCTGCCTTCGGCTCAGGTCATGATCTCAGGGTCCTGGGATCGAGCCCCACATCTGGCTCTCTGCTCAGAGGGGAGCCTGATTCCCCTTCTCTCTCTACCTGACTCTCTGCCTACTTGTGATCTCTCTCTCTGTGTCAAATAAATAAATGAAATCTTAAAAAAAAAAAAAAAGAGGAATTCTAGTAATGAGCATTGACAATGACCTGAATTCAGCCAACTGCACGTTCTCTCTTCAGATTTCAAGGAAAGATATCCATGCAGACAAGAGCCCACTGAAAAATCCATTTTCTCACCCTAAAAGTCAATTAGACTTTTACTTGAAATCAAATGAATTCCAATATCATTGAGAACCAAGCCTGGAGTCCTAGAACATCTTAGCTATTGGCTCTACTGAAAGTGTAATTTTTACATGTTCACTTTTTATTTAGCTCTGTGGTTGAGTCTTGCTAAGCCAAATGGGCTCTTAATTTACATTTGGCCTATGTGCATCAGTGGCAAAGTATTTTCTTTATAATAGAATATTATAGTCTTCACTCTAAATATTCAGTTGGTCAAAGTTTACAGGGTGAATTTATCAAGTGTAAGTGAACCAGGCTGAGACTGTGCATGCTCGGTGGGCACAGGTGGAGAAGACTCCACAAATAGGCTGGCATGGCTTGCCATAGGGAGCTGTCTTAGGGAACTTGAATTTTTGAAGTCATGAATCACACCTATAATCACGAAGTGACTTACACTATTCTTTGGCATCATTAAAGTCTTTAACACCATCTGGAAAGGAAAGGAGCAAAAGGTTTCCTAGTAGGTGGCTTATAAAACTCTTAAGATATTTAGTGATTACATGTAATGTTTAAAATATTCAAGGCACTTTTAAAGGAGCTATTTGAAGCATTCCAAATGACTACCTCTCCTAATTCACCAAGCACTTGCAAGATTTGACTTTTAACAAGCAAGACTGGTTTTGATTTATGAAGTGCAAAAAGGCACCTAAAAAAAAA
>CM053603.1:171359751-171432452 GCA_028646535.1 Procyon lotor | reverse complement strand
GTGTGACTGTATGTACTATCATTTTCTTACATTATATTTAAATCCTTCTTTCTAGATTTTTGTGCCCTATTTCTACAAGGAAAAATACATGAGAACGGGAACTACCACTACTTAAGTAAAACACAGTTTAATATTCTCTATAGTTAATATCTATCTTGGTATCTATTAAAAAGATAAAGTTTTTATATTTATTCAGTAGTTAGAAAAGCCTAGTGGTGGGTATCGAGGAGAGCACGTATTGCATGGGGCACTGGGTGTGGTGCATGAACAATTAATCTTGTAACACTGATAAAATAAAATAAACATATTTGGGGAAAAAAAGAATTTTTGGGGGGGAGTCTTTGAAAAGATTCTGTAAATATTACCCTTTACTTTTAAAGTTTGAACCAATTGAGAAATACAGCAAAGAAAGTTAGATAAAATGAGTAAAATACCAAAAAAAAAGAGCAATTCTCTTAGTTAATTTGAACTTTGGAAAAATTAAATTTTATAAATTTAAGTTAAATTTATAAAAGCAATGAATTTGTAAAATTATTTTGGCAACTATATTATTTCTCTATCAAGAGTCCTTTTCTGAAAGATTTAGAAAACTATGTTTTTTTTTTCAAAAGAATCCAATATACCATGTTCTAAATTTAATAAATGTTTTGATGGTAGCTTGGTGGTGGTATTAGGCAGAAGAATGAAGTTCTGTTGATCTGCTTAGTGTTAACTCAGGTTTCCTGAAAGTGTCTCAACATTTTCACTTCTCCATTGGCTTTAAGAAACTTCAGTCAGGAAACTCTCTGCGCATCAGTTTATCCTCATCTGTCTCAGACATGCCAACCTAAACCCCAAACCATCTCCTTTCATTTTTATATTTTAAATTAAAAGACATTTTAACATATTATTAACTTACACTCAACTCTAAAATCTGCACGGGGGAGGAATGTTTTAGATACTATCAACACGTTTTCCACCAATCAACTATTTCATTCACCATCAATTATAATAGTTTATATTTTATTTCAGATTCTTGGTTAAGGCTGCTAAAAATAGCACCACCATCATCAACAACCAAGAAAATAGACCAGAAAAATGAATATGCCAAATTAATGTCTAAACTGAGATTGGTTGAAAATCTTTGAAAAAAGATGTCAAAAGATCTTTAATAAGGCCATAACAACAGAACTATTAGATATAAATTTTTATTCAGATGGCACTTGTATTTATCCAGTATTTTTCAAGGAAAAAAATACTAAAATAATCCCAGTAATGAACCATAAAATAATAAGATTCTTAAGATACTTTATACTTAGTAGTTCATGACACTGCCTGTTTCAAATTAAAAAAAAATCAATGTTTCTTGAAAAAGATTACAGATTATGGCTTATCATGCAGTTACTAATTTGCACATGTTAAGACTTCATATTTTAAATCCTCAATCTCCCAAGATTAGTAACTAACAACTGATAGAAATATTTAATGTACACTTAGATTGCCTGAGAGATGTTTAGCTATGCTTCTTCTCAAAGTCCTCAGCTCCATGTTTACCTTTGTGTCTGAAGCAAGTCCTATTTTCTTTTATTCAATTGGGATCCAACATACCTAACAATACTTGGTATCCCTGAGAAGATTGGCTGAATCAGGGCTATCAAGAAGTTGTAAAAGCCACTGAGGAAACAATCACTACTGGGGAGAGAGTAAATAGTTATCCAAGAAAACAAATAAGCACCAGAATAACACAGCAACCTACCTTAAAGCTGTGTCTATCTCATCCTACGTGGGTAGGGTTCTCAGATCCCGTTGAGAAGCTCCAAAATGGTCCTTGAATAGACCACAGAACATTTCAAACTGTATTATCTCCTCATTGTGATAATCATAGTAAAAAAATCTATTTGTCAGTGAAAAATATCTTTCAAGCTGAAAATCAGGAATTTACTCTCCATAGACTTCAGAAGATCATTTGTTCACTGATCTATTCAAAAACAGTACCATTATAAAGCATTTTAAAATATATTTTTAGTATTGGATTTTCATATCCAATATTTATATGATAAAATAACACATAGACAAATTTTATCATAAATAATTTTTATGTGAAAAAATGTTGAATTATTTTTAAGATTTCATTTATTGATTCATCTGTTGACTGATACCATCAATATTAAAATGTTAAACATATAACACTAAGCAGTTTAACCAAAATATGCTTACTCCTTATTTTGCATCTATGTAAGTATTGAATGAATTATTTTGACATTCACGTGCTTGGACCACTTTAGTTAAAATATTTCAGTAGTGCTCCCAATTTCAGCTACCATTAAATTTCTTGCCAAATCCTAAGACTCAAAATAATTTTGAGTAGCACTTTATTTATGGGCTGGTTCCACTTCTCTATTTCCAGTCTCATCTTCTTCCTCCCCATTTTCTCTCCTAGCAAAAGACTTTTAATCCTCACAACTATTTTTGTTTCTAAGCTATTTCCAACTCCGGGCTGTTTCTTCCCCACTAATGCACAGAATTAAGTTGCTCAGTTCACAATTTAAGAGATTTTCCAAAATGTGTCAAATGGAAAGAAGTTACAAATGCCTCAGAAGTATCTCTACTCCTTCTTCTCTTGCTAATTGTTGTCAGGCCTGTAACTTATGTCTATAGCTTATTTATATTCTCACATCTCAAGATATGCAGAGTTCATACAAACTTTATTCAAGAATGAGGATTAATGGATTGATGACTCCACAGGTGGCCTGATGGTTCAAGTGGTTCAAGATTTCCTTTCACAATAACTTTCTGCACTTAATTTGGGAAGATAGGAGGTAAAATAAGTCACCGGGTCATCCTCCTGCTTGAAATAGCATGGAATGGATAGCAAATTCTATTCTTTGAACATGTGCCTTCTGACTTGGGAAAGGATTAGACTTACATTTCTCCCTCAGTGTCAAATCAATCTGTTTATTTTAGGAGGAAAGTATTTTCCTACCTCTGAGTTTCACCCCAGAATCCCTTTGCAAAATGATTGGATCAAGATGATACATTCTTGAGAAATAAAGCAGAATCCATAGCTGGCATATTTGGGGTTTGGTTTCCATCCAAGTTTCAATAACTGGCTCTTAAGGTAAGTCCTGCACTCATTTGTTCAGAGGCTTGATCTTTCGATGGCTAAGGGCAACGTGTTACACATAGCTGGCTAATGACTCCGTGTGGAGGTGGTTCTAACTAGAGCTGGTACTAATTGGCAGGAAGGAAGGGATTCCAGAGTTTAAAGGTGTTTTATTCATGGAGAACAGTTATAAAAAGAACCCAATTTTCTGTACTTTCAAAGTGATCTCCCTTAACCGACTCCATAGTAAAGGGTCTAGCAGGTGGCAGTAAATTGACAAAATTATGTTTAATGAATGAGACTGACTCTAGCACATGTGTTATATCACTGTTATTAACTCCATGTAGCATCATTGCAAGGGATGGAAAATAGGGTTTTGATGTTGGATTTCACTGTATATTTTTACACTTTTCCCTTAACGTATGCCTCCTTGCCTCTTTCCCCATTTCTCAACCTGAAATGGGTTTCTTACAGAGATCCTGTCTCTTAACAAGTGACAAAAGTGGATCTAATCAAAATCTAATCTAAAATCAAATGAGGGACACTTGGATGGCTCAGTGGGTTAAGCCTCTGCTTTCCGCTCAGGTCATGATCTCAGGGTCCTGGGATTGAGCCCCCCATTGGTCTCTCTGCTCAGCAGGGAGCCTGCTTCCCTCTCTCCCTGCCTGCCTCTCTGCCTACTTGTGATCTCTCTGTCTCTCTGTCAAATAAAAAAGTAAAATCTTTAAATAAATAAATAAATAAATAAATAAATAAATAAATAATAAATAAAATGACTGACTCCTATGCCATCTGATGGGCAAAAGGCAAACATATCTTTCATAATAAAGAGTCCAGCCATATTCCACTAACACTTAGACTTTTTTTTTTAGCAACTACTCAGTGCTAGACAGAGATAAGTGTTTTGAATGAATTAAGTTATTTTGTGTTCTAGTAACTCAGTGAGGCCACTACTATAAATTTATAGCTGAAGAACTGGGAGCTTAGAGATGTTAAGTAATTTCTCTCAAGTTACAGTGCTGTTAATTTTAGGAGTGGGGTTCTGATGCCAAAATCGGTAATTTATGCTACAGAATATGTTGACTTTTTAAGGTCTTATCACTTACTTAATGAGATGACACAGATATTCTTTATTTTGACCATCTGCTCTGTACTTAGTAGAACATGTAGTTCAATTTAATTGTGCAAGGTAGTCCAAGTGAGCCCTGTTTTGCTGTCTCAATGCTTATTTCTGCATTCAGAAGTATCTCTACATTAAAATACTAATATTTTTTCAAATCGACTTTGAAAATATAATTACACATTTAAGTTCCTTGAGGCTGTAATAGTAGGTTCAATTTTCTGGAATAAAGCAAGAGAAAAGATACACTTTCATTATTTAAAATGAGTTAATGCACTCTTGCAAAAATAATTGCCACATCTTGAACCAAAGTAATAATGTAGAAGATATGTCAATATAAAGTATACATCAGAAATTCCACTTTCATTAAATAAAAATTTTCCTGTGTTAGTCTTTATTCAGATTCTACTTGGTCATGGAGTATAATTATTTTTATATATTGCTAAAATCAATTTTCATATTTTGGAAAGGATTTTTGCATGTTTACTCATTACAGTTATCAATCTATAGATTTTGTATTGTTTGGTTCTCTTTGGCTTTACTGTCAGGATAAAACTAGTTTCATAAAATAAATTTGATAATATTGAAAGAGTTTAAACACAATGGGGGAAATTTTGAAAGGGATGAAAAGTGGTCAAGTTGAAAGTTGCAAAATCATGGAAAAATGTAATAATTGTTAGTAGAAATCTGTATTCTCACTAACACGCAATAATTTCAGCCAAAAAAACAAGCTGACACAAATACACACACACACACACACACACACACACACACATATATATGTATATATCACTTGAAGGCAATGATAGCTCTTGTCTTATAGTTCATGTCCATGGAATTGTTTTGGTAGGCTGTGACTTGAATTGAATAGTAATTTGGATGAATTTTTATCAATTCTCCTAGGCCTGCATCAATCACGATTTTATCAGAAAACAGAACTTTAGGAAGGATATAGATTATGAGATTTTTTAATTTTTTAAAAGATTGTATTAATTTACTTGACAGACAGAGACAGCAAGAAAGGACACACGAGCAGAAGGAGTGGGAAAGAGAAAAGCAGGTAAGAAATCATATATCAAGTTAGAGTTTTAATTTGAGTTTATCATAATATGCATTCACTTGAACATCTCTTCATATGTTTGAGCTCTTTTTCATTTCTTTTTCTAAGAAAAAGGCCTCAGTTTTTTAAATTTGCCTGTCATTCATTATCCTGAAAATTTATCTGTGTCCCACAGAAGGGAATATACTTTGGTCAAAAGTGCTTATTTTTGGAGAATATATTTCACATGCCATATATGTTTAACATGATTGCCTCTTAATATATCAATCTCTGCCTACTTTCCCAACCACTTATAGATGTCTTTCCCTCAGTTGTTCAAAGGAAAGTACACTACCTCAAGGAGCTAGAAGGTTGTTATGACAAGAATTACAAGGGAACAATCATTGTTCAATTTTTTTATTACTTCTGAAAGAAGCATATGAGAAGAAAGGGCAAAATGGAGCGCCACTGACATGATCTTGCAGGAGGTGAGGGTCATGAAGAGGGGAAATTCAGTCTGAAGAGAATGCTGGTGCCTCTCTTACCCAGTGGCAAAGGGCTTTGTGACAGCCTAGTTAACACGTGGGTAATTCAGGCAGTGCCTACGGATCATTCACCTCCTTTCAAGGAAATCTAAAAGTTCCACATTAGTTTTTCACTGTGGAATATGTGGAGTATGGATCTCACATTAATAGCTATCTGGTTATCGCCTGTAGGTTGTCCACAAAATGGTGTATGTTGATGCTGCACACAAGTTAATGTAAAAATGAGTGTTTTTTTTCAATGTTTAAAAGATACCCTTAGATACACAAAATAAGATGTGGCCCTCTCTTTGAGCCTGGCTGGCACAGAGATCCTTGTGCTAACAAGAGCCTTGTCCTTAGGGTTTAATGCTCTGAAGTTGCCACATATCAGAGAAACTCTTAATAATTTTATCTTTAAATCTGTGATTTGTAAATAAGTGTAATGGACAATGAAATTTGCACAGGAGGGCTTAGAGCCTCAAGCCACACACACTGTCCTGCTTTTTTTTTTTTTTTTTTTTTTAACTCTTCAGGGTGGGTTCTCTTCATACAAACTAGAGGAAGAGCCTAGAGCCCTTCTAAAATGGCTATTGACAAGGTTTTCTCAATTCCATCTTTTACTATCTTTCCTTAAGTGTTCTACCTCATCCACAGATTCTATGAATGAAGCACATGCTGGAGAAAATCACATCTAGGACTCTGTTCCCCAAGGAATACCATCTATGATCCCTCAAACTACAAAAAGCACTTTTAAGTGTATCACTGCAGCCTCAGCATACTAATGGTAGTGCTCTTGGACAGTGATCCAATGGTTGGAAGCACATTAAAAAATCAAGCATCTATTTTGGGAGGTTTTCTACAAATAAGTCACTGTGTTCCATGGAATTCATACAAATAGGACTCTATCCTAAGCAGTTGTCAATAGCAGAGTGAGAAACAGAAATAGTCACATTTTATTTATCATTCACCTTAGACCTAGTCTTAGGTTTTCAGGCTAGAGCTTATATTTGAGTGAGAAGATAAATGAAAAATACATTAATGCACAGTTTTACCCAAGGAATACTCTAAAACACACAGTCTTTTTTTAGTGTATCTTTATGTGTAATCTGCAGACAACTTACATTAAAGTCATCTTCAGTGTTCACTAAGTGATCCATAACCTGAAGCTACTGATTTGTAATTTCTGAGGGGGTCATGAAAATATGTATTTTGCAAGCCCCATGACATTCTGAAACACAATATTTGAGATTCTCTGGCCTGGACATAGCAGAGAAAAAACACTAAGACTAGATAGAGGTGTTGAAAAAATAGGTACAATTAATGATGACTTGCACAAAGTGTTAATACAAATTGATTTTCTTTCTAATTTAATTTTAAAGTATAGTTATCAACACCTTTTCTACATATGAGTTATTATAAAGTGATCAAGACTATAGCAGAGCAGAGAATAATTTACTTTGGGCTTGCAACATTTTTAATCGCTGGACTATTTCTGAAAGTGATTAAAACCTCCCAGGAGAAAACATTTTCCACAGGAAAAGCCTTGTGGAACTTAATATTTCCAACACTATTAAGAAAAGTGTTCAGAAATATATTATGGATAGCCACATAGAATTATGCAACACATTGGATTCATTAATATAAACAGAAAAATGTCCTTAAATGACTTCCCTAACTAAATCTGTTAGCTTAAATAAAATAGAAAAAAAATAACAAAACTCAACTTAATACCGAATTGAATAAATTTTGTTGGGGAGCAAATTTGGATGGAAATGATTTAATTTATGAAATATAATTTTATCAGTAATTCATCATGAGCTTCAGAGACTTAAAAAGTTATCAGATCAACTAAAAGATTTAATCCTTTTCTTTCAAAATACGGTGATAACACACGATGTCTTTTATAATATAAACACAATCATAATTCTTTCTGGCTTTAATTAATTAGAGCTGCAAAGCAAAAAATGGACACATTATCATACCACTTTTGAGAATTTAGCAAAAAACCATTTATTTTGGTATTGTAAGAAGATAAATTGACTTGGATGAAAGGAAATTTCATCTCATATTTTTCCAAATAAATGTAATCATTTTTTAATCAAGGAGAATCATGTGATAACAGGCTAACTACAATGTACTCTATCCATGAAAATAAGCAACACTCTTTCTTCCCAAGACCTCAGAATAATCTGGGTGGGTCTAACAAAACCCAGGCAAATGGTTATGAAGAATTGGCTATGCTTTATCTTTTAATTCCTTCTGAGTTTCTTTTCATGGGAACCTGCATTTATTGGGAAGACATTAAAGGTGTCAAACATCGACATATGTGTGTGTTTTGAAATTTCATGATGAGGAAATTACCAAGGGACTAGATCAGATAGGGTGGGACAGTAATAGAGATACTTTTGTGAAAGGCTAATCCCAATTTAATGACCCACTTAAAAAATCATTTGTAGGACTCTAAGGAAAACATTTCCTATTCCCACGTTTTATCATTCCAATGTCACATCAGTGGTTTTGACTTCCTTTCCACGTCATATCAAATCCCCTTGATGTCAAACTTAAGACCCACTCCCTTCTTTTTGATAAGATTAGGTTCTCTATCACTATCAACCCACCTTCTTTTCTCTCACTATCAAATACCATTCTTCCTTCCATCCTGCATTCTACTCTCTTCAGAGTACCAGTTAAGTCCAGCTCAAGTTTTCTTCTTAGCAAATTTTCAGAAGTTTACTCTCCAATGATGGGTGAATATGTATTACTGTATAGGTCAAGTCAGTATTTCACATATTACTAGCAACTAAGAGAGTAGTAATCATGTTTGAATAATTCTAAAATTGAAATAAAATGGGTGAAAAAATGCAAATCACTAGCAAATGCGTATGTAGTAAATATATATGTAGATATGAATATATTTACTTGTTTCATTTTGATAGAAAAAATTGCGTGAACAGTAAAATTGATCATAAACATGTGTGTACATTAAATTTATACACACACACTGATGTGTGTATAAATTCCCTCCTCATGGAAACAATGACAATAGATTTAAAAGCTAATGTATTGCTGGCAAAGATCTTCTAGATTTCTAAATTGACTCTCTAAGAAATTCACTTTATTTTTTTTTAAAATTTTATTTATTTATTTGACAGAGAGAGACACAGAGAGAGGAGGAACACAAGCAGCAGGAGTGGGAGAGGTAGAAGCAGGCTTCCCACTGAGCAGGGAGCCCCTTGTGGGGCTCAATCCCAGGATCCTGGGATCAGAACCTGAGCCGAAGGCAGATGCTTAACGACTGAGTCACCCAGGTGCCCCAGAAATTCACTTTAAATAAAGTTTTATTTTCTATCTTTTTGGTAATAGCTTTCCCAACCAAAAAAAGTCAAAACTACTTGTTGTCATAAATGTAAAATGAAGAACATTCCAGCTGCCTGTGACCGATAAATAACATTTTTAATTATGTAAATACAATTTATGTAATAAAGACATATTCATGTCTTTTCTTTATTCTCTTTACACAACATCCATATATATTATGATCAAGGATATAAACACTGCAATTCTTTTTTTTTAAGATTTTATTTATTTATTTGACAGAGAGAGAGAGATCACAAGTAGGCAGAGAGGCAGACAGAGAGAGAGAGGGGGAAGCAGGCTCCCTGCCAAGCAGAAAGCCTGATGCGGGGCTCGATCCCAGGACTCTGAGATCATGACCTGAGCCCAAGCCCAAGGCTTTAACCCACTGAGTCACCCAGGAGCCCCTAAACATTGCAATTCTTATAATTACCTATTCACTGATTGTTTCTGTCAAAACTAAGACCAATATAAATATTCAATTTAAAATAAAAATACATGACATGCTAGTTTATATTTTAGGATGTATTTATGAAGGTTTAAAAGTTAGCAAGACTATGATGCTCAAGATTAATGCAACGAGCACATAAATTTTAAAAGCAAATATTGTATTTTTCAATTTTAATGATTTAAGCTTTTATAGTGAATAAAGAATTCTTAGATGCTGATACTGATAAAACTATCTGTGTCAATACTGTGTCAAATACCTCTTTTTTAAAGGAAGTTTGATCTTTTCACAAAGAACCAATAAATTTTCAGTTAAAAAGTACATTCTATGTATCAGTTAACACTGCAAGACTGTATCTTATGCTTTGAAATTAATACTACCATTTTATGATGTGGCTTTGATTAACAGAGTAGATATTAAATCCCAGAACTAAAGTGAAGTTATTTCAATCAAAATTTAGTTAAGTTTTGGGGCGGCTGGGTGGCTCAGTCGTTAAGCGGCTGCCTTCGGCCCAGGTCAGATCCCAGGGGCCTGGGATTGAGCCCCGCATCAGGCTCCTTGCTCGGCAGGAAGCCTGCTTCTCCCGCTACCATTCCCTCTGCTTGTGTCCCCTCTCTCGCTGTGTTTCTCTCTGTCAAATAAATAAAATCTTAAAAAAAAAAAAATTAGTTAATTTTTAAAAAGTAAAGTATATGAGAAAATATATGACAACCTCACAGCAAATCTAAGTGCAGATGTCTCTCCAGGCCCAAGAGTCTGGCCAAGAAACATCTACATCGCAGCCCCTTGATGAGGGCTGCTGTCCTTTGCCTATTAAAGCATCAACTTCTGCTCCACTGTAGCTCTAAGAATTTCATGTTATTTCCTATAGATTACAAAATAATGGGTTTAAAATCCCAACCCCATAACGTGTTAGAAGACAATAACTGCCTGGAAATCTAGCTCCTTGGAACTGAGTCACCCGGGAATCTATAGCCAGGATAAGAATCCGAAGGGCGTCCAGGTGAGTATTCCAATGTCCTTGTAGTGACTTGAACTTTTTCAGGACTACCGCCTCTCATTTTCATGTAGCCTGCACAAAGACCTGATGGCTCAGAAACTCTAGTTGGGATTGTTTTACTGATTGTTTTTTGATCTATAGCAAATAGAGCTAATCCCCAGAGATTCCAGAGTCTTTTCCTATTAGCCAAATTGTCGCTCACCACTGGTCTCATGATTCCCTACACAGCTCCAGGAGGAATAGTCTCTACAGGTGATGTCCCTGGAATTGCCTAGTGCACAGATTACACAGCTCTGAAGGGTGACCCTGGGGACCCTTGCTATTCTCTTAAAAGACTGACTATTCTTGAAATTAACAGGGCTGCCCCTGGGAATGTTTCCTGTAAAAGGACATTAGAACCTTCTTTGTGTTCTCTTTGTTTTTTTAACTGACAAAATACAAGCTTGTAATTACCAGCTATTACTTGCTGATTATCATAAGTGGAGGAATACAAAATACCACAAGTAAAAGTTTCATCATGTCATTCTTGCACTTCGAGTTCATGCTCCTGAGGTAACGGTTCTAAATGATTCTGGCCATTTGATATGCATCAACGTAGATTGTGCAGTTTGCTACTACACAGGTTTATTATGTATTTTGACCAAAAATTAGGTCACATTACACATTCTAATCTGACATTTGCTCTTTACTTTTTTTCTTCCCAAAAAAAGCATATCCTGGGCATTTTCCCAAGTCCTTACGGAATATTGATCTGATTCAGTTTTTTTTTTTTTTAAATTGCTGCCATCTGTTAATATCCCAGATTGAGACAAGGCAAGGAAAAAAGGAAGTTGAAAACCAAAAGTGGAAGCGTGAATGTGTAATTACATGGGACAGCCATTCAGCAACGTTTAGCAAAGCTGAAAATGCCGAGAATTTGGATTGTGGAGGGGTACTACAGGGAATATTCTGTATAAACTCACCAGGACACACCTTCAAAATAAAACTTATCATGTAAACTTCAGTAGTTAAAATAAATAAGACTCATTAGTGGCTACATGTACCGCTAATAAGTAGAAGGATAGAACACAATGTTGATTGAAAATTTAAACTACATAATTAATTTTGTAAATTAAAAACATATAAATAAGAAAGAATTAAGTGCTATCGATCACTCATGAATGTGCACACACACACAAAGAAAATGTAAAATCATGGCTGCTAAGTAGCTAAATGGTCCTCAAGACTGAGTTAGCAAGTAGAGTTTGTGTCACACCAAAAAAGAAAGAAGACAAAAAAAAATTTAAATAAATATATATCAAATCCAACAGCAGGATGTATATTTACAAAGCTACTTTTCAATTTATATTGATGAAGTAATCAGAGCTTCAGAAATGGAAGTTGAGTATTTTTTTATTTAATTTTTATAAGCAAGGGAGCCTAGATTGCTTTTAGAGGAGGGAAATAATAGTTTTCTTCATTTGTTGTCAAATGTAATATATTTAAAGAGAGATAAATGCAACTTATAACAATTATAAAATGAAATACAGCACAAAGAAATCAATCTCTAACCCGCACGTGTACTCTTTCTTTTCTGTACATAAATAAAGGAAATAATTCAACACACAGTTCTTTGCCAAAAATAACATCAGCAGAGAAAAAGAAAATCTTAAATGGCTTGTATCCAAACAACAAATGAAATATACTTGGAGCACTCTGAAAGCTATTTTAACATTATGTATTTATTTATTTCCCTACTTCTTATTTACATTTGCTTTTTAAAATATTGAACATTTAAGCATGTGTAATATCATTGAACATGCCCAATTCTGGTTTAGATAATGGCACATATTTGTTTCATGTAAAATTCCATCTTTTCTCTCTCTTTTTTTATTTTTTGGAAAGAACCAAAAATAACTAACTCAATTATATATATATACATATATATATAATATTCATGTGATATACATACTATACATACCCATCCTGTACTAATCGTGGTGGTCACAGGTAAAAACCTCCCTTTTTTTTCAGCAAGGCTTGAATATCACTCATTGCAAGGATTAAAGAAGAATGAGTTCTTGATAATGTTTATGAACATTTAGTTTGAATCTTTTTTTAAAAATCTGTTACTAATATCACTGCTGGATTAAATTGCCATACATAATCTTGTAGCAGGAATCTAGGAGTGCCCTCCTGTGGGAGAAGGTAAAGAAAGGAGCGTTTCAACAACATAAACTAGAAGGTTTGCTAAGTGAATGTGCCTTTTGCTATTGAAATTCATAAGAAACAAGTTCAAGGTGTTTGGCTTTTCTTTTTTCCATGATGCTAGTGTAACTCCCATCTACCAATCACTTAGCTCCTAAGTTTGCCACTGGGGGACATGTGATAGAATGCTGTTGATAAACATCCAGGAAGTAAAATACCATACATATCTGCTCAAGAAGTAAAGCATGAAGGCTGCCTTCCAAAATATTTGTAAACTCTACTTAAGTCACAGCATATATGAGTTAAAAGTCAAAGAGTAATTTTTCTCTGGCAGTTCTAACACAGCTGTGACATATTTAAAAAGTTGTCTTTAGCTGAATGGAAACCAGGTGCTACTATACAGCTGATTAAGGAAAAAAGACATGAAAACAGTAACAGATTGGAAAACATATATTAAAATTTGGAACCTGATAGTCGTCTTCCAATGAAAATAACATCAGTGCACTTTCAGCTCTTTCTAAATCACAGTTCATTGCTCAATTAGAATTGCCAATTTTAAATTCATAGATAAGCAAGCTTCTCACAGCAGTGAAAACTTTAAATTAGACTTTCAATCTAACCACATCCCATGAATGGAAAATCGGAAGTTTTAAAAAACAATGAAGCTAATGTACACACACACACACACACACACACACACACACACACACACACACACACACACATCTTTTGGTAGTGGTTCTTTGACAATCATGTTCTTTCTAAATTAATCCCATCCTTGGAGTGCCTGGGTGGCTCAATCAGTTAAGCATCTGACTCCTGATTTCGGGGCAAGTCACGATCTTGGGGACGTGAGATTGAGCCCCTGAGCTGGGAGTCTGCTTGGGATTTTCTCTCTTCCTCTCCTTCTGCCCCTCCCCCCTCATGTTCTCTTTTCTCTCTCTCAGTAAATAAAGTAATAAATTAATTTCAAAAAATAATTCCATCCTCTTCACCATTTATGCCCCTAACTATAGGTTCTATATGTCTCTGTTGAAAATTACCATGTCATTAAATATTGCTTAATTCTAATGTAACAGACAGGGAATGGAAACAGGTGTGGGAAGGTATGTAAACGTGGGTTTTGTGTGTAGGTACAGAAGAGTCAGAACCAAGAAGAGAACAAGGCATTCCCAGTGTGATGGCAGAGCTTCATTCAATCACTTGCTGAATCATGGAAAAATCATCCAAGAGTGAGCTTTTTCTCACCATTCACCTCACCCCTATAGGCTCTGGTAAGACCCGTATAGGAGGTATGCCCAGACATACTGAATCAGAAACTCTGGGGATGGGACGCTGGAATATATATTTTAGGAAGATGTCCATGTGCTTCTGGCATGGGCTCAAGTTCGAAAATAACTGTTTTGAGGAAACTGTTTTTGTAAAGGCAGTCAGAAAGTAATTTTCACACATGTATTCAGAGCATTCTAGATATTAATCTGTCCCGTTGTCATCTGTATCATACCTCAATTGCTTTGGAAAGGTTTCTAGAAAACTTGTTCCCAATATAATTTGTTTTATCAAAAAGTATTTTCCAAGCTCTCATGCTTTCCATCATCTGATAGCTATTTCTTCAGTAGTCTCATGTTTCCCTTTGTCCAATCTCTTCACCAGGCTCATGGTTAACCAGTAATTATAGATCATTAAGAAGGCACAATTATTAAACTTATCATTAACCATCTCCTTTTAGATACCTCCTGAAACAGCAGAACAAAAATCCACCACATTGAGTGATCCATTTTTGCCGGGTTTTGATATGATTATTTAATATTTTCTGTATGTTGAACCAATTAAATAAGGTAAGAATATAAAAAGAAATGTAAATGTTGGAAACTAGTAAAAAATTATTTATAGATGATAAAACTTTTTTACTAGAACAAGCCAAATTGATGAAATATCAACCATAACAAAATTAAGAGTAGTTTTCAGTTACAAAAATGTTTAAAAATCTGTAGCCTAACTATATATCCCAATCATGGAATTAAAAACATAAATAGGGAAAATCCCATTTATAATATCCAAAAATATTAAAATAAAATATCTGGGAGTAGACTCAACCAATATTATTTAAGTAAATAAAGATTTAAAACACAATAAAATACCATTAAAATAATCTAAGAAAAATAAGATATCCTTGAATGGAACATCTTAATATTGTAGAAGTGACAGTTCTCTTCCAATTAAAAGGTGACAATCAACTCTTTAAAGGTTTATCTTTTGAAACTTAGAGAGATGACTGATTCTGAATCTCAAAAGCTATAAGAATATTACCAGGAGAATTGTTACCAAGGACAGAGGTGAGAATGTACTGCCTCTATGACACTGGCCGTCAGTCTTGGCTGCACATTAGAATCATCTGGTAAACTTTAAAATCTACTAGTGCCAGGCTCCCTTCCTTTTGACTTACTTGGTTTGGGGTTGGTATGGCCCAGGCATTGGGATTTTTAAAGGCCTTCCAGGTGATTCCAGTGACCCCAGTCATGTGATTCATTGCTTTCAAGGCCTCAGATATTGTGGAGCAGAGAAATGCCATCTTCACGGTGGCTTTTTCAACTTCCTTACCCACAGAATTTGGGAGAGTAAGAAGATTGCCATTTTTATGCCATTATGTTTGAGGTAGTTTATTATACCGGAATGGATAACTGGAGCAGAATGCCTTAAATCCTATCCTCATGGATTTAAAGGTCAGGATAATTAGTATCTGATTTATTGCTATTTGGCAAAATAAAGAAACAGCGCACTTCTGTAGGAGTGAATAACACTTCCAAAAAGATCTGGGTGTCCTAAAGATCAGTGTGGATCCAATGGGAGGTATTTGACTCTAAGCTACTATAAAGTAAACCCCATACAATAACAGTTCCCTCTAAGGGAAGGTTTCCGCGTGCATGAAACACACTGGGGGCAAAGTGTTAAATGTATAAAATAAGATAGAGAGTCATCAGTGACAGTGGTAGCATTAGCCATGCTAGACAATTGCTGTTAGAAATGCGTAGTAGAGATTTTCTTTGACAGAACCACTCAACGTTGAGATATCTACTGCATTCAGAGTAACGAAGGCAGATTGCAAGTGTATCTGTGCAGTGAGATCTTTTCTTCCCCTTTCTCTTCCTTTCCCCTTGTCTATGTTGAAGTAAGTTGCACAGGAATTTGCACCATTTGGCAGACTGGAAAAATATAAAATTGATTGAGAGTTTAGGGATGTGTTAAAACCTGGATTTGCTTCTTTAATACTTAGATTAAATTCCTTACCACCTTAACATAAAAAGATCTGTTACCAGTAAATAGTATAAAATAGAAGAAATCAATAGAAATATTGCAAATAAAATGAATATGCTTGTCTTGGTCAATTTGGACAGCTAAAATAGAATACCATACATTGGGTGGCTTTTACAGAAGTGATTTCTCACAGTTCTGGAGGTCAAGTCCAAGGTCAGCATGCTGGTCAGTCTTGATGAAGGCCCTCTTCCAGGTTTACAGATGGCTATCTTTCAGATGGATCCTTACATGGTGGAGATCAGTGAGAAGGAGCAGTAAGTTCTCTTGTCTCTTCTTATAAAGATGTTAAATCCTGTCCATGGGAGTTCAGTCCTCATGACCTAATTACCTCTCAGTGCTCCAACCTCCTACTACCATCACATTGGGGGTTAGGATTTCAAAATATGAGATCTGGGGGGTGGGGGGAACACAAGCTTTCAGTCCATAACAATCCTAGTCATACAAAAGAAATAAATCAGCGTTGAGTTGCATTTATTTCTTGGTAGCATATTTATACTAAGAAGTGTAAGAAAATCTGCTGCAGATGTCCTGAAAGAGTGTGCATGCCTTGAGGGTTAATGGTATTTGAATTCTAGAGAAATGCCTTTGTTATATAATGTGAATCTAAAAAGTAATTGGGAAGACAATGGGACCAATTACTTTGGGTGTTGCTTTTGTTTCATATTATTTACAAGTTGAGACAGTTTTTAAAGCCCGTTTCAAATAAATGAAAATTGTGTTGTAATCTATTCTGCAAAACAATTTTTACTCAAAAAAAGCATTTCTTCAATTTCAAGTAAAACATCATAGGTTGTATTTAAATGTGAACTATCCATACAAAGGAAGCAGACTATAACCCTGGTCTCTGAAAATGTGAATGATCTCTTTGGGAATGAGATGTTAATTACTAAAAATTAGAGAGAGTGTTTTTTTTAAGGTGTTTGAACATTTTCACTCATTTTATAACAAAATACACAAATATATGGTATAGGTATGCAACAAGGGTTTGGACAAAGTTATTTTAACATTCTGCAAATTCCCTCTGCTGAATTAGGAAACATTCTATGGAACCACAGAACCACCAGATTAGTTTTAGGTGTATCTTGGCAGTAGCTGTTTCTGTATTTTAAGCCACGTGATTCTGCCTGAGCCATGGGGAGCAAATGAGAAGTTTTCCCCATACATCCTCTACCTCCTCCAGCATGGAACTTTCTTCTTGCCTTCACCATGACTTCCTCTCAGATGTTTGTTTAAACTTTGTGCCCACACCATCAATTCACCTCTTAGCAAACTACATGATGGTGGGCAAGAATAAATAAGTAATACAAAAATTGGAGCTTTGCCAAGCTCAGGGTTGCATGGGAAATGGCACATTTCTTCACCATCCAAGTGGAGAAAGAACTTCCACAAAATTTTTGTGATTCAAAGGCAAGGGCTAGAGACAAGAGGAGCAGTCCAAGTAACATAGAAGGAGCTGCTATGTTCAAATCCAGAGATATAATTGAGAGGTCATCATCAACACACATTTCCAGGGCATTTGGAAGAAGAAATCTTCCTTAGCATCATCTTACAGTCAATGAGGACTATAATTTGTAGGGCTCACCTTGGGCAATGGAAGACTTTGGAGTGTGAGAATTTACAGATACTTTAATAGCTCAAATACAAAGAAGAACTCAATAATGTCAAGAAGGACACAATGAATAGAATGGATCCACTGGCTGGTCTATCATATTTATCAGGTTTTCATTTAGTTGTTGGTGGTGTAGATGGATCACAGTCTGAAGTAGAATCATTTAATCTCATGTGAACATAATTGAATTTTCTCAAGCACTATCCCTGGTCTGTTTCCAGATTAGTCAGTAGTAAAGATAAGTATTTTTTTACAGTATTTTCTAAGAATTAGGTTGGAATTACAGAGGGAGAAGGTGAGAACCATTTAGAGAAAATATATTGCCTTACCAAAATGGGGTAGCTCTCTCAAAATGGAAGGATAATTATCTAATTTTCTGAACATTGACACTGAATCAAAATAAGCATTGCAGGGGCGCCTGGGTGGCTCAGTGGGTTAAAGCCTCTGCCTTCAGCTCAGGTCATGATCTCAGGGTTCTGGGATCAAGCCCGGCATAGGGCTCTCTGCTCAGCAGAAAACCTGCTTCGCCCTCCTCTATCTGCCTGCCTCTCTGCCTATTTATGATCTCTCTTCTCTGTCAAATAAATAAATAAAATCTTTAAACAAAAAAAGAATAAGCATTGCAGAACATGAAAGGGTACATTACTTTTTATCTAATCAATATATAAAATTGATTGATTCAGTCTAAGCCACATTATCTACCTCAGCCAGAAAAATTTTTGCCAGGAACCCATTGTCATTTGTAGGATAAATTCATCCCACAGAGTAATTATTTAGCATCTTTGAATTGTAAGGATCTTTAGACAATACAAAAATAAAACAGAGGCAAGTTTGTCTTCAGAAAAATATGTAGTGAGAAAAGGAGCTAAGGCATTTGGTATATAAATAGAAAAGGCTATGGTCTATAGAGATATCCACACTATATCAAGTACTGAAGAATTTCAGATGACCAAGTGTTCTTTCCTAATTGGGGTGAGGAGATTTATCACAGAAGAAATTATATAAATTACAGCATTTAGCATTGAGATATGACCCAAGAAGTAGAATTTGAACATTTGGTGATAAAAGGAAGAACATTCCATACAAAAAGAAACACAGAAATTCATGGTGTTTAGTCAGAAAATTTTTAATCTGAACTCCCTTTCTTCCCCAGAATGGCAGATTCATAATTTCTAGGGCTTGACATAGGGATGCATGTTTTCAAAAGTTTCACATTAAATCTAAGATAAATGCGAGTTTAAAAATTGTGACTCCAAAAGAAACATGGCAGTAGGTATATGGAGATTGATGCCAGGAAAAGTGAACCAATTTGCCTGAATGGAGTTTATGTGGTGATTCTGGTGCCTTAGGATTCCTCAAAATAACCTGCTTAATTATAAACACAAGGGCTACCGACAAATGTGCAGTCTCACGAAAGTCTGCTTCCTAATTGTCACTGAAGGTGTTTGAATGTTGGGAAGAAAAGGTTACAAACCTAAGAACCACAAATGGCTTGCAAAGACAGACATGGAGAAAAGGCAAGATGAGTTAGGAACCTATTTTTATAATAATGCCAGGTCATCTGTTATGAATGTCTATAATCAGGTGGACAGAAAGAGAATTGTGATTACTTGAATGTTTGAACATAGATCTGATAGGACCTAACTAATGGTTAGATGTGGACAGCAAGAAAAATAAAAGGTAAAAAGCAAATGTTCTTTTGAGAATAGAATACACTTGGGGCACCTGGGTGGCTCAGTGCGTTAAAGCCTCTGCCTTTGGCTCAGGTCATGATCTCAGGGTCCTGGAATCGAGTCCCGCATCGGGCTCTCTGCTCAGCAGGGAACCTGCTTTCTACGTCTCTCTCTGCCTGCTTCTCTGCCTACTTGTGATCTCTCTCTCTCTGTCAAATAAATAAATAAAATCTTAAAAAATAAAGAGAGAGAATAGAATACACTTAATAATATCAGGAAAAGCAATTGTGTGAATCGAAAGGAAGAAAAATTCAATTCTCAAGTGTCATTAGAAAAATCTAATGAAGCTGTTGGTTACCTAGAGTTTATGAAGAAATAAAAAAAGTATTATGTGAATGATTTACTTATTTTCACATTTATGATATGCTGTGTTTACTTCATCAATTATTCTAACACGTTTAGGTAATCAGAATGAGAAATACAGTAATGGGTAGTTGGCTTGCAGATGAACAAAAATTTTTAAAAATTGCCAGAGTTGAACTTTTGACTTGAAAGTTGATTTAATATTTTTTCTCTGTGGTCATTCTTAATTTCATAAACGAAAGAGTCCCCACAAGTCTGTGGGTTTCTAGTTTTTCGAATAGTTTTTGCAGACATTAGGGGAAAAATATGATCGAAGAAAATGTGCCAAAGCCAGTTATATATCTTGCAAAAAATATGAATGGATTTAGCAATTTAAACATAGAAATGTAAGAAATGATGAATAAGAAGATCTGAGCACTTATACGTAACAGTGATAAGTGGTTCTTTTCTCCATCTTGTCTGGTGGAAAATATATCTATAAAATGAACCAACTGATTGAAAACAATATTAAAATTAGTATCTAAAAAAATAAATACATAAAATAAAATAAAATCGGTATCTTTGGGACACCTGGGTGGCTCAGTCGTTAAGTGGCTGCCTTCAGCTCAGGTCATGATTCCAGGGTCCTGGGATCAAGCCCCGCATTGGGCTCCCTGATTGGTGGGAAGCCTGCTTCTCCCGCTACCATTCCCTCTGCTTGTGTTCCCTCTGTTGCTGTGTCTCTCTCTGTCAAATAAATAAAAAAATCTTTAAAAAAAATTAGTATCTATTTAATATACATAATGGCAAATAGATAATTTTAATTTTTCTTTAAAGCCATAATAATTGAGACAAAAATTAACTATTATTTATGGCAAAATTACAAAAAATGAATTTTTTGAAAGGAAAATAAATTAAACCTTTTTTATTTATTTTTTACTTATTTTTTTTCCAGCTTTATTGAGGTACAACTGACAAAATTATATACATTTAAATTATACAATGTGATGATTTGACGTATGTATACTTTGTGAAATGATTACCACAATCAGGTTAGTTAACATGTTCACCACCTCATGGAGTTACACTTGTATTTCTTTAACTTTTTTTAAAAAAGAAAAAAACATTTTATTTCACTGTAGATGTTACGTTTTGCTTTGAACAAATGATATGTAAGCATTTCCCCTTTTTTTAATCATATCTAACTTTTTTTTTTAATGTAACTGGAGTATGAGCCATCATGCACTGTTAGGAATATTAACTAGTTCAGCCACTTTAGAAAACAGGATGGAGGTTCTCCCCAAAATTAAAAATAAAAATACTATATGATCCAATAATGACATTACTGGATATTAAACCCCCTGAAAGGAAACACCTCAATGTTCATAGCAGCAATATCCACAATAGCCAAACTGTGGAAGGAGCTGAGATGTCCTTCAATAGATAAATGGATAAAGAAGATGTGGTTCATGGGGCGCCTGGGTGGCCCAGTGGGTTAAAGCCTCTGCCTTGGGCTCAGGTCATGATCTCAGGGCCCTGGAATCAAGCCCTGCATCCTGCTCTCTGCTCAGCGGGGAGCCTGCTTCTTCCTCTCTCTCTCTCTCTCTGCCTGCCTCTCTGCCTACTTGTGATCTCTCTGTCAAATAAATAAATAAATAAAATTATAAAAAATTTTTTTTAAAGATTTTATTTATTTATTTGACAGAGAGAGAGATCACAAGTAGGCAGAGAGGCAGGCAGAGAGAGAGGGGGAAGCAGGCTCCCCGCTGAGCAGAGAGCAGGATGTGAGGCTGGATCCCAGGACCCTGAGATCATGACCTGAGCCGAAGGCAGAGGCTTTAACCCACTGGGCCACTCAGGCGGCCCAACCATTTATCTTTTTTTGAAGATATTTTCCTTAAGGTCAGAACGTGTATGACAGCATAACAATCTTTTTATTGCTGAGATAATAAAATATAGGATATCGAATTTACATACATCAGTGTCTCATCATTGCTATCTTTCATTCTATGACATTACACATTATCAAATATACTTCCTTGATTTCCTCTGTATTATTGCCTTCTTAGTGTGAATATATGGAATGTAATAGTTTTTAGTTTTGAAAATCAAATCATTATGCATACATTCCCTGCACATCATTGATTTAGGAGATTACCCACATGCATACAACAAACATGCTATTTTGAAGCATTTTTTACTATAGCTTGTATTGATTAAAATGTGCTTTGTAACTAGCTAAAATTCATAAAACAAAATAATATTTTGAATAGTAATTAGGTTTGTTTTATATTCTAATATATACATGGTATCCTATGATCACATTATTTTCATATGGTTGAGGTTATCCTAGTGTTCGGTCATTCTATCCAACCATTGTAGTGTTTTTGAGTAACTCTCCTCAACTAACCAGTACCAGTAGCTGCCAACCCTATGACCACATTAAGAAGAGTGGTATGATCATTCTACCATCAGTTCTTGGAAAAAATCTTCTGAGTGGACAAAAGAAGTGTCAACCAAAGACAGTCAGCTTTGTCTCGGGTGCCTCACTCCTTGTCTCCTACCTGTCCCTCTCCATATAAAGGATCATGGACTTCAGGTTTATTTCCCCCGTGCCACCAATGGAGACAAACTACACATGATATTTTCTGTAGATCAAGAGGCAGAAACGTCAGACTCCATGTAATAACCATTGTAGAGCTTCTTTCTCTGCTGGATTTGAATTCTATCAGGAAAGAGTGTCTGTTCTACTTCTAAAGATTACTGAAACTAATACATCATCCTGATTTTCTTTGTGCCCTCCATTTATCTATCCCCACCATATCCTCTCCCATGCTTTTCTGTGTCTGTCGCAGTCTCAAACTATTCTCCTTTCTTGACATCTTTTCCCCAGTCCTCCAGAACTCCCAACTGTAAAAAGCAAACTCATGTAACCCTATATATCATAGTACATTTTTTAAAATTATATTTTATTTGTAGAGCAGTTTTTTTTAGGTTCATATCAAAATTGAGAGGCAGATACAGAGATAGCCCATATCCCTCCGACTCCCACAGATGCACAGCCTCCCCCTTGATCAACATCTGCCGCCACAGTGGTACATTTGTTATAACTGGGAAATTTATACTGACCTATCATAATCACTCAAAGACCAAAATTTACACTAATATTTACACTTGGTAGTACATTTTATGGATTTGAACAAGGTATAATGATGTACCCACCAGCACAGTATCTAACAGAGTATTTCACTGTCCTAAAAAGTCCCTGTGCTCTGCTTATACATCAAACCCTCTCCCAAACCCACAGCAACCACCAACTGTTTTTGTCTCCATAATTCAGCCTTTTCCAGAATGTCATATTTTGGGAATCATATGGCGTAGCCTTTTCAGACTGACTTATTTCATTTAGTAATATGCACTTACATTTCCTCCATGTCTTTGTATGGCTGATAACTTACTTCTTTTTAGTACTAAATAATATTCCATTGTCTAGATTCACCATAGTTTATCCATATACCTACTGAAGGGCATCTTGGATGCTTCCAAGTTTTGCAGTTGTGAATAAGATGCCTATAAACATCTGTGCGTATGTTTTTGTGGGGGCATAAATTTTCAATTTCTTTAAGTAAACACCAAAAAGCACTCAGACCAAGCTTTGTATTCAATTCCAAATAAATGATTTTCCTTGTTTTAGTCTCCAAAAATAAAATTAAATATTCTCTTTCTGGAGTACCAATAAAATAGTGTCTGTAATCCCAATTATAGAATTTATTATGACTTATTGTAATCACTGAAAATCTGCCAATCTAGATTGCAAGTGGAATTGCTAGAGAAAGGGATATTGATAGTTAAAATGCTTCACAGGTATTTCTGAATGACTCTCCTGGAAAATTAAAACAATTTATTCTCTTATTACTATTCCACCTGAATATATCTTTTTCCTTACTCTTAACAACAATGGAAAATTGGTCCTGATTTAATCTTTAGTGGTCTCATTCTTGAAAAATAACTTACAATGTGAAATCCTTGGAATATTAGCAATATTGGTGATTTATAAAAGTATATTGATTATTTCTTTAATTCCTTTGTAATTTACTGACTGGTCCATGTTCTCTTCCCATTTTACTGGAGTATTTGCAAGTTACTTAATAATTTATAAAGGCATTTACAGACATTAAAGATACCAACATTTTATTTGTACATATTGCAAAACCCTTCCTTTCCTGACTTTGCCTTCTTACTTCATTTAATATGCTTAACAGCAGATATTTTTAAACATTTCAGTCTGTTAAACTACAATCCTTTCTCAGCTCGGTGTTTAGTATCATTATTAAGCAAAGCCTGCTAGTTTGCATATGGTTTCAGTTTTTATGTTTAGATCTTTAATCCAATTGTAATTGATTTTTTGTAAAAATTGTGAAACAGGAATATAACTTTCATGTCACTTCCTCCCAACCCAAGTGAACAGCTGATTCTCACCACCCCATTTATTGAACAATCCTTATTGTTCAACAATTCCTTATTTTTGAAATGCTACTTGGGTCATTTATTAATTCTGATACAGTTGTATTTTTCTGAAGTCTTAATTGGCTTATTTTGAGCTCTTAGTCTTGTCCGTCATGGCACCACATTGTCTCAGTTGTTGTCATTAAATCTCGTAAGATATGTGTCCCCTCAGCAGATACAGTTTTAATAAATATTTGAAACCCATCTCCATATGAGCCACTAAATTAGGGAGTAAATTACCTATAACTCCCATGCACTAAGGATTGTGCGGACCTTACAAAGTCTTTGCATCATGGATTTTACACACATATGATAGGCTCTCATATCTTACATTACTTTAAAAAATCACATTAACAGCTTCTCTTTCACAGTTTTATAGTCTTTTCTACTGAAGGGAATCTTTCCAGTTAAAAGCAGAGTATCGTCTATTGCTTTTATATTTAGTTAATATCTCATAACCCAAGAGAAAAATGAACTCTTGTGTTTAGCAAAGGCATGTGGCAACGTGATCAGCCACTAGAGGAAGTAAGTGCTTTGCGTTGCCATGCAGCCACACAGGGGCTGACTTAGGAAAGTCACTGTCGAGTTTCCCTTCTGCCCAGTAGAATGTCCAGTAGCTCTAGAAAATGGACTTTGAATTAATAACTTGGTAACTGATTGTATATAACTACACACTTTAAAATGAGAACATTTGACTGAAGGTAATTATTCAGAAGTTCCCCCACAGTACGTAAAAGGAACAAGTATCTTGTCATCTAGATTAGATCATATGTCTTCACTTACTAACACATAAAAATGGATTAAAGTCTCTATCTTTTCCAATTGAAATCTATAGCAATTAAAATGGAATCTTATGAAGAAATAATAATGAGGAAAATTGCCTTCTTTACAAAAATGACGCAAACAAGTTGCCTGAAACTGAAGTATATTATTAACTCTACTTCATTTGATTGTAAAATTTGCACTGTAGAAATGGTGATGGTCTTTTTTTTTTCTTAAAGATTTTATTTATTTGACAGAAAAACACAGTGAGAGAGGGAACACAAGCAAGCAGAGGGAATGGTAGCGGGAGAAGCAGGCTTCCTGCCTAGCAAGGAGCCCAATGCGGGGCTCGATCCCAGGACTCTGGGATCATGACCTGAGCCGAAGGCAGATGGTTAATGGCTGAGCCACCCAGGCGCCCCACAATGGCGATGGTCTTGAAGGCATTCAAATATGCAACAGGACACATGGATTTTAGACTGTGGAAAACTTAGAGAAACTGAAGAGATATGTGCTTATTTGTGCTTAATTTCTTTTATTTACAATATAAAAATCACAGCCTAATTTAAAATTTATGATTTATTAAAAGATAGTCACCTGCAGTTTTTGATGACCTGTAGTGACTTGAAAAAACTGTTTATTCAATTTAGTAAATACTTAGTACATTTAACACCACCATCTTCCAGCGATGATGTTAAATGTTTATTATATCATCCAATGATATACAAAGCTGATTTGTTCATTCAGCACACATTTATGGTGACTCTGTGCTAAACACCTGACCTTATCCCTACCAAGTAGGCACTCTCCCTAAATACCAAGTGTTGAGTAGGCTGTTCTCTTAGCCTGGGCCATTCTTTACCCCCTGAAACATTTTGCCTGGTAACTTTTTATTTATCCTTGAGTGGCAAATGTCTTTTAAATTAAGTTAAATGTCTTCTTATAAGACAGCACCCCCTTCGGGTGCCTGGGTGGCTCAGTGGGTTAAAATTCCTCCACTAGATTTTCACTTCCATGAGATCTACATTTAGCCAGAAATATTTATTAAGCACATATGAAGTGCCAGTTATTAGCGTACTTGCTTGGAATATAGGAGTAAAAATAAAGTAATAAAATAAAACGAGATAAGCAAAGAGATTTATTATGCTTGAGAGAACATCTATTGCCATTTCTCTCCTATTGTGAAAGTGAGCCACATCCACCAGTGTCTCCTAGAATAGGTCACAAAAAGGCATATTCCTGCCTTTTTGGGTCAGAATATCTTATCGCATATCTCAGAAATCTGAATTTTGTTGCAAAGTGCGTCAAAGTGCCTCAAGTGATTAATATACATTCTGAGGTTGGAGATCCACTAGTCCTCAGAAATGCAGAGACTGTTTTGTTAAGTTTAGTGGTATATGCTCGGTATTAAGTAGAATGGAACAAAGTGGGCTCTTGTTAATTATAAGTGGAGTGAATGAGTGAGTTGCGGACAGCCTCAAGTAGTTTACATAACCTGCACACCACAGAGAAACAGGGCAGATTCTATAGAAGCATATAGAAGGACCTGACCAATTCTTTGGGGTATACAGAAAAGATTCACAGAAGCCTGTGATATATACAATGAAGGGCAAGAAGGCTGGGAGGCAGAAATGTTAGGGGAAGAGTATTTTCAATAGAAGAGAGAAAAAGAGCGAAAGCAAAGAGAAAAAGAACATGAGTGTTCAGGAAATGAAAATGTGTGCATTGCCTGATGCACTGTGGACACAGTGGAGGTTATGAGTGAAAAAGTCTTATAGGTATTCTAACCCCTACTGTATGTAACAATGAGCCATTGAAATCCATAAATCTGTTTCTATTCAAATCTTTCATGATCATGTTGTGGGTAGATTGTCAATGAGGAAGCTATAGGAGAAAGTATGAGGATAAGAAGTCATCAGTTAGATAAAGAGAGTGCCATAAGAAGGAAGAGGATATCAGCATGAGATATTTGAAATAGAATCTACCAGATGTCATGACTATTGTGGGGATTTGACAAGTGAAACTGATGCTACTATTTTCATGAGAAGATGCTAATAATTTCTACAACAAAAGCTTAAAAGTTTTAAGAAAGTTCTTAGGACCCACATTAAAATCACAAAGAATTCAGTAGTTAAAACTGAATAAATCTTCAAATATTTTTATGGTGCCCATGTTGTTTTTATTTACATTATCGATAGCTTACTGGGTGGATATGACACAGTTTTGTCAATACAAGGACAAGAAGAAGTAAAATAATTTTCCCCCCACAGTTTTGCTTTCTTTTTCTAATTTTATTGTCCAAACATTGTTGATTTCACTGAAGTGGCCAGATGAAAGACCAACATCTTTGATTTTATTTAGTACTTTTCAAAACAGAAGTATGTATAGACCCTTAGGAAAGTTTCTTCTTTAAAATTTACCTAAAAAGTCGCCCTTATCACTTGCATATCTACCCTGATGAAAAGTCAAAATCTTTTAGGTGGCACTGTATAGCTCTTCTTTCTCTGGATGAAGTAGATAGCCTAAGTACTGCTCAGTGATGGGAAATGACATGGCACAGAAAGATACATTATTCCATCCTGTTTGTGAGACAGTAGGAAGGAAATCATAATCATATTTAATCAATAACAAAAATGGAGGCCAAAATATCATAAACCACCCTTTTTTCTTTTTAAACCATCCTTTTATGGTTGTTTTTACAGAGGTGTTGATTTCTCTTTGCCCTGCAGAAAGTGCTCGGTGCAAACAAGAGGAGAAACCACTTCAGGATTGAGTCAAAGAGACAAGTTTAACTTGTGCTTTCCTAGACATTCCATTAAAAAAAAAATCCAGACTTTTATTTGCAATTATTTTGTCTGATCCACTTCTCCATGACGAAAAATGTAGTTAAGTGAAAAAAAAATAAAAAGGTAAGAAAATTTTTAAATGCAGTTTTCCAATCTCAAGAAAAGAAAATTAATGGCATTACAGGCTAGCTTAATATTGGATGAAAAACCTGGTTCTATACACAATTGTGAATTAAGAGATCTTTATTTTAAATACACACAGATACACATGCATATATTATATGCTAATAATCTCATCCTCAAGTGAAATTAGAGACATTTCATTTAGTGCTTTGGAAAGACTTCAATCACATAAACAATATCCCGCACACAGAATAGAGACTGAGAAGATAACAGAGCATATCCAATTGTTCTTCTGTCCTGTCTACAAGGGCTGTGGAATTTCATACTGACGTGTTGAAGTAAAGTCTGTCCTGTCTATCTTGCTTCAGATAACTGGTGCTTAGAACTGAAACACCCAAAACAGATGGAGTTCAAATTGTCCATAATATGCAATAAAGATATTTAAACCTCTTGTACGCTATGTCTTTCATCTCCACATGCAAGCTGAAATAGGTATTTTTAATGGTGATGCAAAGATGTGCCACTTAAATGGTTCAGAATTTTACATTCAACTTTCTTCGTTTGATGGAGCCAAAATGATGTATAAGAAAATGTATTTAGGTAAAAGTTTTCTCAGCTTTTAAAAAATATTTAAATAAATTTATGCTTCATTTCTAGGTGTTCTTGTTTATACATTTTTCTTCTACTACTCCTTATTGGTTTCCCAATGATCTTTTGTCATAAATATTAGATACAATCAATTTGGAATTTAGTTAAGATTGAGTGATACTGTGATAACTGGAACAATATTGTACATCATGATTTATAGAAAGAACTATTAAATTATTTAAGAGAATTTTTCCCCATTAATTAAAAATTATTTGTGCTCAAGGCATAAGATCCGTGCTGCCCTCTTGTGCACTGAATCAGATCAATCAGGTCTGTTTATACAGACCTTTGCCACATAGCACCCCCATACCACTGAGACCACAAATCCTGCAGGTTTTCCTCCCAACCTTAGAGGGGCACAGTCCATAGTGAGTTGTCTCACATCTGTGCTCTACGTGCCCCCTCTCACCATCTACCCCAGCTTCTCTGCTACAGGTAAGTCATAAGAAACTATGGGACCAGCTTAGAACCTACACATTAGTAGCCCAGCAATGCTGGGAAATTAACACACTACAGGGTGTACCTTACACAAGCAAGACACTGAACCAACAGGTAAATGCCTTCCCCTTGTTTTTCCAGTGGAGGGCCCAGGAGTGCCAAAGTACACAAGGTTCTGGGAGAGTGAGCACCCTGAAGTGTCTGATTATAAATGGTAGACCAAGATCAAGAACAATCTTTTTATTCACTTGCCATCCTTCCCTGCCTCATTCTCCTTCTCAATCTTCTCTAGAATTGCTTTCCCTAATGAAGTGTTAGAACACATGATTTTGCCTGATGTCTACTTTCCCCAAGTCCCACCCTGAGGAATTATGTGAATTAGGGTCTGTGGCTTAAATATCACCCTATAAAAAACCTTCACAGTCCACATTATCAGAAAGAGCACCCCATTCTGGTCATTCTCTACTCTCGATGCCTCCATTACCTGATATATTACATTATTCTTTATTATTATTGCTTGTCTCCTCCTACTAGAATATAAACAGTAGAGATTTAGACTGTTTTGTTCATTATGTACTCTCAGCAGCTAAAAACTTAATGTGAAGTTTTGCTCAAAAGTCACCTCTGTAAGACCTACCCACACCACTCCATTGGAAATTACCATTTCTCCCTCTGCCTTTGCACCCAAGCCCCTTGACCATTTCTCTTTTATCATAATACTTATTTTCTAAGTTAGTATAAAATTTACTTTTTTATGTTTTTAATTTATTGTGACTACTCCTCACTAGCATGAAAGGTTTGTAAAGTCAGGGTCACTTTGATTGTTTTTTCTTTTGTTTTTTGTTTTGTTTTTGTTTTTGTTTTTTAGCTTTGTTTATTCATGCCTCCGTGTATCTCAAGTATGGAAAACAGTGTCTGGCCTGTAGCATAGTGGACCTTCTGTTGAATAAATGAAGAGTGCTCAGCCTCAGCTTCAGAGCTATGAAAATACATTATTGGCCATAGTCTTCACTCAACCAGAGGGGCTATGAGTTTTGTTTGAATTTGGTTTATGTGAACTGATTTGCCAAGATCAGACTTGCACATACAGAAAGGTCAACTGAATTTAAGGAGAATAGAACTAAGTCAGCAGATGCTAGAAAAGTACATTAAACTATAATTCTATAAACTGCCACCATCCTTTTCCAAATACTCTTTGAGAATTTTCTTTGATTACTTTTTTGCTCTTCCTACATCTGACCTACATGTATTTCCAGTGTTTCAGCTCCCTCTATAAAATTGTCATATAAAAACATGGAACTAAGACTTAGTCAATATTTTCTTCATTAATGAAGTAGGCTATTTTCTTCTTTTATCTTGACATGTAAGTTATAATAGACACTTTTAATAGCAGCATAAACATTTTCAACCCCTATGGACTAGAGGTCTTCCTTGGAATACTTTGATTCTATCTGGCATAGCATAAATTTAAAAAGCATAATAAAAGGATAACCACAAAAATTCCTGATCAAGATTCCTGACTTCTCCTATAGTCTATTTCTTTACCTTTTCAACTAATAACTTCTTTTAGTTTCTGTTCTTCCTCCAGTCATACTCTGGACTTGAAACACTACAAAATTACTTTCTTCTCCATCTGCATCAGTTTTCCTTGAGATACTGATCCCAATTTTGTGCTTTACATGTTCCACTAACCCAAGAAGGTGGCAGGTAGAGATTGTGCTTGAATACTAGTCTAACCATAGGCAGGAGCTCTTCAGCACCAAACTTTGTTACCACAAATGGGTTTCCTGCCATAGGTATAAATACCTATAGGATGACTTCCCTTATGAGTCTTTCTCTGATTAACCTATGATCCTTGACATTGGCAATCCTAACCATCCCAGAAATCTCTGAGTATTTGTGCTCTAAATCATCTATAAAAATATCATTTCATATTTTGAATTCTTGTATTGTTTTCTATATTATCACAATGCTTGTGATAACAGCTCCCAGGTTTTAAACTACCTTCTCCTTAACACAAGAGGCCAACTGCATAATCTCAATGTTCAGTTTAAATTGGTTTACATTTCCTATCACCTCAATTCAAATCTTTGGAAGGTCCAGAATTCCCCACCTCCAAAGCAGATCAAGTACTCTATATACATTATGAACATCCTTATAAAGTGTTAGTAACTTTCCCTTCTAAGCACAGTTTAAAAACACTAAATATTCATCATATAATTTTAAATAATGAGGAATTTCATTTATGTTTGTGTCATGATTAAACATTTATTAGTAACCAGAAAAAGGAAGTGCTACTGATGATGTCTTGGCTGAGAAATGTAATAAAACTTTGGGTTAAGGACTATCACCTCTTACGTAACAGTAAAAAAAAAGAACCCACAACTGGAGAGTAGTTTCTCAAGTTAGCCTCGGTGAGTGAATTCACCTCCAGAAAGAGTTAGAAAAACACAACTTAGACAGCTTAATGATGTCAGTATAAAGTTTGAAGAGAGACAAGTTTAGAAGTGTCTTAGGTTCTATCCCAAGAGATGAAGAAGGACTTTGGCAATAGTTATTCTCTCTTGGTGCCAAGGCCACTCATTGGCTAAATGGGTGGTATTTTATAAATACCACTCATATAGTGGTACTTTATACCACTATAGTGGAAGAAAAGGAAGTCAGAGAAATGTGCAATATCAGAGAATATATATTTTCATTTGGGATTGTTTTGGAAGGCTCAGGGGCATTGCTACATGCAGTTAGACCCCTTCACTCTTTCAATTTTACATCTTTTTAATGCATCTTGAAAACCAAAAGTTACATTTCAAAAATTTATTTAAAAATTGATGACGCATCTAACTTTCTTAGAATTCTCAAGTTGAAATCAAGAACCAGAGAGCATAGGAGTCAGAGAGGACAAAATTGAAACTAAGTTCCATTTATTTAAAATAATCCCATGTGTGTATACATATTGGAATAATTTGGATAGCAATCTCTGAGTTTAAGATTAGGAAGGAAAATCTGATTTTGAGAATAAAGAATCTAAAGCAAATTACAGTTCCTTCTATTGAGGATCACAAAAGCTGTATAGTTATAGGTACACATCCTGCATAATTGGTGATGGGTGATTTCACCATTCTATCAGTCACAAAAAGGATCAAAAGTCAATACCAGGGGCGCCTGGGTGGCTCAGTCGTTAAGCATCTGCCTTTGGCTCAGGTCATGATACCAGAGTCCTGGGATCAAGCCCCACATCAGGCTCCTTGCTCAGCAGGAAGCCTGCTCCTCCTGCTACCACTCCTTCTGCTTGTGTTCACTCTCTCACTGTGTTTCTCTCTGTCAAATAAATAAAATCTTAAAAAAAAAAAAAGTCAATACCAACAGCAGGAGATAGAACTCCGTTACATAGAGGAAAAACATTAAGAAGGATCTTCCTTAGGGATGCCTGGGTGGCTCAGTTGGTTAAGCCGCTGCCTTTGGCTCGGGTCATGATCCCAGTCTTGGTATCAAGACCCACATCAGGTTCCTTGCTCAGCAGGGAGCCTGTTTCACGCTCTGCCTCTGAATGCCTCTCTGCCTGCTTGAGTTCTCTCTCTCTCTAATAAATAAATAAAATATTAAAAAAAAAAGAAGGACCTTCTTTTTCGGACAAATACAATATGCAGTGTTAAAGCAAAGTTATCACTATTGCATTCAAGAAGTGCAATATCAAGCTGGAGCACTTATCAGAATCCCACCATAAATATTAAAATAATATTAGAATATAATAACTTTAAAGTGGCATTGTTAAGCATTTACTATGTTCCAGGTACTATACATATACACTTTAAATATTAAATTAATTATGCAATTTCATGATCAAAACAAACCTGTGGTTATTATTATCCTTATTTTACAGATATTGAAAGTAAAACTTATATCTTACTTTATGTTTAAAACTTATCTGTGTTAGTTGTACTTACCATGTGTGTAAGTTTGTGGTTTCATGGTTGGCAAACATCATTTTACATGAATAAAAATCAAGAAAAACTTGACTGTCCCTTCAAGTACCAACGAAGCCAGTAATTTGATTTTTTTTAAATAAGAATTTTATTTCTGTTGTATTTTGTGTTTATTTCTGTTGTGTCTGTGTAGTGAGCAAGTGTGGTAAGCGATGTTTTGAATATTTCAATATGTTAATATAATGTCAAAAGTAAGGCGTCTCAGAATTATGTTATAAAATCCTTTTACACTTATAGGGATTTTCTATTAATTCTTTAAAGTTATTCTATAAAAATATCTAAGAGTATCTTAGCATACATTTATCATAGAGAAAAAAATAGTTCTGTTTATTTTCCTTAAAAAGTAAATTTAAAAAAACTTAACACATATGCCTACCTTAAGGACTTATAAAACTACCAGCTCAGTAAATATTATTAAGGTCATATGATTTTTAAGGAACTTGGCTAAGTATTGTGAGTAGTTACCATGAAAAATAGGACACATATCTATATTCAAAGGACTTATGATAAGATAAATGTAATACAAATATAACCGTGACCATGATACACTTTTGTGTAATATGAGTGTCGAAAAAATGTTCAGACAAAGAGTGCTAGGATTTAGTGTCTGTCTCAAGAGATTATGTTGAGCTGGAGGATCAGAAAGGCTTTATGGATGAAGTGGTGTTTGAGATGACACTTGGAAGAGTTGTAGTAAATGATGATGAGGGGGAGGAAAATGCTAGCCTATGTGAGCCAATAAAAAGGCAGTGAGAGTACAAAGTTCACATTGTGTTTAAAGAGTAGTGAGCAGAATGCATTGGCTGGTGATTAAGGTATACATTTTAACACCGCAGAGATAAATTAGACCATATGACGAAGGCCAGACTGAGGGTAACTGGCTAGGCAGTAGTGACTCACAGCAGTTCTTAACAAGTGGAATGATAAATCATCAAGCTTGCATTTAAGAAATGCAATTCTTGTAGCAGGGAGAGTTCTGGATTAATTGAATTGAAAGGAAAGTTGCAGAGAGACTGATGATCAGGTTTTCCTAGATTATCAGTAAGACATAATGAAAGTTGACCTTGTCACATCTGTGATATAAAGGAGGGAATCAATTCAAGAGACTTTGAGGAAGTAGAATCCAGGTCACTTGCCCATTTGATTGAATATATGGGAGAGGGAGGACTTTCTGATAGAGAAACGTATTACTTTACAATTAATTCTTTCAATAAATATTCATTAACTGCATAAATTAATTTGTCACTCTTTTAGAAATCTTCCAGTTGGGGTAGGCATATGGAGTAACATATTTTTTTTTGAAGTAACATATTTTAAAATGATTTCTTGCCTACTGATGCTTAGACCATTTGGGGGAGAATTACACATATAATGTGTATTATATTATAATGTACACACACATATATACATTATATATACACACATATATGTGTGTACATTAATTGTATGCAATCTATAATTTTAATCTCTACTAGTATACTACTGTTTTCAAAAACCAAGTCCATTTTATAGATATTAGAAAAATTATGGTAAAATTACCACTAACCTATGGGAAGATCAAACTTTGAAAACAGAGTTTATGATGGCAAGTGTCATACTGATATATCGGTAATAATACAAAACATTCGTTGAATATCTTCCATATGCGAAGAGCTATACTAGGGACATTACAGGGAAAAAGGGAAAAGCCAACTGAAACCTAGCAGTCAGGCTATGATGGAGAGGCTTATAATCCTCCCTTTACAGATGAAGTACAGAGAAGTTAAAGTAAGTTGCTAAACATATTAAGGGGTACAAGAAAAATAATAAGAAATTGGATGGTTGAATTGGAAATCCGTTCTGCTGATCTGACCACCAAACTGTTGTAGGCATCAGCCTCTAAGATAAAGAGATATAATCCACAGCCAGGCACAGGAGAACTGCTAGGAGAGTGAATAAATTGACATAGATCATATGCAGAACAATTAAAGAAAACTGGGAAATTTTGTCTAGGAAGAAAAGTCTTAGTGCGACAGGCTATAGCATACATTTCTTAATGCTTATAATTTATTTTGTCTTGCCCCTGGACAACAGAAAACTGAAGGAAAATAAAGAGAGACAGATTTTAGTTTAATTTAAGAGTTTTCCAGGGGCACCTGGGTGGCTCAGTGGGTTAAGCCTCTGGCTTCGGCTCGGGTCATGATCTCAGGGTCCTGGGATGGAGCCCCGCATCGGGCTCTCTGCTCAGCGGGGAGCCTGCTTCCCCCTCTCTCTCTGCCTGCTTCTCTGCCTACTTGTGATCTCTCTCTCTCTGTCAAATAAATAAATAAATTTTAAAAAATCTTTAAAATAGAGTTTTCCAATGGCTAAAAGTGTTCAGAAATGAGGGGAGCAATATCCAGAGGCAATGATGATCTCAGATTTGAATACTTAACTTGAACAACACTAAGTAGAAAGAGTGCACAGAAGGTTCAAGCTTTACATGAGGGCTTCAAGTAGATGAATTTCATCTTTTGTTTAAATCTTAACTCTCCATAGTTGTATGATTGTAAGTTAAGAGAATGATCCTCCGAATAACTAGATAGACATTTGCATGTTACTGTCAATGTAATTGACAGGTAAATTTACCTAACAGGGTATTTTTAGAGATATACAAAATAATTTGCACAAAGCACTTGAAACATCGCTTGACATATAATAAATGCTTAATAAATATTGGCTATTACCATAATTTTTATTGAAATATAGTTGACATGATATTACATTAGTTTCAGATATACAACATAGTGAATCCATAGTGAATCCACATGTATGTCACCTTATGCTCACAAGAGTAGCTACCACCTATCATCGTATGACATTATTACAATGTACTGACTATATTTCCTACATTGTACCTTCATCCTCGTGATTTATTCATTCCATAACAGTGAAGCCTGTATCTCCCACTCCACTTTACCTATTTTGCCCATCCTCTACTCCCTTCTCCTCTAGCAACCATCAGTTAGTATTCTGTATTTGTGGGTTTGTTTCTGCTTTGTGTGTTTATTCATTTGTTTTTTGGATTCCATGTATAAGTGAAATCACATGGTATTTATCTTTGTCTAGTTTATTCCCTTAGTATAATACCCTCTAGGTCTATCCATGTCATCAAAAATAGCAAGATCTCATCCTTGCTGTTATTATACTTTTTCTTAACTATTCTTATGTTATTTTGTGTAAGCTAAGCTCTTAAAAGACAGAGCTTTAAGACATACTTCCAAATATTAAAATGGAAACGATAGCTTGTTTACTTTAAATAAATGTTATTGCACATGTGATTCAACATTATTCACATGAATGCAAAGTTAAAATACAATCTCAAATAGTAGGTTCCTAAAATATAAATCAATAGTTCACAGATTTTAAAATATATAAGATTACAAAGTAAACAACCTATCTTTATTTAAAAGAGAGAGAGAGAGACTGTGCCAATACTTAGTAATAATCAGGCAATACCAAGTGAAGTGTTTCTTAGTCTCTTCCTTTGATTTAATATTAGGACTTATCAAATTATATATTATTTTCCTCACACTATAAGCCAAAGCACACAAGTCAAGAAGGATTAAACTGTCTAGTCTATAGCAATATTTTGTGTTGATACAGTGGTTTCAAGAACAATGTGTGCATTATTTCCAGCCATAAACAGATCAATTTGTGTGCTGTGATCGGAGTGACTGGTATTTCCAGATCTGTTTGATCATGCCACTAACTAGCTGATTCACTCACTATCTAACATTGAATTTGGGATGATTTTCTCAGTACCATGCTTATTTCTGGGCCCTTATGTGCATCCCATTCAACAGCAGCTAGGAATAAATACACTACCCAGAAGTCACAATCACATGTGTCTCAGATACACAAATAAATCAGAAGGTGTCACAGAGCTCTACCCCTCAGATTTTAACCTGCACAAACGAATATGAGTAATAGTTAAAAGTTATATTGTTAGCTAATATTTACTGAGTACTCACTATGTCTCAGATGATGTGCTAGGTGCTTATTTAGATTATTTTATGTATCCCTGAGAATAACCCTATGAAATAAATGCTGTTCCACACTGAGTCATTACATAAATTTCCAACTAGTTATTGAGAATAAGAGAATATAATGCTCTTACTGATGTTCTCTAGCATCATGTGCTAAAATAGTAGAAAATTTGGATTTAAGGAAGATATAAAAATTATCTACTTGAAATCCTATGAGGATTGAGGGTTGAAACTTCTAAGGTTCAAAGTTAGCCAAATTAGTATTTGTTCAAATGTAATATTCAAAGGGCACCTGGGTGGCTCAGTTGGTTAAGCATCTGCCTCCAGCTCAGGTCATAATCCCAGGTCCTGGATCAAGTCCCACATCAGGCTTCCTGCTCAGTGGGGAGCCTGCCTCTCTCTCTGCTTCTGCTGCTCCCCCTGCTTGCATTCTCTCTCTCTCTCTCTCTCTCTCTCTCACTATCTCTCTAATATAAATATGTAAAATCTTCAAAAAATTTAATATTCAAGCATGAGGAACTCATCGCTACTGGTGGCAAATGGTACAATGTTAGGTCGGTATTGATTGTCTGAATTAACTTTTCTAAATTAACTATCTAGAGTAGGGAGTGGTATTTAGTCAAAAAGATATATGTATCTTTTTAAATATATATGTATATGTGTATATATATATACACATACATATTCACATGGGAAGGGAATTAGATCACTGGCTCAGTTCATTAAGCATCTGCCTTCAGTTCAGGTCATGATCCTGGAGGCCTGGAATCAAGCCCCATCAAGCCCCATCAAGCTCTAATGGAACAGCAGTGGAGCCTACATCAGGCCCCCTGCTCAGTGGGTAGTCTGCTTCTTCCTCTCCTTCTGGCCCTCCTCGCTGCTTGTGGTCCCTCTCCAACTTGCTCTTTCTCTCTCTCTCAGATAAATAAATAAAATCTTAAAAGAGACCAATAAATTGAGGTAGCTATAGAGTTGATTCTTTGATGTCATAAAATACAATGGGCCCTAAATTCTAGTCATATAATTATGGAAGGAAGGGAGGGAGGGAGGGAACGTGTGATCATGTAAGGTACTAAAAATTTTTTTTTAAGATTTTATTTGTTTATTTGACAGAGAAAGAAAGAGCACAAGCAGAGGAAGCTGCAGGCAGAGAGAGAGGGAAAGTTGGCTCCCCGCTGAGCAGAGAGCCTGATTCTGGGCTGGATCCCAGACCCCTGAGATCATGATCTGAGCCAAAGGCAGCTGCTTAACTGACTGAGCCACCCAGGGGTCCCAGGTACTAAGCTTCTGCAATGAATAAATTCATTTAGATCCTGGGAGTCAATTTACTTGACTGCTACATAAGGTTCCCATGGATTGATATAAAACCAAGAATTTATGGCAGTCTTTGGAAACTAAATATCTTAGGGGCACCTGGGTCATTCATTCTGTAGAGTGGTGGACTCTTGGTTTTAGCTTAAGTCATGATTTCCTGGTGGTGGGATCAGAGCTCCCCATTAAGCTCCATACTCAGCACGGAGACTAGTTGAGATTCTTTTTTTCCCTCCCTCCCCCTCTGTCCCTCTCCTCTCTCTCTCTTTCTATGTAAATAATATATATGTATATATATTAATACCAGTACCACTATCACCATCAAGAACAGCAAACTATGTACTTAGTTTTTGGCTCGGTTGGGTTGGTTTTTTGTTCTAATTTATTTTGTTTTCTGTTTTTCTGATGACTACATTGTCAGTTGAGTTTGGCATTGCTGTATTAATACATTTAAAGATAACTGATGATTAAGGCGCAAAAGTTGAGAGTTCAGAATTCTAAGAATGGATGTTTTCCAGGATTCTATAAAAGAGATGCACTCTAATCAGTTACGAATAAGACTGGGGAAACCACTCAAAAGTGACATTTAGACAAGAGGCAGGAATCATTTTCCAAACCAAATACTAGATTATTATTCCAGTTTCGGGTAAAAATTTTAAGTTGGTCAAAGAATCCTTACTGTCTTGAAAAATTAACTATTTAAAAGTCCTATTATGAGTATCTAAATATTTTATGAAATTCTACTAACCTTAGGATGAAATACAGCTAGACATTAGCCTCAGGCATACATAACTTTATAGGAAAAATGCAAAGTGTCAGCAATATCTTTGCAAGCTCATGCACATTCCTATTGATATGCATGCTTTAGATTTCACATAGAAGGAAAATAATTTACCAAAACCCTGAGGTCACTCATAGGACACAATTTCCTCTTACTTGAGAGATTCTATATATAGATGAAAATATGAGCCAAGTAAGGTAGTGGTGGTGGTGGGGGGGAGGTTATTGTCTTGATTTTCAAATGTGTCAATAGTGAGGATTTAACTTTTAGGAAATAATTTTCTTGAAAAGGTAAATTAATATTGGATCTTCCTTTTTGAAGGTGAACTTTATATTTTTCAAATTTTAGAATCTAAAATTGTGAGTTATTTTTCCTCAGAGAAGTCCTGCTAATAATAGTGGAGGGGATTTGCTAAATGTTAAAATTTATACTTGTATCTTAGAAAGCTAAGATAATAATAAGTTATGCAATATTCTCAAGATTGGACGAGAGATGAACCATGAGAGACTGTGAACTCTGAGCAACAAACTGAGGGTTTTGGAGGGGAGAGGGTGGGGGTTGGGCGAGCCTGGTGGTGGATATTGAGGAGGGCACCTATTCCATGGAGCACTGGGTGTGGTGTATGAACAATTAATCCTGTAACACTGAAAAAATAAAATAAACATATTTGGGGGGAAAAAAAAGATTGAATGGCCTCTTGAGTAAAAATATCACTAAAGTTCTGGATTTTATCTTGTAATTCTGTTCTATGTATTTTTGGTTGATTGATAAACATACATGAAGTAGTTTCGTATGTAATGAAAATTCCGTAATCTGATCTTAAGACTGTTAGAATGTAAAGAAAAAATACATGAAGAATGTGTTCTTAAAAGGATAATTATCTTTCATCTTTGGAAATAGAGATCTGTGTTTGCTTGTTAATGGAACACAAAATTTACTTATCAAACACAGAAAAGCTGGAATTCCACTTCCAGGTGGGAGAGGTGAGTTAATGCACCCAACAGCTGAGAATTGCCAAGGCATTTCTGAGATCGTGATCCTCCTGTACTGGCTCTCCCTGATAATGTGAGTTATAAATTACTCACTGCATACCAAGTGTTTGCCTGCCATTAATTATTTGGACTAATGCTACTCAAGAGAACTTTATGAGATGAAAAAGTGCTCAATTACTATGCTAACCAATTTGCTAGGACCTAGCTTCACATGGCTATAAGGATTGAATTACGTTTAGTGTGACTGAGGAACCGAATTTTTTATTTTATTTAACTTTATCTAACTGAAGCCTTAATATAAATAGACATATGTGGCTGTTGACTACTATATTGTATAGCCCATGTTGGGCCACCAGACTGTTTCTTATAAATACGAACATGGATATCAGAACTTGAGGAATTCTCCTCTTGAAAAAAATCTTTCTCTGGTACAACGAAGGCTCCTTAGCAGTTGAAGCATTCATTTTCAGCAACTTGGGCACCCATTGGTGTCCTCACATAGCGAAAGGATCATGACTTAGGGGAAGAAGTTCTGGTATCCAGTACTCAAGATAATTAGAAAAACATTGAGAATGACAGGTAGTTTTGTTTGTTTGTTTGTCTGTTTTCCTAGTATTATTATTTTAGCTACAGTGTAGATCAATAGTCATGGTTGACCTACAAGCATTAAAAATATTCCCAATATGTGATTCCCACTACTAAAATGAACAAACAAGGTGCACCTGCGTGGCTCAGTTGGTTAAGTGTCTGCCTTCGGGTCGGGTCACAATCCCAGAGTCCTAGGATCAAGCCCCATGTGGGGATCCTCACTGAGCAGGGAGTCTGCTTCTCCCTCTTCCTCTGCCCTTCCCCCTGCTTGTTGCTGTCTCTCTCTCTCTCTCTCTTTCAAATAAATAAAAATCTTAAAAAATATGAACAAATAAAAACTCTTCTTGTGTTCCAAGTCCCAAGTATATTTTTTGCGATCTCACTTTTGTAATTATCTGCTTATAATTTGGAGAGTAAAATCAATTCAATTCAACATACATTATTAGGGAGCTTATATTATGCAAGACTGTGCTGATCATATGAGAAGGTGAATAATACAGAGTCTGTCCTCAAGGCATTTACGGTCTGTGTTTCACAGCAGTCAGAGCAAATATGTGAAGAGGACTGTGGCTGAAAAAAAGTAATAGTGTCCTTGTGAATTTGAATTAATAGTTTCAAAAGAATGTCTGAGGCTAGTGGAGGAACAAATATGGAATCTTGATTGCCCAGAGCCAAGAGTAAATAGTATAGTGAGGTTTTAGAGGTTACACATACTATATTTGATATCTGACTTTATTGTAATATACTGAAAGCATTCTCTATGCATGAATTATGCATAAAAGTCAAATTATTTATGAATGATTCAAAAAATAGTATGCATGTATCCATGTGTTAAAGGTATTCTCTCCCCTAAGGCACATATGGGACAGATATTTCTTGGCATTAACAGGTACAGGAAAATGGCCAAAATCTAGTGTTAGTACTAAACAAGCTCATTCTCACAGTTATCTTCCTAACACCATGCGTGGTAATGCTCTAAGGCTACCATGCAAGAATAAGCTAAAAAGTTGAGGTGCAGTCAGCAAAAATAATAGCCCTACAATGTCTCTTAATTGTTGACTACTACTCCAGTGTCTAGTGTTGTATTAAATATAAAGATAGTCATAGTTGCAGTCCATCCTCAAAACAATTTTATGAGGTCTTTCTTTATTATAATCATATCCACCTGAGCATTAATTAACTTGCTCTAATTAGCGTGAGCAAGTGCTTTCTTTTGAATGACAAAGTCTTTGGACCCCAAAGTTCATATCCTCAATGGAAATATTTTATGTTTCTCATACAAGGAAGGTATTAATCTGAATCACATGAAACTGTCAAATTAGTGTTGATCAAAAAATAATGGAAATTTCATATGGTTTAAACTAATAAAAGCAGTCTGTCGTAGCACTAAATGATGCCTTGAAAGGTTACCTGCACTCTGAGATAATTTATTATGGGTATCTCAGAGTTATCAAGCTTGTCTTACTTCCAGAATGGAATTTTCATGGATGATAAAAATCTCAGGCTAGCTCAGGCAGAGTCTCACCTGGGGATGATAGATACTCTCATTCAGCCAGGAACTATTGGCATCCTGGAAGGGTGTGGTCTCCTGGCTAAAATGGCAATTCTGCTATTATCTTATTACCAGGAATTTATTCTGGTTGATTTATTTTTTGGTTGTTTATTTGATTGCATTGTGAATGCATCCTAACTTACTTCTCCACCACAGTTTTGATTAAAATTTGTGATGCGTAGCAATGGAATAAAAATCATAGCATACACGCAAAAAAAGTATTTTAGTTACTAGCAAGGAAACAAAAGACTTCCAGGGGAAAGATGGTGAGATTTTTCTTCTCTGACTGCTTAGGTTTTGATAAGGCTGCTGATGAAGTTAAATCATTAAGTCCTTTATTTCCCAAGAGGATGAGAGAGTCAGAAGGGATGGCATACATATTGGTCACCCTGTCTAGACCAAGCTGTGGTGTCATGGGAAAAAACTATACTGAGAATGAAGTCAGAAGACCTGGGTCACACTGCTGTGTAGCTTATGGTAAGGCACTCAATTCCTGAGCCTGAGTCTTCTCAAAATTAAAACTGATAATAATAGCATTAATAATAAATATTACATGTCAATAACTCTTGGAGGCTCAATGCAAATGCGTAATGAAGACATTTATAAACTCGGTACAATGTGATTACAGTCTAGATCTCTGCTGATGTCTGTTTTATAAGTATTAAGAAAATAGCATATGATGGAGCACCTGGGTGGCTCAGTGGGTTAAAATCTCTGCCTTCAGCTTAGATCATGATCTCAGGGTCCTGAGATCGAACCCCACATCGGGCTCTCTGCTCAGAAGGGAGCCTGCTTCCCCCCGCCTGCCTTTCTGCCTACTTGTGATCTCTCTCTCTCTGTGTCAAATAAATAAATAAAATCTTTAAAAAAAAAGAAAAAAGCATATGTTGATGCTAATTTCTTTTTATAATATTATAATTATATATATTATATTTAATATATATTATTATATATTATATATTAATATATTATAATTATATATAATATATATTATATTTTATATATAATATATATTTTATATGTTTATTTTATTTATATATATATTTTATATATAATATATATTATATATAATATAATTAATATAATAAATATATTATATATAATAATATAATATTATAATTATATATTGTAATATTATAATATTAATAACATGCCATGTTTCATTAAAGATTCAAATGTATTCCATTATATGTAAATTTGAATTGATCTGCTCAGGAAAGATATCAAAGAATATAAACTCCTTTAGATGCATTCCTAAATGTAAATTAATTTTATTAATTTTATTAAAAAAACAAAACAAAATCTTAAAGGTAGATACTTTTCTAAACTCCAAATTCTCTTCTGATCTGGTTGTGACTGAAATTCAATCTGTAATAGTCTATGCATAACCCTTACGGGAATATCTTGGTTTCACACTTTTGTCAGAAATGTCAGCTACTTCCTTCTCATGATACATTTCTTTAGAAACTGTTTATTGCATTATTTTTTTTTTTTTTGGTGTGGCTTAAATAAATGTTCTTTGAACTCTCTGCCAAATAAGCTTTCCTTTATTTTGTATCACCTGAATTTCTTAGTAACATGCTAATTAAGAATGAGTAACATCTGAATTCAGACTTTCAGTTCTGGCTGTAAACGAAATCAGTCTCTTACACCCAAGTAAAGGACACTTACAAATATCTCTACTTTTTCCTATAACTATCTAAACAATCTACAGATTGTTTATTTCCAATCTCTCTTGTAAATTTGAATCTATTCTGTTGTAGAAAGTCTGAGTTGAGATCATTAATTAGAATGCAAATTCACTATAAGAACTACTAAATTGTAACCATATTATTGTATATTAACAGAGATCACATTTTATTCCTTCCCAAAGGTGGTCTTGATAGTACAAGCAGATAGGTACTAGACATAATCTGCCTTGTGTCATACTTATGTATTTATCTATTTCCTTGAATAGATCTGAAAGACTTTGCAAAACAGATACAGTGTATGTCTCAATTTAGAGCCTCGGATAGTGTGGGTTTAAATGAGATTGCTTAGAATTAATATTTTTTACTAGGAAATATGAACTAATTTTCTAACACCTTGGATAATTATCTCTAAGTGGCTTTTATTCAATTATATATTTAATTTTGTTATTTACAACAGATAAGAAGGAATTAGGCAAGAAAATATATACTAATATTGAGAGAACATGAACATGTACACTGATACATAATACTGTATTATTTGCCAAATAATGCTTCTTAGTTCTGTTACAATGTCAGTTTAATTCTGCTAAACTAAAAGAAGAGAGTAATGTCAAGCAACTCAATTTCAAGTTTCTATTCAATCTCTTAGATTTTTATTGTCAAACTATGGTCTTTAGGGTGTGGTCCTAGAACCTCAGAGGGTCTTTCAGTAGGTCTAGGACAGAACTGTGAGGGTGTTTAGTAATGTTAAGACATAATTTGTCTTTTTCGTTCTCATCCTCTTACAAGTGCATAGTGGAGTTTTCTAGAGGTTACATAGCATGTGATGGTGTCATCACTATAGCTGATAAAGGAATGTATTATTTGAGCATTTTTGTGTTTTAAAATTAATAAAGAGTGAAAAGAGTCTTCAGAACAAAAGGTATAGGGGCGCCTGGGTGGATCAGAGGGTTAAAGCCTCTGCCTTCAGCTCAGATGGTGATCTCGGGGTCCTGAGATTCAGCCCCTCATGGAGCTCTCTGCTCTGCGGGGAGCCTGCTTCCCCATCTCTCTCTGCCTGCCTCTCTGCCTACTTGTGATCTCTCTCTCTCTCTGTCAAGTAAATAAATAAAATCTTTAAAAAAAAGTTATAAAAATCTACTGCTATAGAAGAAAGTTTAACTGCATGAGAAGTACTAAAATAAGAGATTAATAGAACTATATTATTGATATTTACTTCCTACTTTCGAAAATGTAGGATGCTAATCTTCTGAAATTATAGAAGGTGTTTGCAAGAATGATACGTTTCATCTTTTTCTCCCTGGGGCGGCTATACCTGAGGATTGTCTGATGATTTTATTCAAAATACTAGACATGCTTGTTAAAAATTTGTCTACCAAAAGAGAAATGCATATACAAAGGGAAAATTATTTTCCTGAAACTTAGCACACATTATAATATTTTTAATTTCAAAAGCTCACATTTGGGGCGCCTGGGTGGCTCAGTCGTTAAGCGGCTGCCTTCGGCTCAGGTCATGATCCCAGAGTCCTGGGATCGAGCCCCGCATCGGGCTCCTTGCTCGGCAGGAAGCCTGCTTCTCCCGCTACCATTCCCTCTGCTTGTGTTCCCTCTCTCGCTGTGTTTCTCGCTGTCAAATAAGTAAAATCTTTAAAAAAAAAAAAAAAAAAGCTCACATTTTTTGTTTCCAAAGAGATGAAAGACAAATCTTTCATCTTGCCAATTCCAAACCAACAAAGTTGCATCATTTACTCCAGCCTAATAGTCTTTTGACCATAGATATTTTATACAAAATTGAAATAAGGTATTAAGACTTTTAAAAACAAATCTGGAGCAGCAGTTTATTTTCCACTCTTTAAAATATGTTCCTTCAAGAAAAGAGAACATCATGTCCAAAGCACTGGCTCCCTCATAGTGAAAAATTGGAGGGCTCACTTTTTTTTCCATGGTGAAAATATCCAGATCTGAATTACTTCATCAAAGAAGTGGGTCCCTTGCCATTAGCCAAATTTAAGTGTTCCAAGTTTCATATCATGGATTTTTAACACAAAAATCACTTCTTAAGAATATCTGAGCACTCTTGGGTACACTTTCAGGCCTTCAGAATTGTATCTATTGACTAATAAACAAGCATCATATTTTTTCTGTCCAAATAGATTATAAAATTACTATCAAAGAAAATGAAACCAAACTCACTTTTATTACTAAAGGTCAGAACTTAATTTGTTTTTTATTTTATGGTTGCCAGTCTGCTTTAATTAAACATTTCATAAATTCTCAGTCTCAAAAGTACCCTGACAATATACAATTAATAAGTATTTGTTAATGGCTATTGCTTCTTGGAAAAAATAAGTAAAAAAAAATAAAGGATATTGCTTCTTGAATTATATTATCGATTCAACCGAAAAGAAGGTAGTCAACACTATTATTGCCCTTCCCAGATTCCCTTTACTGGCCTGGTCCCTGTGAGTACTGAGCAAATGGTCTGCCATGTACCTTTACTTCTTCAGAGAATTGCCTTTAGGTGATGTTCCCTGGCAGGTTCCATTTGCCTTTACAGGAGGCTAACATTGATAATAATTGTACAAAACCCTTGTCCCCTTAGAAACCTCACTGTGATATACACCTGACTAAAATCCCACAGAAAATCAAGAATGGCTTACAAGCAAGGCCAATTCATCAATTTGGCCAGCTCACTGAGTATTTCTGCATAAAGTTACATCAGCAGTGATATAATCAGGGGCGCTTGGATGGCTCAGTCTGTTAAGCTGCTGCCTTCTGCTCAGGTCATGATCTCTGGATCCTGGGATTGAGCCCCACATCTGGGCTTCTTGCTCAGTGGAAAGTCAATTTCTCTCTCTCTCTCTCTCTCTCTCTCTCTCTCTCTCCGCCCCCCCGTCCCTCCCCCGGCTCATGTTCTCTTTCTCTCAAATAAAAATATAAAATATTTTAAAAATTATATAATCAATTAATAAGCAGACGATTTACTGAACTCATATTCTGTGTCAGTGTTAGGTGTTGGGGCAATAATTTGACAGAAAAGATCCTGCCTTCGTGGTACCTGAATTCTCATGGATAAAACAGACAAAAACACAGAAGCACATAAATAAAGCAAATATTCATTGTGATGCGACATGAAGGAATCTAACAAAGGACTGAGTTAATGATAGAAGAGATTTGCTTTAGAGGGGGTAAGCAGCAGTGATTTTTCTAATAAGATGTCCTCAGAAAAAGAAGAAGACAACAAAACTGTTAGCATAAAGCACCATTCAAGAGCAGAAGGAAAACCCAGAAAGCGCCTACAGTAGTAAGATAGAGCAAAAGTGTGCTTTGGCCACTTAACTCAGCCACTTAGCCACTTAACTCATCAAGTTAATGAGGGATGAATACTTTTGGTCCAAACTCTAAACAAAACATGCAATGATTATATCTTAGTAATGAGGCATGGAAGGCACAAAGGAAGGCAGGAAGGCAGACAGGCAGACAGGCAGACAGGAAGGAAGGAAGGAAGGAAGGAAGGAAGGAAGGAAGGAAGGAAGGAAGGAAGGAAAGAAGGAAGGAAAGGAGGGATGGAGGGAGGGAGGGAGGAAGGAAGGAAGGAAGGAAGGAAGGAAGGAAGGAAGGAAGGAAGGAAGGAAGGAAGGAAGGAAGGAAAGGAGGGAGGGAGGGAGGAAGGGAGAGAGGGAGGATGCTTACCTCTGTATACACTGTTGGCTACATTTCCTAGGACAAGTACTAAAATCCACAGAAGAAAATCCTAACCAAAGATGTAGACTGTTCCCTTTACCATAATCTATAACATTATGACAAGAAACTATAGTACTATGTGAGAAAATTCTTTAGTCTTTATATATGTGTGTATATGAGTTGCTCCATCTACTTTGATTTTTTTTTTATTTGCTTGTTTTTTAGTAGAATAGGGGATTGATTGTTCTCAGGTGTGCTTAGCCATGGTCATAAGTTCCCTTTTGATCTTCAAAGTTAAGAAATACTCTGCCATTGTACAAGGTAATCATATGAAGCCATGCAGGAACTAAGACCTGCCAAATTAATGCATTTCAATTTTTGGTGCCCATAGGGGGCAAAACAGGGTAAGTAGCATTCACTCTGTAAAGAGTTTATCCTGAGGCTTAATTGGAGTATTAATTTTATTAATTTTATTCACATATCTTTGTAGCCACTGGCATTTATTTGCCGTGTCCTCGATAAAAATGGGTGTCCCATGAGCTGGCAATGGATAGATGTTAACTGGGTTCCATAGGGCTTTTTCTAAACTTTAGTCTCATAAATTTAGTAAAGAATCTAATTGATTAGTGATATCTACAGTATGAACACAGAATATATAATATAAATTTACTTTTATGAAACATAATATAGAGATGAGAAGCACTCTATGGAATTTCAACATAACATCTGAATGGAGATAGTATATTCACATTCAGTCTTCAGTAAATTCTAACTCTAAGTGATATTTCTAAAGTAACTCCTTATGGTAAATTTATCTCTCTCTCTCTATATATATATATTTTTTTTTTTTTTGAATGATAGTTAACAAGAGTTAAAAGGAAAACCACAGTCCCAAAATGGCTTCAGTTAAGTGTAGTCATCAAACCCAAGCTTAATACCTAACTTAATGGCAATTTCAACCTCCTCCAGAAATGTAGTCTTAACCAGTCAGGAATTTTCTGATCAGCATTAGTATGGTAATCTGTCCCATGGGCCTTCTTCATTCCCCAAAGGAAGATGAGGTAATCCGCATAAGACCCTTGCAGGTCCCAGTAAAGGAAGGTGATCAAGCCTGAAATAATTCTTTCTTTTCTTTTGCTAATAACTCTCTTGCTCTACCTTCCTTCCTAAAGAAAACTTTCATTTTGTGTAACCCCTGGAGCTCTCCTCTACTTGTGAGATGAGATGCTGCCTGATTCATGAATTGTTTAATAAAGCCAATTAGATCTTCAAATTTGCTCAGTTGAATTTTTTTAACAAGTGTTTAATTTTAATTGAAAATGCATAAAATAATACTTTTCTTCTATTCTTATACACTGATGTTTAATACTGTGAAAATATTAATGCACCTTGCATTTGCATTATATTTAGTGATTTGGATGAATTGATAATTTGTGTTTATTGATGAATTCATTTAACCCCTCTCATTCTAAAAAAAGAAAAAAAGAAAAAAAAAGGAAAAGAATTAATTCAGTTGTTATGTACATTTTCCATTACATGGCATTGTTTCCAGATAGGGCTTTTAAGAGTCAGAAGATGAATCAGTGTTACTTACTTCACTAATTTAGAATATTACTCAATGGTTATCCTGCTATTCTTCTTCACCTTCAATTTTAAAGAAATCCCAAAGGCAAAAATGACTGTTGAACAGCTCATGCCCGCTCATGGAGTATATGGGAAACAGTAGTTAATTTAGTCTTTTATTCCACTTCCATTGAGATACCAAAATAAGTAGCAACGAAAAATGTCAAGTACCATAAAGTACCCTGATATATTAGCAGTTTTACTTTTCATGAAGTCCAGAATGTGATGGAAGAGAGAAAAATCAAATTAAATACATTAATTTATATATTATCTCAAATTCTAATCATCATATGGGTGTTAGGGAACTTGAGAATTCTTATTTATACCAATTTATTATTTTTTTAGTATTTTACTCTATGAATATTTCATTCTTACTCCATTTTATTGACGTTATTTTCTCTTCACTAATCATAATTTTCTAAAAAATTATTCTGAAAATCTTTTTAGGCTTGATGCCTATTTTATTGCTTATTTACTGTATAAATCTACAAATATCTTCAGATATTCATAATACATCTCAAATTCTTAAGCTATTGTTCTATTTTTTTTATTATTAGAGACATAAAAATATTGGGACTAATGCTTTGGCTTGTTTGCATCTAGAAATCTTGTGTTTGAGCAGGAGATAATGACTGATGAGACCTTGGGGTATACCTCCCTGGCAGTGGTTATATGAGTTCTATGTGTGGGAATGGAGAGCAATGGAATATTGAGGACTATAAGAGAGGGGTCTAGACTTAAAAATAGGTGGAGATGCCTGGGTAGCTGTAGAGAGCAAAATGAAGTCTCTCATGTCAAGCAGGGGCCTGTGTCAAGCAATGGCACAAGCAGTTAAGGTACTGCAGCTGGGAGATATTGCCTGGACCAAGGTCAGCTGATTCCCCAGATCTGAGAATAAGCAGAAGCAGAGAAGGTCTGCAGAAACCCAAAACTGATTAGATCCCTCTAAAAAGGGAAGGATTTTGGCAACAAACTGTTCAGTTCCTTAACTTCTTGCACCTTTCTGTTATCTTCTTTGTGGTGCGGTTTGTCTTTTGTCGTGCTCTGTGCGCTGTGTAAGAAGCCAAGATTACTCACATGGTGAATTGTCATTGAGTTTGGCATCAAACTGGCATCAAGTCTGCTTTATAATTGTAATTTAACTTTCCTTAATGATTGAAGAAAGCTGACATTGTGTAAAGACACAACTCATGTGTGCACCTTCATAGTGTGCTCATGACAATGGCTCAGTCGATTAAGTAAGTGTCTGACTTGATTTTGGCTCAGGTCATGATCTCAGGGTTGTGAGATGGAGCCTCACACACTGGATGTGGAGCCTGCTTAAGATTCTATCTCCCTTTCCCTGTGCCGCTCCCCACTCCTCTCTTTCTCTCCCCTGTTTAAAGAGAAAAAAAAAAAAGTCCAATGACCTTAATAGACATTTCACCAAAGATACACAGGCAAGTAGACATATGAAAAGAAGCAACAGTAAGATAATATTACACATTGTATAGAAAAGTCAAAATTCCAAACACTAAGGACATCAAGTCCACTGGAGAGAATGTGGAGCAATAGGAACTTTTATTCACTGCTGGTGGGAATGCAAAATGAACAGTCACTTTGGAGACAGTTTGTTAGTTTTTTATAAAACTAAAAATACTCTTATCGTGTGATCCAATTGCACTGCTTGATGTTTATACAAAGAAGTTGAATACATATGTCCACACAAAACTCTACACATATGGTTGTTTATAGAAGCTTTATTCGTAATTTCCCAAACTTAGAAGCAAACAAAATGCCTTTCAGTAGGTGAATGGATAAACTGCATATCCAGAAAATGAAATATTATTCAGACAGAGAGACACACAAAAGAACTATCAAACCATGAAAAGACATGGAAGAATTTTTTTTTTTTTAAGATTTATTTTAGAGAGAGAGAGATCGTGCTCATGGAGGAAGGACAGAGGGAGAGAGAGGGAGAAAATCTTAAGGAGATTCCCCACTGAGCATGGAGCCCCATAGGGGGCTCATTCTCATAACCGTGAGGTCATGATCTGAGCTGAAATCAAGAGTCAGACACTTAATCACTTAACCAACTGAGCCACAGAGCTGTCTTAAGACATAGAATAAACTTAAATGCATATTGCTCATTAAAATAAGCCAATCTGAGAAGGCTACCTACTGTAAGATTCCAACTATATGACATTCTAGAAAAGGCAAAATTGTGGAGACTGTAAAAATGTCAGTGGTTGCCAGAGACTGGAGTTGAGGGGTGAATAAGCAGAGCACGGAGGACTTTTAGGGCAGTAAAAATGCTCTGTTGTGATATAGAGTGATGTATGGCATATATTATACAAACACACACACACACACACACACACACACACACACACAGAGCATTATATATTTGCAAACCCCATAGTTATAAGATGATGAGATACGTACTATAAATTATGGTGATGCTATGTGATGGTGAAGGTCCATCACGCAGGACCTTCTGTCCCCAGAGTGATCCACCAACCCGTGTGGTATATGTAGCATGAGTAAAACATTAAGTTCTGCTTAATTAAGCCATTAATATATAGGAAGCCATTTGTTACAAATATAGATACTCTCTCAGTTCTTTGAGTTGAATTCAATCTCATGAGTGATTCTATAATTAGGATATACTTACTATATATGAAACTCATTAAAAGCATAAAGTCGAACAAAAATCAAAATGGCTGCATTAATGCTTCAGCATAGCTGGAATTTTTTTTTTTTTAAAGATTTTATTTAGAGAGAAACACAGCGAGAGAGGGAACACAAGCGGAGGGAATGGTAGCGGGAGAAGCAGGCTTCCTGCAGAGCAGAGAGCCCGATGTGGGGCTCGATCCCAGGCCCCTGGGATCTGACCTGGGCCGAAGGCAGACCCGTAACGACTGAGCCACCCAGGCGCCCAAGCATAGCTGGATTTTTAAAGCAACCTTTTTCAGGGTGCATGGGTGGCTCAGTCTTTTAAGTGTTTGTCTTTAGCTCAGGTCATGATTCCAGGGTCCTGGGATCGAGCCCTACATCGGGCTCCCTGCTCTGCGGGAATCTTGCTTCTCCCTGACTTCCCCTGATTGTGTTCCTTCTCTCGCTGTGTCTCTCTCTGCCAAATAAATAAAATCTTTTAAAAAATAAAGTAACCTTTTTCTTCTCTTCAGCAAACTTCCCTTCCTCCCTTCTTAGCCCTTTGTTTGAGGAACCTGGTACCACCCTGAAAAGGACCAATGGGGCCTGCAGCACATATGCAATTCCTGATGAATCCAGCTAGATCCTGTATTTCCCTATAAAATGCTACAGCTCCTTCCTCCAGGCAGGTTTGGAGTCTTTTGAAGGCCATAGCCTGCTGCAGCCTCCTTTGTCTGGCAAAGCAATAAAGCTATTATTCCTCTTTATCTCAAACTCTGTCTTTGCATTATATTTTGGCTCCGAAGCATGGTGGTTGGTTTTGATAACACATACACTTATATATTTATAAAGTATAAATTTACTATTTATAATATATATTAAATAAATGAAAACATCAGGATTTAATAAAAGATACTCCTTCATATTGATTCCAACTTGTAAAAGCTTGATCGTGTTAAATCAATTAGCTAAATTTGAAGTACTCCATTTTCTGTCATTCAGTAACATTAAATGCCTATAGAATTTATAAATATTCTTCATTTACATCAATACCATTAGCTTGAGAATCTTCATTTAATTATAGGTCTTAGGAGAGAAATAGGCTTTCACAGTGGCTGATCATATTTCAGTGGAAAACATTTAACCCATAGGATATTTCAATTTTAAAATGCTCAATAGTCTTAAAGACCATTACTCACTAAAGTGGTTTTGGTTCCAAAGGGATATTTAATTAATTTTTTATTCAATCTGATAAAAGAAATGGCTAAAATAAAAATACGAAGCCTACCACCTGTCATCCTATCATTTTAGTTTTATTCCCAGAAGTCCCGTTTAGTAAATTTTTTAGTCAAAATCTGTTACACTTGAAGCTCTTTTAGTTAGCTTTGTGTCTGTTACATGTCAGGCTAATGTCTTAACAAGCATCATAAGAATTTGCTATATCGTAGGTCAAAATGTGTGGGATAGAAGGTAATAAACGTTGATGATATTTATAAAGCATGTGAAAGAACTCCAAATAGAAATTGTGACAAATCACAGATTGGCGTAGGCTGATTCTTTAAAACAATATACCAGGCAATAGGGCAATTCAGAGACAGGAAGAGACAGCTTGGCTCAGTCAAGATTCAAGAGAACCAAAAGCAGTAAGAAAAACAAAACATATGTTTATGAGAGAGAGAGAGTTGTTGTCATGGATTGGCTTATGTAATTGTGGGGGCTGGCTAGGCAAGTCTGAAAGTTAGAAATCCATAGGGCAGATCACCAGGAAAAAGCAGGCTCAAGTTCCCAGGAATAGTCTGCAGCTACTGTCCACAGGCAGAAACTTTTCTTCCTCAAGAAAACCTCAGCTCTGCTTTTAAAGTCTTTCAAGTGATTGAATCAGGCCTCTCTAAATCATTTAAAACAATTTCGTTTACTTAAAGTCAATTAATTATGGACTTCAATCAAATCTATAAAACACCTTCAGAAAATCAACAACACTAGTGTTTCAATAGCTCGAGAGTGTAGCTAGTTACACACACACACACACACACACACACACACACACACACACAGATCAATATGTCCTGTTGAGGAACCCCATCCCACACAGAAGGGATATGCTGATCCACAGATCAGCTAGATCTGTGGCTAGAAGGAGGCCACATTGCACAAGGATGGAGCAGACAAAAACAAAGGTTGATAACCCCCTGGCGGTAATGCAGCCTGAATACCAAAAAGAGCTAGGGTTACTGCTACAAATGAAGACAAGAAGGATTACTTTTTGAAACCAAAGCATTCACCAGGACATTTCATGGTGTTTTTATTTCCAGGGCTGACTGTAGACATCACAGCTCGACTAATAGAAAGCAGCTGAGGTCTAAGCAGAGCTTATTCTGCTAACTCTTCTGGGTTAAGACTAGAACAGATTGTGAATGGTCTCTTTCCTGAAGCCTCTGGGATGGATTTGATTCAATGGAGCTCATTAGGTGGTTGAGAATAGAAAAGGGATGGACATGTAGGACAGCTCTTGTGTTTACTGTAAAGGCCTTTTAATTTGCTCTGTTGAGAATCTCTTAGTTTCCCAAGTTTCTCTGATGAGGTATGGAGAATCTTCTTGGCACAGGCGCTCAAGCAAACCTAGAAATTTGGGAAAGTTAACATATCTTGGAGTCATCCTTGAAAAATGAGACATAAGCCAGTAGATAAAAGCTCCTGTTTTCCTTCCTTCAGGCAAACAATTTTAATATGTCAATGGATTGAACCCCGTTTAAAACTATGACCAACTTTTACCTCATTTCCTGTTTCACTTTTCCTCATCCCCCACTCCTGCTCTTTGGGATCTTGGCATAAAAGAAGGAAGCAGGAAATGAGGTTAAGCAATCTGACCACATCCTAAACATTGTATGTTTTATGTAGGAGAAAAATTTTAATAGACTAAGCTATCATTTCTTTAGGAATGAAAGGCAAGACATCAGCATTAAAACATTTTATTTTCAAAAGTGTTTTTCAATTAATTTACTTATAAGGGTTCACATTTGAACACCCATTTCAATTCACCAACGGTTAACCACTGTTTATATATTCTAAATCTTTAAAGGCTGGACTGCTTACTTTCTGGAGTTAAGATCTGGACAGATTAGACACTTTAGAAGTTTGATAACATTACAGAATGGAGATTTAATGAAAAGTACCTCCATTTGCATGCATGCAAATCACTACTCAACACAAACATTTCTTTTGTTTGTCAGTTACTAGAATAACTCATTTTTTTGGCCAAAACTCAGAATATATTTAAAATCATAGCATAATCTTATAATAAATTCTGTTACTTTTGAAGTTTGTTATCTAACAAAAAGCATATTTTCCATCTGTTTCAGAAACAGCATTTTACTGCCAATGAGAAAGAAAAAAAGTTCAGGTATAATACAACATTTTCTAAAACCAAATTACATCAATATTTCTCAAAAATATATTTTTTTCTGCAAACTGAAAATTAGTTCCGTCTATTTGCTTTAACTTGTTATAAAACTGCTTTGAAAACTGTGCTCTTTCAAACATTTTCTAGAATGATGACTAGTCATTTTTTTTTTTTAGAATAATGCTTAGTTCATTTGGGGCAGCTCATTTACCCACAACTGTTATCTTGAAATTTTCTTTGCCCGTAGTGTTATAAAGAAGACTCAGGATATCTTGCATTTCTCTGAAGGACAAAACACTCAGTTTGGGAAGATTTCAATTCATGCATTTTTACTGCTTCTTTTTCATCTGTCTGCCTCGCTCTTAGAAAGTTGAGGGAAAGGCAGCCTGTAGAAAAATTACAAACAGGCTCTCAGAACCATGGGGGAGGGAGGAAGATAGTGAACAATGAAATAGTATTTTGTAGACTCTCTAATCTGGGAATGTATTCTTTTCTTGAAATTCATCCAGTTGGATAAGATTTCTTTTAATGAGTCTAAACCCTGACATCTAGATCAGGGGTAAACACATAATTGTAGGATCTTTCTATTTGAGTAGAGGAAGGAAACTACTCAGCCAGATGGACGTCAATTGGGCCGGAATTTCTTCTGAAAAGCTGCTCACCTCAAGTGGGAAGGAAAATGTGCTGGTTGCTAAGCTACTGATAGGCTTTGCCCTTCCTCTGCTTAATGGACAGGCACTGGGTCAAGGCACCAATGATGACGTTAAAGCTGGCTTTTCCTTGCTAATTGAATAGTAACATAGGAAATGGCTAAGGGTTTCCTCTCAATCAGCTATTACCCCTGGTTATTCTCTGACCTTACCTCCCAGGGCGAAGGGTGGAGACACAGACAATTCCTAGGGTGACAGGAGCCCAGAGATATAAAGAATAGATTCACTGATAGTAAAATTAGTAAGCAATTAACAATACATTTAGGTACCAAAATATATGAAAATCATGATTTATTCAATTTTTAAAAGAGCTTATAGTAAGAAGGAGAAACTTTATGCCAAATATGATGGTGTTTACTGCTCAGACTTGTCATGTAATTATTCCCAATGACAAAGGATTATAAAGCTTAGCCTTGGGCTTTGGCTCAAATTTGAAATGCCATCTCTCCTTGGGATTAGAGAACAAGGGTCAGCCTTAGGAATTACAAAACACAACTTCAAGGCACACAGTAGGAGGCCTCCTATGGTCAATTTCAAAGCATATATTTTTTTCTCGCTTGTCCCTGGCACACTCACATTCAACAGCATGTTATAGTGTTTGCACTGATGAAGACGTTGCTATCAAAGTTCTAGATTTTACCCTAACGGTTATTAGTCCTCAGGTTTTACCCTCAGGCTTCTAAGTAGTTAATTGTTACCCCAGAGAGGCTCTGATTGGAAGAAGAGGTAAAATCTTCCCTTTGTAGCTGAAAAGTAGGACAAGGAAAAGAAATCTGTAGTTTGTGAGCACCTTCTGTGTATATGGAATGTGGTAGGTGCTGGGGATACAGTGGGAGAAAAAAGAGACATGTAACTGTTACCATCCTGTTTGCAGTCCCAGGAAGATTGAGGCTGGGCTCAGATGCCCGACCCCAGGCTGATGCTACTTTGCGATTATGTAAGAGTGAGGTTTGGAGCAAGGTCATCATTAAGGTGCAGAGGGTGTTGGATGCATTGGGAGCTGAGAAGATTTGAATTGTTACAGCAGAAGGGGTGGAAACTGCTTCTTGTTCTTTTTTTTTTGGAAACTGCTTCTACTTATTGTTTTGATAAGAGAGCTGTCATTGGCTGATTGTTTGCACTGGTGGAAACATTGTTATCTTGCAGCAGCTTTCTGTTTTGGAAAAATTACTCACTCATTATAATGCCATTAGTTATAAGACAAATATCTTTTTTTATTAACACATAATGTATTAGTTGTTTCAGGAGTACAGGTCTGTGATTCATCACTCTCACACCACTCCCCATAGCACATACCCTCCCCAGCCACCCCATCCCTCCAACTCCCTCCCCCTCCTGCTCCCCCATTTTTAAGCTCCTAGGAATGGGTGACAAGGCATTTTTTATTTTTTTAAGAACTGGCTCAGTGCAGATGGAGTCATATTAGCTTATATGCAGACTCTAAATGTTTCTGTTTAGGGATTTTTGCAATTGTGTAAACCTCAAGGGGTCCTCTGAGACTTAACAGATAGTTTCCTTTACTTTGTAATTTATAAGTAATTGAAGCTTAGGAAAATGACTAGAGCAGCTCTGACCTAGACCAGATAGAAGAGAAAACTAATAAAAGTCACTGAGTCATAACACACACACAAACACACATGTGTATGTGTGCACACACACATACACAAGGAAGAATGAGAAAAACCAGGGAATTACTTCCAGTACCAGTGTAGGAGTCAGAGGCAGATTATTTGTTTCAGGCAGAAAACAGTGCTGATTTTAAAAATCTCTCCTGAGGGGCGCCTGGGTGGCTGGGTGGGTTAAAGCCTCTGCCTTCGGCTCAGGTCATGAACTCAGGGTCCTGGGATTGAGCCCCACATTGGGCTCTCTGCTAAGCAGGGAGCCTGCTCCCCCCTCTCTCTCTCTGCCTGCCTTTCTGCCTACTTGTGATCTCTCTCTCTCTGTCAAATAAATAAGTAAAATCTTTAAAAATAAATCAAATCAAATCAAATCAAATCTCTCCTGACCCAGTCATTCTAGAACTCTAGGTGTATTTTGTGTGCACTATAGGGCAAAATAGAAACACCATTATTGATGAGTTAGTGGTGACAGCCTTGTTTCCCATTTCCTTTGCTTCCAGGGAAACTGGACATAGTGGCCTCTAGTTATATCCATCCCTACCATTCCACACTCTTGGAATGCATCACATCATATTATGGGGAAATATATACTAAGCACCTACTACACACACACATACATGCATACATACGCACATACCACAGATAATAGTGACAGACACATTCTTTGTGCTTATATTCTAATAGTGGAGCTTAACAATGACTACTAATTATGTGATAAAAATTTGATCATTAAGTGCTCTGAAGAAACATAAAATGGGAAGTATAAGGAGTGATGGAGGTATAAAATCAATGGTCAGGACCGTCTCTTTGAGGTAATGGCATTTGAATAGAAAGCTGCCATTTGACTGTGTTGGGGTGGGAGGGAGTGGCTGCCATTTGAATGTGTCAGTGAAACTTACACAAAGGAAAGACCTGTTTAAGAAACAGACAGGAGGGGTGCCTGGGTGGCTCAGTCGTTAAGTCTCTGCCTTTGGCTCAGGTCCTGATTCCAGGGTCCTGGGATTGAGCCCTGCACGGGCTCTCTGCTCAGCGGGGAGCCTGCTTCTCCCGCTACCATTCCCTCTGCTTGTGTTTTCTCTCGCTGTGTTTCTCTCTGTCAAATAAATAAAAAATCTTTAAAAAAAAAAAAAAAAAAGAGACAGGAATCCAGCTCAAGGATAGTGAGCAGGGGGCATGGTGGATAGAAATTAGAGCCAGGGATTAGGTTTTAAAGAACTTTGTAAATTAATGTGATTTTTCTTCCTGATATTTTAGAAGCCCAATGAAGGTTATATTCCTGAAAGTGGAATGACCTGCTTTGTATTTTAAGAGAACTCACTACTTTGTGGAGAGTAAGTTCTAGAAGGACAAGAAGTGAAGCTGAAGGAAGAAGCCCCGATGGAAACAAATCTCAGCGTCTTAAGTAACAAAGGATCTTAGTCCAGACTGCAATAACAATGGAGAGAAATGGAAGTGGTTGGAGATTTAACCTGTTTTGAAGATTGAGATCACAAGATTTTTGATAGATTGCATGCAAGGATTATCAAAAGAAAAGAAAGTCAAGGTTAACTTCAACTGTTTTGACACAAACAGGAAGCTAAGAAGTACGATTTTCTTTGCTGTGGAAATGTGATGGTTAATTTTATGCATCAGTCTGACTGGGCCACAGGATACCCAGACATTTTACCCTACAATTAGTCTCAGTGTATCTGTGAGAGTGTTTCTGGATGAGATTAACATTTGAATTAGTAGACTATATAAAGAAGAATACTTCTTTAATCTGGGGAGGCCTCAAGCAATCAGCTGAAGACTTGAGTAGAACAAAGTGACCAAGTAAGAGAGAACTTCTTCCCGACTGTTAGGATTGGTATGTCAGTCTCTTTCTGTCTTTGGACTCAAACTGAAAAATTGGTTCATCTTGAGTTTTAGCCTGCCATCTTATTTACACTACCAACTCCCTTGGTTCTCAGGTCTTCTGAAAAAGACAAAAACTATAACATTGGCTGTCTTGGGTCTCTAGCTAATCACCTGTAAATCTTAGAACTTCTCAAGGAGAGTAGTTATGTGAGCTAATTCCTAATAATATCTATCTATCTATCTACCTACCTATCTACCTATCTCTATCCTATGGGTACATTTCTCTGAAGAATCCTGACTAATACAGAAAACCCTTGAAAAAAAAAACCAAGATTTTTTCCTGAGTTTTCTTTTTGGTAATACACCAAGAATGAAGAATTCTATTAATACATACCTAAATGGACTTATATCAGGGGCTCTAATCACCTACAGATTATGCAAAAGACAACAGGTGGAAAAATACAAGTGGGATTTATCAATGTAAAGGGTCTTAAAGAATGAGAACTTGGTGATTTTTTTTTTCTGAAGGGTGGTTAACTCTGCCAAACTTTATTGGTTAGAAAAGCAAGAGAAGGAATAAGAATTGACCATTGATTTTGGTAGGTTTGATGTTATTCATGACCATGACAATAATAGTTTAAAGAAAGCAGTAGATGCCAAAATCTAAGTGAAATAAGGTCAAAAGAGAACAGGAGGAGAGAAAAGGGAGACAGGGAATATGAATTTTGTTATCATTGTTGTTGAGAAGTTATGCTATGGGGGAGGCAGAAATGGGTCTGTGAGAGAGACAAATGTGAGGTGAGGTAACTTTTTAATTAAAATTACTTTTTAAAGAAGATAGAAGATATTGTAACCTGTTTGCTAACTGAATAATAGAGAAGAGAAAATTGCTGGGTGAGGAAATCTAAGAAAAACTGGAAGTGCAATTTATGAGTGTGAGCCTGATGTCAGAGAATCTCATGCATTTTTTAGAAGAGGCATCTCAAGAGTAAAGAAAGTAAGCCAACAGAAACAAGCAAAGCAGAGGCACACTGGGAAAGCTTGGTGCCAGATTATCTTTTGCTGAAGCTATGACTTCTGTCATACCCGTTTTGGTTTAAGATACAGAAGTTGGATTTTGACTTTTGCTAGGCTGCAGGTCTCTCAGTTCATTTTTATTTGAGGTTGTATGTAGAGATTATCTTCTACATCAGGATCATATTCCTTATCGCTTCTGCCCATAGGCTATTTGACCTTGTGTTCAACTTTCCCATGGGAATTTGGGCGAAATGGTCAAAAGCGTCTTAAACACAGTGGTATTTTCAATATTTATCTATCAGTGCTCCTACTGTTGCCATTTGGTGGCCATCTGCACTGCCTCCTAAGGACTGTCAACAACAATGTCATCCATTTTTTCTGTCAATTATTGTTTACCAATTGAAAATTGGCCTTCTATGGCAGCCTACAAAGTCTCTGTCCCCCTTTCTTGTCATAAACCACTACTGGAGTGACCACAATCTGTAGTAATATAACTTACAAAGTAGCTCTTGGACCCCTGCCTTTGGTTCACCAGGAAGCGTGCTATAAAAATTGGGCCAGTGGGTGTACTTTCCAACACTCACTTTGTATGTAGCCATGGAGATTGAAGAATACAAAGGAAACTCTCCTAGAACATGTACTAGTTTCCTAGGGCTGTTGTAAAAAAGTATGACAGACTGGGTGGCTTAAAATAACAGAAATTTATTGCCTCCAGTTCTGAAGCCTAGAAGTCTAAAATCAAAGTGTTGGCAGGGCCCTGCTCCCTCTAAAACCTGTAAAAACATCTTTCCTTGCCTCTTAGTTTCTGGTGCTTTGGTGGCCATCTTTGACATTCCTTGGCTTATAAATGCATCACTCCTATCCTCTGTCTTCATAAGGCATGCCCCTGTAATATGTGTCTATGTCTCTTTCCTTTTCTCATAAGGATATATGGGCCCACTCTATTCCATTATGACCAGATCTGCAATGATTATATTTCAAAATAGAGTCATTGGGAGTTAGAACTTCGGCATATTTTTTCTTAGGGAAACAATTCAACCCATAACAGAACAGAGTCTCCCTTAGAGCAAGTAGTTTACTCTGCTGCTAGGTGACAGGTTGCCTCGATTGCTGCCCCATTGCATTTGATAATCACTGTGGATCAGACTGTGTTTGGACTCTACCCTTTTCTAAACCAGAGATTCATTTTGGTTATTCAGGTCTTACTTCCTTTTTGCGTATTAGCTTTGTTTCAGAAGAGGGGACTTGGAAATAACCTGTATTTTAGGTTTCAGGCTACTGGCCGTAAACAACCAATCCAACCCTGATTCCGCTTGCATCACTGTGAAATGCTGGAATTTGTTGGGGTTAATGTAGAGCATGAAATCACCCATAATACCTGGCTTGCTAAAATGTAACTCAGAGGTCACTGGAGGCAACAGAAGGTTTCAGAGAAGGGTTTAGTAGGCCTTTGAAATGCCGAGGCCTGCGTTCCATTGGAATGCCTCTGGGAATTGCCTTCTCGAAGCTTTCTCAGCCCAAACAGCCTCCCTGTGATCTAAGAGATGTATGCATTGTCCCCCAGGCTAGGTTTAGAAGCACTGTAGAACATGCAGATTAGTGTATCATATCTTTCCTGGAAACAGATCTTCATAGTTCCAATAAGACCCTTTGTCGAACATCATGGCTTGAGAAACAGTGATAAGAATTTGTGATTATCCTGAAAGACCAATAAAAGTGGGAACAAAGAAGAGCAAAGCATTTTCATCTCTGAGAGTTGACCCCCTTGCCTTCTCTCTTTCATAGCACAGTTTGGAGTAATCCGTTATCTGTCCATATAAGGATTGCTGACTATTCCCAGCATGAATTCACCCTGGTTGAGTGGTTACATAGAACTTATGAGTGGCCTCCCATGGAGGATCAGGTGCAAATTTTATAACTGAAAAGAAGGGTATAATGAGTGGTAGCCAAAAAGTGGAAGATGACTGGAATAGTCACCCCAAAGTTTTTCTAATTACTCTAATGATTAATAAACTCTATTCTTAGCTTGGCCTTTTGCAACACAGAATGAAGGCCAAAGTTTCTAGGGTTTCCTTACAACTAAGTTATGGGCATATAAGCAGAATATAAGCAGAATTGATATGGGTAATTTTAGTACCATATCCATCATTTTCCTTTTTTCCTACTTTGTTCATCTTATTGCTTAAAATGTAGGCTTGATTTTTTAAAGATTTATTTATTTATTTATTTATTTATTTATTTATTTATTTGAGAGACAGAGATAGCAAGAGAGAGCAGGAATGAAGGGAAAGAGAAGTGGGATCCCCGCTGAGCAAGAAGTCAAATGCAGGACTCAATCCCAGGACTTCAGGATCATGACCTGAGCCAAAAGTAGATGCCCAACTGACTGAGCCACCCAGGAGCTCTGTAGGCTTGATTTTAAACTGTTTTGCACTATATGGGAAGAACATCACCCTTTAGTTGAAGCAAACAAACAGAAAATAATGCATCCAGGAGGGATATATATGTCTAGAATATACAATAGAAGCATGAGTTATAGCACAAAGCTGCTACATGTCTAAGTTTTACCAGGAATTCTGTGCACAAATCACAGAAGTACAATTAAACAAGAACAAGGCTCTTGAGTGGGCTTAGCAGACATTTTAATCCCTTGTCCCTGATACAACATTAATTACTATTAATTCTTTGGAATAAATAAGCATCTTTAGAGTCCTTAGACTATTAGAGGGTAAGGAAAAAAATACCATGTTTCTTGAGATTAGTAGGGTTGAAATTGTAAAATATTTTAAATATTAACAACTATTGCTTTATTATGTATCAGAATTTAGTAAAACAGGGATAAGCAATGACATCATTTGTATTGAGACTATGTATGTAATTTTTTAAGAAAAGTTACAGTTGCTTCTTGGGTTATAAAAAAAATTAACAGTAGATTACTGATTGACTTATAACAAGAAAATACTTCTAAGTATTAATTGTGCTTATGGAGAACAATTGACAGCCAAAATCAACTGAGATTGAAGGAGAGGTGACAATAGAACTATTGATAACTCTAGGATATCCTTAAGAGAAATAAAAGAGAAAAGGGGGTACCTGGGTGGCTCAGCAGGTTAAAGTCTCAGCCTTTGGCTCAGGTCATGATCTCAGGGTCCTGGGATCGAGCCCTGCATCAGGGATCTCTGCTCAGCAGGGGAGTCTGCTTCATCCTCTCTCTCTGCCTGCCTCTCTGCCTACTTGTGATCTCCTTCTCTCTGTGAAATAAACAAATAATATCTTTAAAAAAAGAGAAAAATTAAAGAGAAATAACTAGACACAATGTGGGCTTTAGAAGAGTTATATAACAGGAAAGCATGAAAGAAGGTATACTTGAAGAGTTCTACCTTATATAAAATGGTTGAGAGGTTGACAATATATGGATATGCTCTATGGAAATATCATTTATAGCCATAACACTCACACTTAGGCTAAGTAAAATAATAATAATAACAATAATAATAAAATAAAAATATTTTCTAAGATATTTATGTGATCATTTTGAATCCATCTCTTGACCTTAGCTCATAAGAGGCCATTGCTTTAAGAAGTGTTCTAGGATAAGCACTCCTCTATTCTCTCATTTCATACAGATGTTCTCCATAAAGGGAACCAAGGTATATATATATTTTTTTTAATTTTTATTTATTTATCTGAAAGAGAGAAAGAGACAGCATCAGCAAGGAAAGGGGCAGAGGGAGAAGCAGACTCTCTGCTGAGTAGACACATTTGAATGACACATTGGTCCAGATAGATGTCATAGATATATACAGAACATTCCACCCTAAAATAACAGAATACTCATTCTTCTCAAGCACGCATGAAACTTTCTCCAGAATAGTCACAAATCAGGACTCAACCAATACCAAAAGACTGAGATTATTCCCTGCATATTCTTAGACCACAATGCTTTGAAACTTGAACTCAATCACAAGAAAAAGTTTGGAAGAAATTCAAACAGTTGGAAGCTAAGGACCATCATGCTCAAGAATGTTTGGGTCAATCAGTAAATCAAAGAAGAATGTAAACAATTCATGGAAACCAATGAGAATGAAGATACATTGATCCAAAACCTATGGGATATGGCAAAGGCAGTCCTAAGAGGGAAACACATAACCATCCAAGCCTCACTGAAAAAAAAAAGAAAGAAAAGAAAAGAAAAATCTCAAATACATAAAGTATCTTTACATCTTAAAGATCTGTAGAATCAACAACAAATTAAACCTAACCCACACATGTGAAGGGAAATAATTAAAATTAGAGCAGATATCAATGAATTAGAAACCAGAAATATGGTAGAATACATCAACAAAAGTAGAAGCTGATTCTTTGAAAGAATTAATAAGATCCATAAACCACTGATCAGACTTATCCAAAAGAAAAGTGAAAGTATCAAAATTAATAAAATTATGAATGAGGGGCACCTGGGTGGCTCAAAGGGTTAAGCCTCTGCCTTCGGCTCAGGTAGTGATTCCAGGGTCCTGGAATCGAGACCCACATCAGGCTCTCTGCTCAGCAGGGAGCCTGCTTTCCTCTGTCTCTGCCTGCCTCTCTGCCTACTTGTGATCTCTCTCTCTGTCAGATAAATAAATAAAATCTTTAAAAAATAAAAATAAAAACATAAAATTATGAATTAAAAGGGAGAGCTCATGACTAACACCAAGGAAATAAGTATAATTATCAGAAATTATTATCAGCAGCTATATGACAATAAATTAAACAACCTAGAAGAAATGGATACATTTCTGGAAACCTATAAACTACTAAGACTGAAACAGGAAGAAACTGACAACCTGAATAGACGAATAACCAGTAACAAGATTGAAGCAGTGGTCAAAAACTTCCCAAAAAATAAGAGTCCAGGGATGGATTCCCTGGAAATTCTACCAAAGTTTCAAAGAAGTACTAATACCTATTCTCCTGAAGCTGTTTCAAAAAATTGAAACATAAGGAAAATGTCTAGACTCTTATTATGAGGCCAGCATTATCTTGATTCCCAAACCAGGCAAAGACCCCCATCAAAAAGGAGAATTTCAGACCAATGTCCCTGATGAATACGGATGCCAAAATTCTCAACAAGATCTTAGCTAATAGAATCCAACCGTACATTAAAAGGATTATCCACCACAACCAGGTGTGCTAGGTAGCATCCCTGGGATGCTAGGGTGGTTCAACATTTGCAAGTCAATTGATGTGGTAGAACACACAAAAGAAGAGTCAGGAACCACAGGGTCCTCTCAAATTGATGCAGAAAAAGCATTTGACAAAATACAGAATCCTTTCCTGATTAAAACTCTTCAGAGTATAGGGATAGAGGGAACATTCCTCGATTTCATAAAATCCATCTATGAAAAACCCATAGAAATTATCATTCTCAATGGAAAAGCTGAGATCCTTTCCCTTGAGACCAGAAACATAACAAGGATGCCAACTCTCATCACTATTGTTCAACATAGTACCAGAAGTCCTAGCAACAGCAGTCAGACAACAAAAAGAAATAAAAGGTATTCAAATTGGCAAAGAAGAAGTCAAACTCTCTCTCTTCACAGATGGCATGATATTTTATGTGAAAAGCCCAAAAGACTTCATCCTCAAATTACTAGAACTCATACAGTAATTCAGTAATGTGACAGGATACAAAATCAATGCACAGAAATCAGTTGCTTTCTTATACACTAACAATGTAACTGTAGAAGAGAAATTAGAGAATTGACTCCATTTACAATAGCACAAAAACCATAAGATACCTTGGAAAGATACCTAACCAAAGAGATAAAGGATCTGTACTCCAGGAACTACAAAACACTGATAAAAGAAATCGAAGACACAAACAGATAGAAAAACATTCCATGCTCATGGATCAGAAGAATAAACATTGTTAAAATGTCTATGCTGTCTATACTTTCAATGCCATCCTGACCAAAATACCAACGGCTTTTTCAAAGCGCTAGAACAAACAATCCTAAAATTTATATAGAACCAGGAAAGACCCCAAATCCCTAAGGAAATGTTGAAAAAGAAAAACAAAGCTGAGAGCATCATGTTGTCTGATTTCAAGATATATTACAAAGCTGTGATCACCAAGACAGCATAGTACTAGCAGAAAAACAGACACATAGATAAATGGGACAGAATAGAGAGCCCAGATATGGACCTTCAACTCTATAGTCAACTATCTTCCACAAAGCAGGAAAAATATCCAACGGAAAAAAGATAGTCTCTTCAATAAATGGTGCTGGGAAAATTGGACAGCTATATACAGAAGAATGAAACTCAACCATTCTGTTACACCATACACAAAGATAAACTCTAAATGGATAAAAGATCTCAATGTGAAATGAGAATCCATCAAAACCCTAGAGGAGAACATAGGCAGTAACCCCTTCGACGTTAAACACAGCAACTTTTTTCAAGACACATCTCCAAAGGCAAGAGAAACAAAAGTGAAAATGAACTTTTGAGGCTTCATAAAGATAAAAAGCTTCTGCACAGCAAAAGAAACAGTCAAAAAAAAAAAAACAAAACAAAAAACAAAGAGGCAACCCACCGAATGAGGGAAGATATTTACAAAGGAAACTACAGGCAAAGGGGGGATATCCATGATCTATAAAAAACTTCTTAAACTCAACACCCGAAAGTCAAATAATCAAGTCAAAAAATGGGCAGAAGACAAGAACAGACACTTCTCCAAAGAAGACATACAAATGACTATCAGACACATGAAAAAGTGTTCATCATCATTACCCATCAGAGAAATTTAAATAAAAACCACATTGAGATACCATCTTATACCAGTTAGAATGGCAAAATTGACAAGGCAAGAAACAACCAGTGTTGGAGAAGTTGTGGAGAAAAGGGAACCCCCTGACACTGTTGGTGGGAATGCAAGTTGGCATAGCCACTTTGGAAAACGGTGTGGAGGTTCCTCAAAAAATTAAAAACAGTGCTACACTATGACCCATCAATTGCACTACTAACTATTTACCCCAAAGATACAGATGTAGTGAAAAGAAAGGCCATATGTACCTCAATGTTCATAGCAGCAAAGTCCACATTAGCCAAAATGTGGAAAGAGCCAAGATGTCCTTCAACAGATGAATGGATAAAGATGTGATCCATACACACAATGGAATATCACTCAGCCATCAGAAAGAATGAATACACAACTTTTGCATCAACTTGGATGGGACTGGAGGAGATTATGCCAATGAAATAAGCCAAGCAGAGAAAGTCGATTATCATATGATTTCACTTATTTGTGGAACATAAGAAATAGCATGGAGGAAAAAAAAAGAAATAGCATGGAGGACATTAGGAGAAGGAAGGGAAAAACAAAGTGTGGGGGGAATCAGAGTTGGAGATGAACCATGAGAGACTATGGACTCCAAGAAACAAACTGAGGGTTTTAGAAGGGAGGGGAGTGAGGGAATGGGTGAGCCTGGTGATGGGTATTACGGAGGGCACAGATCGCATGGAGCACTGGGTGTTATATGTAAATAATGAACCATGGAACACTACATTAAAAACTAATGATGTACTGTATGGCGACTAACATAATATAATAAAATAAATAAACAAATAAATAAATGTCTACTATAGTCAATGAACTATCTTTAGAACTACAATGAATAGAAGTGCCTGGGTGACTCAGTGGTTAAAGCCTCTGCCTTCCGCTCAGGTCATGATCTCAGGGTCCTGGGATCGGGCCCCACATCAGGCTCTCTGCTCAGTAGGGAGCCTGCTTCCCCCGCTCTCTCTGCCTGCCTCTCTGCCTGCTTGTGATCTCTCTCTTCTCTGTCAAATAAATAAATAAAACTTTAAAAAAAAGAACTATAATGAATAATATAATTTAATTATTCAAATCACTGTATAAAGCAGATATCACTAGTCCCTTATACACATGACAAAATTATATAACAGACAGCTGAGATTTATCTAATCTAAATCAAGCAACTCAATTCTATGTTCAGCTTTAAAAGTTTAATAAAAGCAGAAAACTTTCTTAACCAACCAAGAGACATGTAACTTGCAAAAAAATGCAACAAATTATAACATGTTTAAACATCATCCTTAAAATTATGGATAAAGGTAGATAATATACAAGTTCCATAGCTCATTATTAGAATTACCAGTGATGTCAGGTGCTTCAAATTCAGCTTTACATTAGGTCATCTATTTAAAAATATTTCATATGTTTGATATTATAAAGTATAGCAAATACATGTTACTTTACTTAAAATCATGGTTGCCTTTGGAAGATAGGTTAGAATAGACAGGTGCTCTTACCACAAAATCTAAAAAAAAAAAAAAAATTACCCTGAGAAGATTCTACCTAATGAGAGAATTGTCAAATACTATCCCCCCAGAAAAATGACAAGAAATAATAGCGCTATTTAAAAACATCTACATCCATAAAACATTGTCATTTATTCAACCAATCCTTCCTTCGACCACCTTTGTTGAATACCCACTAAGCACTTGGTTCAGTGCTAGACTTTGAAATTATACTGGAATCATAAATTATAATTTATAAATTTTTACAAATGCTATAAGAAAAATTGTGATGCTCAAAGGCATATTGATACAATGCAGTAAATGGATATCAGTGGTATTAATCTAGAAGTCCTATGAAATACTCTAAACATAACCTGACAATCATGTCTCCGCTCCTTCCTTTCCTGAATACTTAAGAAAGTACAATGCAAGAATATTAGCAAAGGAGACATGTTAATTGAGCTATGAAAAATGCCACATATAAGACTGTTCTAGAAAGTGGATTGCAACATATGATTTGGACCAAAGAACACAGTAGTGCTTCTTTCCCCCTTATCTATGGTCATAATGTTACCATTTACAATCTCCCAAAAATGTAGCACGGAGCTTGGGAGGGAGATAAAAGGAGAAGGTTTTCGTGGGAGGGAAGTGCTTGCTCAGATCCCAGCCACGTGTCCTGGAGTTTGAACAGCATATAAGAATCCCTATCCTGGAGAGGGAGGGCTGAGAAAGCAAAGAGGAAGGGAGAGAGTCTTCTCCAGGCTAAGAGGGATCCTCCCAACACCCTGTGAGAGCCAATGGGAAGGAAAACCTAAGGTAGCCAGGCTGGAAGGGAGGTTGCAGGTGAAGACTGGTAGAAGTTAGAGGAAGATGTAATATATGAATTGAGTTTATGAGATAAAATGAAGTAAAAAAAGACACTTATGGGTTAAGAGGAGGAAAGTGGAAGGCAAAAGGGGACTTAATTCTCCATGAAAAAGTATGTGTACTTAAAATTAAAGCAGGAGAGGTAAGCTGGAGACAGATAATAAACAACTTTATCCTGCAGATAATGAGCTTTATGCATTTGGTAGTTTTACAGTGCAAATTTGAGAATTTAAGAACTTGAGCAACATGAGTCAAATTACTTTTATTATATTACATTATATCTACATATGTATTTATTCCAAAAACATTTCTCCATATGGAACTATTATTTCTATTCATTTTTTGAAATTATTTTTAAAATACATTCTCAATTTATAAAAAAATAAATTACTTCAAAAACTTTATTAGTATCAAAACAGTGTCATTTCCTACTTTGATTTTGTCAAGTACCCAGCATGATGATGTTTATTTACATTCAAAATTCCAAATGAGTTTGGCTTTTTCAAAATTCAAATCCATTTTATAAAAAAGATGTGTATCACCATGGAAAATACTCAAACATATTTCTCACATTTCCTCCTTTCTACCTTCCTTTCTCTACCCCCTCCACTTTGATCCATTAATCTTTCAGCCAGTATTTCTGAACATCTTTATATCAATATGGGAAGCCCTTGTAACAGACGAGTCCCTGATCTCAGAGTTTACAGGGCTATGGAAGGTACAGGAAATTAGGACTTACACAAATAAACCAGGTCAGTGTGTGTGGAATGTGTTGAGAAGTATGGAAGTGATAAAAGAAGGAGATAGGGAGCAGGTGACTGGGGGAAGAAGGACACTGTGGGAAACTGGACCAGATGTTTCTTTAGTAGATGATATTTAAATTGGACAAGAATGTAAAGAATGGAATCATGAAGATTTCCAGAGGGAGAACATCCCAGGTGGAGGGAACAGCAGTTGCAAAGGTCCTAAGGCAGAGATGTTCCTGACTTTGAGCCTCATGTGAAACTGGCATTGCTGAGATGTGTGACCAAAAGAGGATAGTGAGAAAGTGATTCGTGGTAGCAGGGAGTTACACTGTCATGCTGGTTCTGGAGACCACACTAAGGAGTGTGGGATTTATTCAAAATGTGATCAGAAGTCCCTTCAATGTTCTGAACTTTAGAAGTATATAATATGAAATACATTTTTTAAGACAATATTCCTCCTGTGGTGCTAACAATACACTGGCAGAGGGGAAAGAATCAAATCATGCAGGTCATTTTGGAAGTTGTGGTAATCCACATGAAACATGTTGTTCACTATGACTATGGAGATGGCAGAAAAAATGGTGAGAGCTGCCAAAGTTTGAGATAATTTGAAGGTAGCTCAAAAAGCTTATGCTGGGGGCACCTGGGTGGCTCAGTGGGTTGAGCCTCTGCCTTTGGCTCAGGTCATGATCTCAGGGTCCTGGGATCGAGCCCCGTGTTGGGCTCTCCGCTCAGCAGGGAGCCTGCCTCCCCCTCTCTCTCTGACTGCCTCTCTGCCTACTTGTGATCTCTCTCCTCTCTGTCAAATAAATAAAATATTAAAAAAAAAGATTTAGAAAAAAAAAGGATATGCTGATGGTTCAGGTGTGTGGAGTTAGGGAATGATGGGATATAGTTTGATAGCTTAAATAACTTAATGAATAAATAGCATAAATTTTCACTGAAATGGGAAAGAATGAGAGTCAGCAGGTTTGGGAAGGAAAAGAAAGTATTGTCTTTTAAGGGGCAACCTCTTACACTGTTTGTGGGATTGCAAGCTGGTGCAGACACTTTAGAAAATAGTGTGGAGATTCCTCAAGAAATTAAAAATAGAGCTACCCTATGATGCTGCCATCGCACTACTGGGTATTTACCCCAAAGAAGCAGATGTGATACAAAGAAAGGACACATGTACCCCAATGTTCATAGCAGCAATGGCCACAATTGCCAAACTGTGGAAAGAACCAAGATGCCCTTCAACAGATGAATGGATAAAGAATATATATATGGTACATATACAATGGAATATTATGCCTCCATTAGAAAGGACGAATATCCAACTTTTGTACCAACATAGATGGGACTGGAAGAGATTATGCCTTGTGAAATAAGTCAAGCAGAGAGAGCCAATTACCTTATGATCTCACTTACATGCTGAGCATAAAGAAAAACATGGAGGGCATTGTGAGAAGAAAGGGAAAGGTGAATGGGGGGAAATCAGAGGGGGAGATGAACCATGAGAAACTGTGGACTCTGAGCAGCAAACAGGGTTTTGGAGGGGAGACGGTGGGGGGGTTGGGCGAGACTGGTGGTGGGTATTGAGGAGGGCACGTATTCCATGGAGCACTGGGTGTGGTGCATGAACAATAAATCTTGTAACACTGAAAAAATAAAATAAACATATTTGGGGAAAAAAATAAACATGTTAAGTTCAAAATGCGAAATACACATATAAGAACATCTTTAAAATGTACAGATGAATATATGACTTTGGGTGTTAGGCTGACAGGAGAAACTTGGTCATTTTTTTTTTTTAAGATTTATTTGTTTATTTTAGAGAGAGAGAAAGAATGAGGGGAGAGACAGAAGGAGAAGAAAGAGAATCTCAAGAGGACTCCCCACTGAGTGGGGAGCCTTTCTCAGGACTTAGCCTCATGACTTTGAGATCATGCCCTGAGCTGAAACCAAGATTCAGGCTCTTAACCAAGTGAGCCCCCCAGGTACCCTGAAACTTGATCATCTTTATCATGAAACTATAAATTAGCTAAGAAGAGTTTTGAAATAGAGAATAAAAATGGCGTGGTTCTATGTTCTATGGCTCTCCATCTTTCAAGGTTCAGATAAAAGAGAAGAATCTTGCAAAGGAACTTGAGAAAGAGAAGCAAGTGAGGTAGAAGAAAAGGCAGGAAGCTGAGATTTTTTGAAAACTAAATGCATCTTTGGTTAGGTTCATTCCTAGGTATCTTATGGTTTTGGGTACAATGGTAAATGGGATAGACTCCTTAATTTCTCTTTCTTCTGTTTTGCTGTTGGTATATAGAAATGCAACTGTTTTCTGTGCGTTAATTTTATATCCTGACACTTGACTGAATTCCTGGATGAGTTCTAGCAGTCTTGGAGTGGAGTCTTTTGGATATT
>CM053603.1:171303804-171359251 GCA_028646535.1 Procyon lotor | reverse complement strand
GCAGCAATGTCCACAATAGCCAAACTATGGAAAGACCCTAGATGTCCATCAACAGATGAATGGATAAAGAAGATGTGGTATATATATGATGGAATACTATGCAGCCATCAAGAGAAATGAAATCTGGCCATTTGCAATGACGTGGATGGAACTGGAGGGGGTATTATGCTAAGTGAAATAAGTCAGTCAGAGAAAGACAAGTATCACATGATCTCTCTGACATGAAGAATTTGAGAGGCAAGGCAGGGGTTTGTGGGGTGGTGGGTGGGGGAGAGAAATGAAACAGGAAGGGATGGGGAGGGAGACAAACCATAAGAGACTCCTAAACTCATGAAACAAACTGAGGGTGGCTGAGGGGTCAGGGGTGGGGGTCGGGTAGGGATAGGGTGGCTGGGTTGTGGACATTGGGGAGGGTATATGCTACGGTAAGTGCTGTGAAATGTGTAAGCCTGATGATTCACAGACATGTACCCTGGGGCAAATAATACATTATATGTTAATAAAAAATAAATTAAAAAATAAAAACTAAATGCAAAAATTTTCAAGAAGGAAGTGATGAATGCTGACAAATAGTATTTGAAGCAGAATGAAATGGGGATTGAGAGCTTTGGATTTTGTGGAATGGGAGTTTTGGAGAATAGAATTTCTAGTGGTAGAGTGGAAATGAAATCTTATTGGGAACCTCAGAGAAGATGGAAGTGGGGGTAGTCAAATATTGCTAATTTCTTTTGAAGATCTTTGCTGTAATTATGGATCTAGAAATGAGGTAGTAAATGGAGAGAGGTATGGAACCAAGAGACCAAGAGAATGTTCTTTTTGCTTGTTTGTTTTTTCTTTGTTTTTGTTTTTTGGTTCTTGTTGCTTTTCCTGGTTTATTATTTTTATTTTTAATATGGGCATAAGTGAGGACTATCTGTATGCTACTAGAAATCATCCAATGGAAGGAAGAACTAGACCATGGAGGGGAGGAAAGACATCACTGATGGAGTAAAGTTCTTGAGTAGATGAAAGGGGAGGAGACAAGGGAATGAGGGGAGTCAGAACTTGGCCCCAAGATTAGAATAAGAAAGTTCTTTATTTTAAAATGAGGAAAGACAATGAATGCCAGAATAATGTATAGGTAATCAAAGATAGCAACCTGGTTTTCAAAGCTGTGGATAAATAGAGGTTGCTCCACAGAGGAAAGAATTAAGCTGACGTAGAGATAGAAAGAGGAGTTTGGAAATTCACTGCTGCCCTGGTTCTTAATTCTAGTCTGTTCCTGAGCCCTCACTGCATCCCAATCCTTGAGTTGCACCCAAGTGTTTTATGCCATGTTCCCTTTTGTGATTAAGCAAGCTATGGGAAATGTCTGTTACTTGCAACCAAAAAAAATCTTAACTGGGGCACCTCAGTGGCTCAGTGGGTTAAAGCCTCTGCCTTCAGCTCAGGTCATGATATCAGGGTTCTGGGATCGAGCCCCGCATCAGGCTCTCTGCTCGGTGGGGAGCCTGCTTCCCCCTCTCTCTCTGCCTGCCTCTCTGCCTGCTTGTGATCTCTCTCCTCTCTGTCAAATAAATAAATAAAATCTTTAAAAAAAAAAAGTCATAACTAGTACAAATGGAAACTGCATTTTCTATTCTGTGGATCTGATTATTGGGAACCAATGTTCTTCCCCTCTCTCCAAGACCCCCAGACTGGGCCCCCATGTTACCCCTCCAAGAGGGCACACATAATTATATGTCTAGATTTCCTTGTTTAGAGTGGCTACTTGATATTATTTCCTATGACTTATCCAGGACTGATTTACTCTATAGTATGAACATTAAAATCATGTGAATTGGTGTTGCACACAAGCCAATTCACTTTAAGTCTTTATTTTATTTCATTTGACTTGTCCCCTCCTTTTAGAAGTGCATACCGACCTAATTATAAAAATACGACTCACGGGGGCAATGGCAATCCAACAGGCCTATAGTTCTTAGATTATTTGGTGATCCTAAGAATTTCCTTTCATTTCTAACCACACCAGTGAGATTTTCCTGGCCTTGAATCTGTGAGAACTGGGTAAAACTTTGGCCACTATAATATCAGCACAATACATTTTTGTAAATCATTAAGGTCCTTGAAATTCTTCCACGTGAGAGCAAAGAGGCTTTGTTTAGCATGAACAATGCAAAGTGAATATATGGAGCAAGCTAGCTGTACACACACTAAATTAAGTGGATTTTTTTTCCATATCCTTAAGGACAAGAACAGTAAAATCAGGTAATGTGACTTCTAGCTAATTTACTGATGGAAACCTGCTTTTGAGTCAGTATGTTCTGGATATATCAGCCCTTGCTTTGTGTTCCTAGCCAGTTTTCACTGAGAAAGGGCCACTGTTTACTTTTTCCACATGTTTGCATCCCCAAAGAACAGTCTCCAATTCAACTATCTGGCATGTCTTGAAAAGCATTGCTTTGGGGCTAGAATGCTGATGACAAAGGAAATCTCGACTCCTATCTGGACCCTCAATATGCAGCCATTAGAGTAGCACTGGTGACTATTTTTGGCAAGTAATTTGTTATATCTGCCTGGAAAAATGATGGATGTGGAAAGTAAAGGGAAATGAGAGGTCATGTGTAACAAGTTGAAAAAATATGTTTTTTTCCTTTTCTCCCAAGGGTCTGGGGAAGGATCAAAGGTCTCCTTTTGGCGCTAGGCCATAGGATGGGATTCAACCTAGGTTCTGGGGAGTACACCTGACCTTACTTTTGACAGATAGTTTTTATTCAAGTCCAAATCAACAACTCATAATCTTGACCCATATTGGTCCTATCTCTAATTCTAAGGGCTTCCTCAGTTTCACTGAAACCCTCTTTCAGAAGAATGGCAATGAGTAAAGAATTGATTTAAGACAGTAAATGTCAGCTTGAATTAATAGATTTTATTAAGAAAAGCTTATTATTATACCTAATCAGTGTGTTTTGTCCATCTGTATTTTCGTGCTGTGCCCAGAAATTAATGCAAGCAAAGTTGTTCACTCACCATCACCATTCACCATCACCATTATTTGGGGCAAATAATCTGAAACATCAGCAATCAGAGATAGATAGGAGCTTTTATCCTCCTTCATCACCATAATGTCAATAACAGTTACAGGTTACACTGAACACATTGTGCCACATCACAGGTATTTATTAGCAAGAGGTGCAACATCAATCCTGCCTCTTTTTTGTCCTTGTATTCTGACCTTGATCCTCCAACAAAAGTCTTCCATGGAAAACTCCTTCTGAGGTAGACTTAATGCTACTCTAAATGGTAGGACATAGACATGACATCCTGAAATATTTTCTAAAAAAATTGTCACACACACAACATAATATTGCCAAATCATGCTCTCAATATATAGTTCTTGAATGAATAAATGGAAAGAAACATACAAATTGATAGTAGGTATAAAACATCCCATATAGGGGCTTTTGGGTGACTCAGTGGGTTAAAGCCTCTGCCTTCAGCTCAGATCATGATTTCTGGGTCCTAGGATCAAGCCCTGCATCAGGCTCTCTGTTCAGTGGAGAGCCTGCTTCCCCCTCTCTCTCTCTGCCTGCCTCTCTGCCTATTTGTGATCTCTCTCAGTATCAAATAAATAAATAAACAAAATCTTAAAAAAATATCCCATATAGAATTTCCTAATGATTCTTAAAATGATAAACTCAAGGGCAAATGGAATCTGCCTTCATTCATGGGATTTGGTACAAGTAACTTAATTCCACACTTATTGTTTGCAGTTTCCTCTATTAGGTTAGTATGAAGTACAAAATAGTGAGTGGGAGAAAATAGGATAAATAAAGATGGCTCTGTGACAAGAAATTCAAATGTAAATATATGCATATTAATAATTAGTATGTTATAATATAACAAACTGTGACATAATAATATATAATATATATAATATATAATGATAAAATATAATAGACTATAATAGGCTATAAAAAGTGTATATATACTTTTGGGTTTGATTTAATATTCACTTCATACTTATTAACCAAGTGAAATTGTGGTTGGTTCCCTGAGTTACAAATAAATAAGTGAATAGAGGAAATAAAATGAAAGAATGGACATTTTAGAAAGCCTAGTGAGTGATTTGGAAGGTTAAATTTCAGATATACCTCACAACATGAAGTCACAATACAAAAACAAAGAAAAAGACATCGAAGTAAAAGATAAGAATGGAAAATTTCTAAAAGATATCATGTAGAAATATTTGGAGAGTCAAGAAAAGCAAAATGAATAAAGGAACAAAAATTAATAATCAAATATACAAATTAGAAAGAATTTCCTGAATTAAAGTCAGATCTGAGATTTTAGAACAAAAGCTCATGAGACAGAAATAATTAATGAAGAAGACATGCATTTTTATGTAGCTTAGTAACATTTTTGATCTCCAGGAATTAAAAATATATTTTTAGGTTTTTAGGCAGGTTACTTAACAAGTAATTTAATAAGGAAAGAAAATTAAGTTTATAAAAGTTTCCCATTCTACCCAAGTAGAAGCTAAAATTCAGTGGCAGAGCATCTATAATATTTTGACAGACAAAGGCAACAATCTCTAAATTATTCATATATGAAGAGAATAGAAACAAATCATTTCTAAGTATATTCTTTGCAGAAGTAACCAAAAGAACACTAGGGCATCCTAAAGATTTTAAATTTGTAAAAAATGACTTATAGAAGAAGCAGCCATTGGTAGAATGCATAAATAAATGTGTATGAATAATAAAAAAGTGATTATAAATTACAAAACAAATAAGATAACATTATTAGTACTTAAATATGAGAATGGGAGGAAGGAATATTTATACCTTAATCATTGCCTAGAAATTAAATTCTGAATTAGTTTTACAATTATTGAGAATGATGGTAAGAAAAGACAAAGGGAATAGAAAATTACAGTTTATCTTACAATATATAATTTAGAAATATTAAATATGATTTAAGATGATAAAAAATGGTAGAGATGCATCCCAAGTTTCTAAAGGAAGGGCAGATTTAAAAGTTTTCTCATCAATGACAAAGGACAAAAGAGAAAATATAAAAATATTGGACATAATATGAGAAGAATAATTCAGGAAATATTTTCAGCATTAACATGAATGTGTTGGATTCTACTATTCTAAGAAATCTCAAATAAGGTTTAAAAAAAAACTCGCTTAAAAAAATCTCAAAGACAATTAGAAGAATATTAAAACAACTGAAAATTGAAAGATAGCCAGAGCTTTAAAAAGCAAATGTAAATGCAAATATAAGAGGTAGAGCAACATTACATAGCTAAAAAAATTGAATTTAGGACAAGAGCTTTACATGAAACTATGCTGACAGGTAGAAACTATATGGAAGAAATGAGCATAAAAAGCAATGAACTTAATAGCATGGCTTAGAAATATCTTAAGTAAAGTAAAGTTTAATAGCAGTATCTCACAAATTCATGATGATAATAGAATTGTCACAGCCCTCTTGGATATCAATAATTAAGTTTGATATTGTCTGAGTAAAATACAGTCAAACTAGAAGTTGAAAACCAAGTATGAAGACAAATAATAGAGATACAGAGGATTGATTGATGGATACATGGTTGGATGGAACGATGGATAGTTAAACAGATAGTTACCATCTTAATTTGTTTTGAGAACAATAAAGCCTTCCATTTAACACATGGGTTAAAGATAAAATTACTACTAAAACACTGAAAAAATATTTAGAAATGAATACATTATGTCACAAAGATTATATAATGTGTCCAAGACAGTTAAAATAAAATCAGTCTTCAATGTATTTATATGCAACAAATAAAATGGAAACTAACTGAATATAAGCGTTCCACACACAAAAATGTATGGAAGAAAAGCTCTAGCATTTTATAAAGGTATAGATAGAAATATTATATATTTCTAGATAGAAACAGTCGATAGATAGATAGATAGATAGATAGATAGATAGATAGAAACAGTCAACCATGTTTCAACAAGTCATTTCATTAGATTGAATAAATGATCTTCGCCAAAATTTACCTAACAATGTTTTTTTAACATCTTAATTTAATTTTATTTTTTTCAGTGTTCCAAGATTCATTGTTTATGCACCACACCCAGTGCTCCATGCATTACATGCCCTCCTTAATACCCAGCATCAGGCTCTAAAAGGTAACCTGAATATCCTGTAATATCACATGATCTTGCTAACACACACACATACAGTTTTCCAAAGACTTATGAAATAAGGGTAGTGTATTTGCCTTCTGCTGCATTGTTGTCATATATTTTTTCTATAATCTGACACAAATACTATATTTAGACAAAAAAAGAAAACTTTGTTAGCATATGCTACTAATCTCTTGATTTCCCCATTTACTGTGGCCAAGGTTTTTAAAGGCAAGATGAATTTTCCTAATTGAATGAATATTTATCTCTGACTATACTGATTGAGGAAAGACGAGATGACCTCAATAACCATATGGAGTCCACTGCCCAGTGGGGGCCCACCAAAGCTGTGTCCACAAGCCAGTCTAATTCGCTTATAATAATGGACCACATTCTAGGCAGGGTATGAGATGTATTCAATCAGGTGAACTTTTAGAGTCATAACCTAATGGGAAGGTGAGCAACTAGCTTCCAGCGAATTTCTACACATTGTATTAGATTAATAGGAATCATTACAATGACCTAAATAATTTTCTCTTTCGCCTACAAGTAATATTGGAAGAAAAGAAATGAGATTTTTTCCCCCTGTTCGAAGGCAGTCTCTTTGTCCTTCTTTTTAGGTTATTGCATTTTGCTTGTTTTTTATTTTTGCTTCCCCCAAGAGGCACCTAAAGCTTCCAAGCATCCCTTAGTAAGCATATGAGAGTGGAATGGCTTTTAGCAGAGGGAGTAATCTGGGCAATAATCAATGCCGTGCTTTAATTCAAAGCACTTTCCTGATGTTTTTCACCATAACTTTGTGAAAGTTCCATTTGGGAATCCTTTCTGTGTAAACTGGATGTGCCTTTTCAGTGCCAGGGAAGACAGCGTTTAAATTAATGCATCCAGCTGTTTCCCACATGCTGGACTTCCAGAGGGCAGTGTCCAGCTTCCTTCCCCTGCTGAGCCTCCCCTGAATTCTTATCTCCACCCCTCCCCCCAAGCCCACAAGGACAGGCCCTGGCTTGGTCTCAGTGACCTGGGGTAACTTCCACTAAGCAAGTTTTGATAAGAGACAGGACCTGAGATGGTTCCCATCAAACAGAACTGAATTTCAAATGTCCTTTCCTCTCCCACCCACCAGGCATAGCACTCAGCAATTTCACAATTACCTGTTTAGGGAAATAGACCAACAAGCGATGAGCAAAACTTGGAAAAGATAAAGAGAATCTTCCCGATCAAATTATCATATGGGGTCACTTTAGTAAGCAGCTGGTAGAGGGAGGAATTTTGAAGACAATTTTGTCTTGTTTTTTTGAACCAATGACTTACATTCTTTCTGCTTCTTAACATCATGTCTCAAATAGATGATAGACACACACACACACACACACACACAGATTTGGATCATGTGTTAGATTGAATGACTGTCTGCCCACCTCCTCCCCAAATTCAGGCTCGTATCTCTAAAACCTGTGACTAGCTTGTGGTACATGACACAAAGGGGTTTTGCGGATGTCACTTAAGGCTACAGATGTTAAAATAGGGAAATTATCCTTGGTTGTCTTAATAGGCCCAATCTTTTCATCTGAGCCCTTAAAAACAGAATTTTCTCTGGCTGGTATCAGAGAAATGTAGAAAAGGAGGAAGACAGCATGGGGAAATCAGAGAGTTTCCAATGGAAAAGGGATTGAACTTCAACCTGACTTTGTTGCTTCTGAGATGTAGGTACTCACAAATGGGAACTGAAAAGAGGACTTTAGGATATGGCCAGTCTCCATCTTACCAAGAACAAGGAAAGGTGAACCTCAGACCTAAATCTGGCCAACAATCTAAATGAACTTGGAAGTGGATTCTTTCCCAGTGCCTCAGATGAGGAACCCACATATCCTGACACACTGATGTTAGCCTGGAGACTGGTTGCACTTTGACCTAAGGGATAATGATTCAGAACTGTAGTAGTTAACTGACCTTTGCTTCCCCTCTCCAAACAGATACCCTTAAATTCTAAACCTAAATCTTAAGATGAACAAAGTCTTAAAGAGACCTCTTTTTTTTTTAAAGATTTTATTTATTTATTTGACAGAGAGAGAGATCACAATTAGGCAGAGAGGCAGGCAGAAAGAGAGGGGAAAGCAGGCTCCCCGCTGAGCAGAGAGCCCTATGCGGGGCTTGATCCCAGGACCCTGAGATTATGACTGGAGCTGAAGGCAGAGGCTTTAATCCACTGAGCCACCCAGGCACCCCTTAAAAAGCCCTCTTAATGTTCTGTGTGCTTCCCATCTTCTCTTCACTCATGGAATCCATATTATAGTAATCCTTTGGCTAGAAGGGTGGGTACTCAGCGAAAGAAGACATTTCAAAAAATTTCTCCTCTCTGACCTTTTAAGAGTTCTCTCTGACCTTTTTAGAGTTTTTTTTTTCGTTTTGGTTTGGTTTTTAGTGGAAGCAAAAAAAAAATGCAAATAAATAATAGTGACTTTGAAAATCCTGACACACAGCATCATTCCTCCTGAAAGCATCAACTAGAATATCAATGTGTGAAATTATCTACATGCATTTTGACTTCTCCTGCCCTGATTAGATATAATCCTCTCATCTAGGTAAATCTGGGAACATATGACACGCAAGGAGGATTTCATCAGGGAAATCAAAGTTCTGGAAATGTGCAATGGAAAATAAAACGTCTTTGAATTGTTTTATTTAGAGGCTCTGATAACAAAATATTTCCAGCTACCACACTGATGTTGAGATGAGTGAGCTAAGTTGAGACATTCCAGTCAGGGAATGAGCCCAGCCAGGGGTGTTGTTGGGCTGCATTGGAGAGTTTACTCTCCCAACATTATATGACCTGAATCAGACTCAAAATATGTGCCAAGCTGTCCCTGCAGCTCGGAGATCATCAGTTGACCATGGCTGGAATTTGTAGGCTGGTGGAAAGCAGGGAAGACAGGGTGCTCTGGACTGCTTTGAAGATTGGAGGAGGCATGCAGTTGGCATGAGTAAGGGCATAGCACACGCTTTGCTACTGACAATCCAGATCCCACTTTCTTTCCATAATTCTGCCAAACCAGTCAAGAGAAGTATAAAAAGCACTACTAAGAATAATTAAGACCATGGAGGACGGATTTTATAAGAGATTAAAGGAATTTTACATGTATGACTTGGCTATGCAAACATGAAATGAGAACATGAAAACTATCAATAAGTATTTGAAGGGTCTAAATTATTGGGAAGGGAATGGGAAGTTTAAGTAATAAGTAAAACATGATAATATGGCACCATACATCCAACAGAAGTTAAGATAAATAAATATAAACTGCTCAGTCACTCCAGAGTTGAAATTACCACAAAAAGTTACACAAAACATTAGTACTTTGGTCTCCTACAAAAGAAAGGATATAATCAGGCTCTTTTAACTCTTAGTCAGTGTCTCTGAGAGTATAAACGATGTAAACATAATGTCACTTTTGAGACTGACAGACTCTCTGTGGGTATGCATATGTACCAAGGGTAAGCCAGAATGCATTTTGAGGTAACACTGATTCATTGGGTCCATAGACACTCAGAGGACACTCCCTTGGTATTTCCAGACTAGCTGAAAGCTGACCCCATTGATTGGCATCAATAACTTGCAAACTACTGCTGAGAAAGAGATCATGTATCCCTCAAAAGGCTGTGTTTCAATTCTCCACAGACTACATGACAAAGAAGATTATTTCCCTCCTTCTCATCCTGCTCCAGTGCAAAGGTCCTCATCTTGAAGGCAGTGTAGAGAATCTGCTGGGGTAAAATAATTTTGCCCAAATTTCTAAAATTTATTGTGTATAGGAGGATAGATATAGCAAGGCTGGACAACCAAACCAAGAGTAGGTCCCTACCACAAACAAGTTTTTCCTCTTTCCCCTCCTCCCCAGAGTAAATTCCAGGGGTTATGTCATAAACCACTAAGGGACATGGTTGTTGTTTTCTTGGGTAATCTGTTCTCAAGAACTTGCAAAATGGTTCTCAAATTAGCATGCCACACATTATTTAAAATCCAAGAAAAATTTATTTGGCTTCCAAGTAAAAATAGGAGATATCAAAGAAATGGACTTTTAAGTATGTGAATGTTTGCATGGGCGTCCATAAAAATGCTTGACCGTTGGCAACTTTGGTGTTCTTGACTACTTTGAGTTCCTAAAGCAGACGCTTTATGCTTTGTAGTAAATATCTTACTTATGTAATAGTCATCTGTCAAGGGGACTCAGGTCTGCATGGCCAGTACCTAAGAATGTCATGTTAAATTTAGAGTGCTGTTAGCCCAGTGAATGCACATCTTTTAGTGCACCACTGTTCTGACCAAGAGAAGAATATTCAATCATTAAAATATGGATAACTCCAAGGAGCGAAAACATGAGTGAGACATCTAATATAGCACTGACCTTAACACTTAAAAATGGTAAGTAAATTGTTTTAGTTAAGAAAGAAAATTTTGGTAAATGGAAAATTGACCTAATAATCTTCCAGGTTAGACTTTCTTTATTTGATAAATTGGCTGCAAATCCATAAACTTTGAGTTTTTCTTTTTTTCCTCTGACTCATTTGGAGAGAGAAGAGAGAAATATTTCAGTACTTCAATGAAGGGAAAGTTAAACTCACCCTTTTTGAGAGATAAAAGATATGTCCCTTTAAAAGGATCTCCAGGGGCACCTGGGTGGCTTAGTCAGTTAAGCTTAATCAGTTAAGCATTTAAGCATCTGCCTTCTCATCTGGGAAAATAAATAAAATCTAAAAAAAAAAAGGATCCTCAGCATAGCATGGGCTATTACCTTTCCAGGTTATTTACATAAGAAATAGATGACTTCACACTTCACAAATTAATACCCATATTATTTACAATAACCTTCCTTAAAAGTTGTCTTTTGTCATTAACTACCACTGGAAAATGAATATACTGGATTCTATTTATTTAAAGTTGTGACTGAACAAGTCCTTTATTTTTTTTTAAGATTTTATTTATTTGACAGAAACACAGTGAGAGAGGGAACACAAGCAGAGGGAATGGTAGAGGGAGAAGCAGGCTTCCTGCTGAGCAAGGAGCCTGATGTGGGGCTCGATCCCAGGACTCTGGTATCATGACCGGAGCCAAAGGCAGACGCTTAACAACTGAGCCACCCAGGTGCCCCATGATTGAATAAGTCCTTATGACCTGCAGTCTTATATACTAAACTTACCCAGTATTTTTTTTTAATCTCCATCTACTTCTTCATCTATATAGTTCATACTGTCATAATGCCTGGGTTGTTTAAAAACTACTCCAACCTCTTTCCAAAGCCAGTTAATCTTTTTTTTTTTTTTTTTTGACACCAGAAATACATAATGTAATATGGTCAGAATTTCATTATTATGTCAAAATATTCCTATCCTCAGACAGAAAAGACTGGGATATATTTCAAAATCTTCAGTTGCTCTGAAATATGAGACTTATGATACAATTGCTCCACAAAGTTATTAATCTCCTTGAAGGCAGCAACTCTTTTTTTTAATCCCTTGATACTGCACCTGGTCAGGAATGGGTCAATTGTTTTATTTTAAAAGATCTAAAAGTTATCACATAATTCCTGAAATAAATTTTTTTTGCACTTTTCAGTTATGTTTTTAGTTGTGTTTTAAAAATATTAAACTGAAAAAAGTGCTCTACTAAAATATTTTTCAAGACCTTTTTAACAGCCTTTCTGTACTGTTACTTGACTTTGATTTTTGTCATTGTGGCTTGTTCTGTATGTGTTTTATCTTTCACAGCATAAATATGCTACCGCCCTTCTTAAATATCCCATTCTCTACTGCCTTTAGAGAATTCTGAATATGTTATGTATTTAGACATGTGAGCTGCCACAATCACCACAGATTAATACCCAAGAAACCCATAGCTACGGCTCTTCAAATAAAAATTAAAATTCTAATATTAGAACACATTTCTTTCCTATAGCAAAATTTCAGAAAAAAGAAAAGTTTGAGTATATCATTATTCCAAATGTTTACTGTTTTCCAAAGTCTGTTCTTAGAAGACATGCCAAAGATGTTTTGGATCAAAGCTTGATAAATGATTGTTAAGGGTTGGGTCAGTGTAGAAATCCTTCAACAATACTGAACCACAGCATGTACAACTTACTGAACCTGGACAAGCTACTTAATCAATTTAGATATACCTTTCTTTTCGGTGAAATGAGAGGTGGGACTCCTGACCCATTTTGAAATCTATTACTAAAAAATAAATAGATGCACAGAGTTATCAGAGTAAGACCATATATTTTTTTCTTTTTAAGATTTATTTATTTATTTTTAGAGAGGAGAGAGAGACAGAACATGAGCAGGGGAGGGGCCATTGGAGATAGAAAGAGTGTACTTTAAGCAGGCTCCCCACTGAGCTCAGAGTCCAATTCTGGGCTAGATCCCATAATATGTGACATCATGGCCTGAGCCAGAACCAAGAGTCAGATGCTCAAAGGACTGAACCACCCAGGGCCACAGGCCATAATCTTTAAAGTATTTTCTCTTTCAAAATTGTTTTAAATTAATCCAATGAGAAATTGATATACAATTAGTATCATTACTATCTTTTTATATTAATCATAATAAAATAATTATTTAATTATAAAATTTTATGAGTAGAAATTGAATAAAGCTTAACACATTCCCAGAAGCAGGTACATTGATAATTGATAATTAGAGAAGTCTAATAAAAAATCCTACCTAAAGTAAAGAAAATTTCAAATATGACTATAGTTTATCCAGAAATCCTAAAATTATTATATGTTCATCATAATAAATGTTTAATATATTTTAACTTTCCCCATAATCCTTTTGAAGTGTTTAGAATCACCATACACCCATCTAAAGAAAAACTCTACCAAAAAATTTATATTAGGGTCTTGAGACAGTTTTATTAGAAATAGTCTGTAAGATGAAGATTCATGTGCAAGAAATTTATTAAAGAAGCGATCCCAAGGGAGACTGAAAGAGAACAGAGGAAAAAGTACAAAGGAACAAAAGAAGCCCAAGCAAGTGTTTGTTTTCAGGTAAATCCTCTGTCTCCACCTGATGCTACTGAGGAGCTCTGGAGTGTGAACTATGCCTGAGGCAAGAAAGTGGACTCTTGTCTTCTCAGAAACTAGGCCTTGATTACCTAAGGATCATTCCAGAGGGAAGTAAATTCTGAGGTTCATCTAAGTCACTCTGCCTGTGGGTAGATTGCTCTGGTAGCCCAAAAAGTACCCTCTGGGGAAGGCTAGGAACATAAACCATTAGGAGCAAAAAAAGATGTTCCAAAAGAACATCTGAACAAACATAAGAGGATTCAGAGAATCAGTGTGGAGCATCACTCATGTTTGCTACAAATAGTAACTTGTAATTAGTACTAAATTTATTATTATTACCAGATATGTTAAATAAACAAAAACCAGTTAAATAAATTAAATAAAAATGCATGTTCTTCAAGCAAGTACAATGCAAGTATTGAATAATAATGGGAAATTATTTGTATTGACATGGAAGTGGCTTCATGATATAGGATGTATGAAAACACAAGTTACAGAACAGTATGTGTGGTAAGTAATCACATGAAGGACCTGACAGGAGAAAGAGAAAAACATTATCAAGGGAGGGATTACTTGTACTTCTCGTTATTTTATTATTTTACTTTGGGCTTTTTGTATATAAGATGTATTGGTGTTGTAATATTTTGTATAATTTGATTTTGAAAGCCAACAATTTATTTCAGGATTTACGAAGAGATGAGATGGATATGATTTCCATAGGAGATTAAATTTTTAAAGTCAGGCAACACAGAAGGAGATACTCTAGCCATGGAGAATTCTTAGTTGTGACATAAAATCTGTTTCCAATGCATTGTTAGTAAACACATTGGTTAAGCAGATACAATAAAGGTCATTAGCTTGATCGATCAATTAAAAGCCTACAGACTGAATAGGAAACCATTCCCTATGGGAAAGGTCCCAGTTCCAGGGATGGGTTTTATCAAGTCCATAGTGGGACAATGGTGCCATTTACTTCCATTCCAGAATTTATGACGCTGTTTCAGTCTTAAAGAGGGATAAATATTCTTTGAAAATACCAGTTGATAGTTTGGAGAAGGGTCTAACTGCAGACCCAGGGCTACAAAAGTAGTGAATACGTAATGAAGAGAACTGTCACTCTGGAAGAACTAGGGTGACATCTAAGGGCAACAGCCCTTTCGGCATGAATGTTGTGTTTTCTACAATCACTGGGACAAATGATTCCAAGTTTTCCAAGTTGAATTAACATGACAGGTTAGGCCTGCTTCCATTACAAGTAATAGAGAATTCAGCACAAATCACCTCAAAAAAGAAATGAAAACAAAAACAAAAGGTAAAATTTATCAATGAACACTTTCAAGGTTCAGTTTCAATCTCTGCTTTGGCTCTGTGCTGAGCATCTTTTCTGTTTGCTCTGTGTTCCTGCAGTCTTTTTACTTCTGGTGACAAGCTACATGCAAAAATGAAACAGAAATATACCCTATCCTTTTAGCATCCCTTAGCAGAAAGGATAATTTTCTTTCCGTAACAGTTCTCTAAAATCTAGCATTTGAATCTCATTGCATTGTGTTGGGTAACATGTTTTTCCAAAACACTGTTATCAAAAGGGTGCAAAATTCTGATGTTAGTGTTAAGGTCACATTATCTCAAATGGATGTGCTGTGGAATCTTCTGCATCCAAACCCTGTGGACAAAGGACATGCAGAAGTGGGAGTGCTAGAGGAAAATCAGAACTCTGCATCTATAAGAGCAAATGAAAACAGGTGAGCTCTCATTTTACAAATACGCTTCCTCTCTCAGAGAAAACTGGAACAGCGAACGGAAGTATGCTAAACTTCCTAGTGAGGAACATCAGAGTCAAGTTGATGAGGCAAAAAAAAAAAAAAAAAAGAGGCAACAATAAGTCATTGTTGACAATAGCTTCTGTTATTTATAATTTTTAGGAATGATGTTAACTATTTTGAGAAAAAGTAGACAAATATATCTTTTATTATTTTTTGTTTTCAGTTTCCTTGAGTATGAGTCATCTGGGATGCTTTTAATAATAAATTTAAAGTGAAGTTTCCTTTATCAAACTAACAATGTTCATTTCAAAGATCTTCATTTAATTTAGGAAGTACTATTTTTGAGCTCCCAGATACTAATGGTAAATAATAGATGAAGCATACTTAGCACAAGACCATTTTTAAAGAAATTGAGATTTTTAACAAAGCTATTTTTATCAATATTATATTTAAAAAATATACACATCTTGCTCCTGTATTTTTTTTCCATCATGATAATTATACTCTTTAATCCATCACCTGGTACTCCATACCCCCATACCTCCTGCTCTGGTAACCACCAGTTTCTTCTCTATAGTTAAAGTAGGTAACTTGAATTTAGTTTCTTAATTTTGTTCTCTTTCTCTCTTTCCTTTTTTTTTTTAATTCCACATATGAGTGAAATCATATGGTATTTGTATTTCTCTGACTGACTTATTTCACTTGGCATTATATGCACTTGCTCCATCCATGTTGTTGCAAGCCACAAAAGACCTCAAATAGCCAAATCAATCTTGAAAGGGAAAAATAAAACTGGAGGAATATCAATTCCAGACTTTAAGTTATGTTACAAAGCTGTAGAAATCAAAACAGTATGGTACTGACACAAAAATTGACACACAGATCAATGGAACAGAATAAAAAGCCCACAAATAATCCACAATAATTATATGGCCAATTAATCAACAAAAGACAAAAGAATACCCAAAGGGAAAAGATAGTCTCTTCAACAAATAGTGCTGGGGAAACTAGACAGCTACATGCAAAAGAATGAAACTGGATATGTTCTTATATCACTACAAAAAATAAACTCAAAATGGATTGAAGACCTAAATGTGAGACAGGAAACTATAAAATTCCTAGAAGAGAACATAGGCCATTATTTCTCTACCATCAGCTGTAGCAAAATTTCTTTAGATATGTCTCCTGAGGCAAGGGAAATAAAAGCAAAAATAAACTACATCAAAATAAAGTGCTCTGTACAAGTAAAAAACAATCAATAAAACTAAAAGAAAACCTACTGAATGAGAGAAGATATTTGCAAATGCTATGTCTGATAAAGGGTTAGTATCCAAAAAAATCTAAAGAATTAATACAATCCAAAAGACAAAAAACAAATAATCCAATTAAAATATGGGCAGAAGACGTGAACAGACATTTCTTGAAAGAAGACATATAGATGGCCAACAGACACATGCAAAGATGCTTAACATCAGTCAATACTACAATGAGAGATCACCTTATTCCTGTCAGAATGGCTAAAATCAACAACACAAGAAACTTGTATAATTTTTAAACTTTATTATTTATTATACCTAGTTACACTAAAACATCGTTGGAGATTTAGTGGTTAAATTTTAAGATAAATTATTGTCATTCAATTTATAATAATTTAGCGTATATTAGCATACATATTGAGTTTAAATGTGAAATCCACCTTTAACATCATGCTTATCATCATAACCAAAAACAGGTCATGATTGATGGTACCTACTTCTACCTCCAGACTCAGGTAGAGTTCATATTAATGGAAAAGTAGAGTCAGATGAGTTGATATTTTGCAGCATTGAATGCAAATACATATAAGATTATATAATTGCCCCTCTCCTTTGTCTCTAATCATCTTTTTAGTGGGTTGTCAACCCTGGCACCTTCACATCAAACTAGGACAAAGGAATGCAGTTGCTCACTGACTAAAGAAAGATACCTAAAACCTGATAAAAATATAATGTATTTTACTGTATACAGTGATTAAATGTGTATATTTATACATTTAATTAATTGGTTTAAATAAGTCATCCTATTAACTCAGAGACTATTTCAATTATGTGGACATCCAATCTATATAGAGCTAGGTGTAGATACAGTACTCGGGTTTGATAAAGAAATTGTATAAGGCAATTACAGTATCTTCTTCCATGAAAATTGCAGGATTTTTTTAAGCATTGAAAATTCAATGTACGGTAAAATTTCTAACATATTATAAATGAATAGAAATGAAGCGTCCAGAAATTCAGAGTGATAAAAATGAATATTTGGGTGGTGGCGATGGTGTGGGATTGAGTCATTTATCTGTTTAATTCTGTCCAATAGTGTAAGACTGAGCAGTTTAAAATGTGCATAAAATGAGAAAACATGGCCTGAAAAATAACAAGTTTATTTAATCATCTTTAAATTATCTCTGCTGACCTATAGGAGGAGGCAGAAACTATTTCTGGGAAGTTCAACACCTCAACTGAGAAGCCCAGATGAAAAAAAAGAGGAAAGCAGATAATAATGTAAGAGTTTTCTAACAACTGTAGCAATTCGACAATGAAACAGGCTGATCTGGAAGTTAATGGGCTTTCCAAAACAGGAAGGAATGGACAAAGAAATGTGTATTTATTAAACAACTATTGTGCTGGTCTCTATAATCAGAATCTTGTATGTATTACCTCATCAAATCCCCACATATCCATAAAATGGCTAATGTTACCTTTATTTAGATGAGGAAAACAGACTTAGGGTAATGTTCCAGACCCCAGTCTGGAGAGGAGTACAGCCAAGATGTAATCCCATCTATTTGACTCCAAAAACTATAACTAGTAGAGATGGGATGAGCACCTGTTAAGAACCTTATAAAGGAGAATATTTCCACAGTTGATGACAAATAGGCTAGATGACTATTTAAAGTCTTTCCAGGGATGGGGTTATTGGGTGATGGGTATTAAGAAGGGCACTTCATGTAGTCAGCACTGGGTGTTATACGCAACTGATGAATCACTAAGTTCTACCCCTGAAACTAATAATACATTATAAGTTAACTGAATTGAATTAAAAAAAAATAAAATATTTTCAAATTCTAAAATAGTATGACTTTGTTAGGGGCAGAACTTAATTATAGGCTAACCCACAAACTTTTTCAAAATCTACCTTTAACCACTCCCCAGTACTGGTTAATAATGTCAATGATGTTATATACAGAATATATATCAAACATAATATCACCAGTATTATATATTAAATATAGTATCACCTGTATTGTAGAATTCCTTGTGAGATACATCTATATAAATAGATATAGAGCTAAATCTATAGATCTATATAGGTCTAAGTATAGATATACATATACCTCCCCAGGGCTACCCTGTCTGATATGGACAGGACAGCTAGGATAGAGGTTGGCATTTTTCGAAGGAAATTTTCCTACAGCTGGAAAATTCAGCTGAGCTTTATTTTCCTGGCATCATGGTTTATAGCTTTGACATCTTCCTGTATAATGACCCCTCAGCTGAAAAGAAGGTCTGAATCAATAGGCCATTCTTTGTCTGAACATTGACAAGAGGGTATAATATTCACCCACACAAATTAATAATAGACTACTCAGCCTTCTAATAGTTCCTGACAAATCTCCAGGCAAACCGTCCATTGCACTGATACGAAGTTGTTGTTCTGTCCTTTTCAGTCTCATTTAAAGATGGAAACTTCCCATAGTTAAGCATAAAGTTATACCATAGACAGTCTTTAAAATAATGGACTGTTGCATATGTGATACACAGTTATTTTTTTCTTACAAGCCATTGAAATCAAACCACTTTTGGTATTCAGATTTTGAAATTCAATGAAGTATTTCTGTCAAAAGGCTTAATTGAAATTAAAATGTGCTTCCAATAATGTGTTGAACAGGGTTAACTTCCTGACCAGACATTTGGCTCTAAACCTGAATAATGTGCATACAGGCAGTTGAAAGAGCAGAGAAGGGGATATGAATTAAATATGAAAAGGGGATATGAATTTAAAAAAAGGGGGATATGAATTTAAAAAAATGCTGGATTATAAAATTTTAACAGACCTATTTTACATGCAAACAAGAGACTTAACTAGAAAAGACTTAACTAGAAGGCACACTAAATGTTTTAATAATAGTTATATTAATTGTTCAAAATTTTGGAGTAGAAACTCATTTCTATCTTTCTTCTTGTGCTGTTTTCTCAACTTAAGCAACATGCAGTTGGAAGTGTGGAGAAACAAGGAAAAGAATGAGAAAAAGAATCAACAGATTTATTTTCTCTTCACATCTCATTTGGTGGAAAAGCAGGAAAAAATCAGAAATAGGTAGAGGGAGCCTCAGCAACACAAAAATGGACAAAGAAGGGATGACTCATTGAAAAAGGAATGGTACTTACAACATTTCTCTGCTACTACTCTGATTTGAATCCTCCTTAACACATAAAATATGATAACCTATTTTCTAAATGACCCTGCTGTCTTTATTTCAATTTGTGATGTGATCTTTATTTTTTTCACCGCATTTACAGTGTTAGAGTCAAAAGACATCTCGGCATTCTAATATTTTTTCATGTTTTCCCTCTTAGTAATGATATTAGAAACGGCTGTGTGCGTAGGTCTATGCACATCTCATTGCTCTCTCTCTCTTAAAGGCAGAACCCTCAGCTTTCCTTTGCCAGGGAATAACCCTGCCCTTGGCTAAGTCAGAACATCTGGAGCCTGAGCTCATGGTCCTTGGAAGATAAGCAAAAAATAAAATTGGGCTGAATTCCCATTGTCTTCTCTAATAAGCACTTTATAAGAGAATGATGGTCTCCTTGGGAGTTGGAAGAATGATTGAAATAATCACATTCAATCCTGGACAGTGTTTGTAATTAGGAAGCACTTGAGAAAGGGGAGCAAGATTGCAAACGGTGTGGGGACCCTGACATTTGTGCATGAACTGCAGGAGTGACAGGAGGAATCAGCCACAGAGAGACTGAAAGTTCTGGCACTCAGAAAAATATTTCTTCTGGCAAATTTGCAAAGTTTAGTCAAATCACTGAAACAAGTCTATTTGGAGAACATGAAATGCTGGATTATAAAATTTTAACAGACCTATTTTACATGCAAACAAGAAAACATCTGCTTAACAGAAATAGCCACAATGTATCCTGAAGTCTCGAAAACATGGCTACATAAAGTTGGTATTTTTCCATTTAGAAGAAAAAGAGCAGAGTCTAGTAACTAGATAACATAAACGTCTGAGTTAAGCTTGTTGACCCAAACCAAATACAAATACAGTCTGCATAGCCCTCTTCTCATAGTAGCAAGCCAGCCAAGTTTGGAAAGAGAAGCTACCTGATGCAAAATGATGAAGGATATGTGCTTGTCACTGGTTTTGTCCTCATTTCTACATTTCCTCCTTTCAGATAATCTAGTTAGATCACACTGTAATGGAAAGTGGTAGACTTTATACACATTGGTAGATCCACTTCTCCTTACCTGGTACTTCCATTGTTTCATGTCCTTTTCAGAAATTGAGAAGTAAGTAGAACAGTTGTAAGAGCAATATAAAAAATCTCCTTTGTTTTTTGATGCAGATTTCCCAATTAAGATTTTACCATCTTTCTTTTTTTTTTTTTTTTTTAAGATTTTATTTATTTATTTGACAGAGAGAGAAATCACACGTAGGCAGAGAGGCAGGCAGAGAGAGAGGAGGGAAGCAGGCTCCCGGCCGAGCAGAGAGTCCGATGCGGGGCTCCATCCTAGGACCCTGAGATCATGACCTGAGCCGAAAACAGAGGCTTTAACCCACTGAGCCACCCAGGTGCCCCTTTTACCATCTTTCTCATACCACTGAATCATTCTGTCTCACTCTCTCTCTGTCTCATTTTCTCTTTCTCTCATTCTTTCTCTCTCTCATTCTGTCTTTCCCATTATCTCTTTCATTCTTTCATTCTCTCTCTCATTTGCTCTCTCCCTCTCTATCTCATTATTTCTCTCTCTCTCCTCTGACTGGAACAGAATATAGCACCAGTTTCCAGAAGAACAGAGTCTTAAGAATGAGTTTTTCTTAATAGGTTCAAAATTTTCTGAATTTGGTTCTCTGATCTGATTAGAAAGCATTAACAACTTTTGATATAGGAAACAAACAGGGCTGCTGGAGGGGAGGTGGGGGGATGGGGTGACGGGCATTAAGGAGGGCACTTGATGTAATGAGCACTGGGTGTTGTATGCAACTGATGCATCAGACTCTACTTCTGAAACTAATACACTCTATGTTAATTAATTGAATTTAAATTTTAGAAAAATAATGATTTTGTTTCCAAGGATGAAAAGGGGACTGGTAGTCCATGGCATGTAGTGATAAATACTTACTCAAAATATCATTTCTACATACCTGTAATCAAGTACTTACATAAGTCATGACTCTGAGTAACAAAATAATTGCAACATTAGAAAGTTTAGTCAAAATTGGTAGCATAATAGGGTTAGTTGGGATATTAGTTGGCTAAGGCTGTGATTTACAAAGTACAAAAACCTGATGCAATAGGAATTAAATCTGTCCTATATCCCCCCGCAGGAGGTTGAAACTCCTCAAGACGTAGAATCAGTTGGTACAAGTTACAAGGACACTGTCTGAGCTAGAATAATGAGAAACATTTTTAACACTCAGAAAAATCCAAGGGTAAATAAGCCGTCTGGAAACAAAATGAGTTTTCTTACTGAAGGTCACCACATGCTGCCTGAACTACTTGAGGGATGGAGGAATGCCCTTTAATAGAGCACATACAAGCATCAGGTTGTTGGTAAACCCATGTCATCTCTAAAATCCCTATCACTGATTATAGCTGCGGGTTAGTAGGGTAGAAATTTTATATTTTGCATCTAAATGACCTACAACACCTAGAAAAGGATCTTTTCAATTTATAACAGAGTTCATATGTATGATAAATCAGAGTTCATGCGATTATTATACAGTGCTCATAATGTGTCAGGAGATGTTGTACAGGTATTGCTTTATCCTTTCTGCATGTATGTAGTCAAAACATACCATATATGCAAAAATGAAAGTCTCAATTAAATGTCTCTCAATTATGATATTTGCTTTTACCATAAACATTATTGTATTAGTTATCTATTAATCAGAATGCTATTGAGTAACAAATTGCCCAACCTTAGTGGCTTAAATCAACAATTTACTGTTTCATATTTACATATGGGTTTGCTAAATAGTTCCTCTGCTATGAGCTAGGTTCAGCAGCTACCAAGTGAGGTTGCTTAAGTATCTGGTCAGGTGATGAGTTGGCTAAAAACTGGCTGTCTAGGATAGTGGGGACCAGAAAGCTCTGTCCATATTTCATCCTACAGCAAGATAGCCTGGGCTTTTTCTTGGGTTTTGGTAGAGTTTCAAGAGACCAACCAGAGATATGCAAGGTTTCCTGTGGGTTAGGCTTGGAACTGGCATGCTAGCACTTCCATTCTATTTTAGGGTGACTAGCTGTGGGACAAAGCAAGTCACAAGGCCAGAACAGTAAATAGTCTTTAGCTGTGGGAAAAAAAACGACATTGCCAAGAGCATGTATACCAACAAAGTGGAAAAGTAGGAAAACTTTAGCAATTGATCTATCACACTGTGACAGTATATGTTTTGGCAGTCCCTATTGTGTATATGGCAAAAGCTAGATCAATATTAACTATTAAGACAAGAAACACAATGGATTACGTCTAAAATGACTTTTATTTGATTTTTATTTTATTATTTTTTAAAGATTTTATTTATTGATTTGATAGAAAGAGAGAGATCACAACAAGTAGGCAGAGAGGCAGGCAGAGAGAGAGGGGGAAGCAGGCTCCCTGCTGAGCAGAGAGCCCAATGTGGGGCTCGATTCCAGGACCCTGAGATCATGACCTGAGCTGAAGGCAGAGACTTTAACCCACAGAGCCACCCAGGTGCCCCGATTTTTATATTATTATTAAGAGGGTATGCTTTGATAATATTTGCAAACTCAGTAGCAGAACTGTATTCATTTTCAATTGCTGTGTGACAAGTTCCCACAAATTTAGCAGATTAAACAACACATCTATTTATTTCATAATTTCCGTGGGCCAGGAAACTGAGTAGGGCTTAGCTGGGTCCTCTGCCCAGAGTCTCATGAGACTAAAATTAAGGTGTCACTTGGGGCTAGGATCTAATCTGAAGTCTGGGATACCGTTCCCAGCTCACGTGCTGTTGGCAAAGTTTATTTCCGAGGCTACAGAACTCATTTTCTTTAAGATCAAAGAGAGAGAGAGTCTCTGGCCTCCAGACCCACTTTTTTTTTTAATTTTTTAATTTTTTTATTAACATATAATGTATTATTTGCCCCAGGGTACACGTCTGTGAGTCCTCAGGCTTATACATTTCACAGCACTTAACATAGCACATACCTTCCCCCATCCCCCCCACCCTCCCACCTCCCAGCCACCCTTAGTTCATTTCGTGAGTCTAGGAGTCTCTTAGGGTTTGTCTCCCTCCCCATCCCTTCCTGTTTCATTTCTCTCCTCCACACCCCCAACAAACCCCTGCCTTGCCTCTCAAATTCTTCATATCAGAGAGATCATGTGATACTTGTCTTTCTCTGACTGACTTATTTCGCTTAGCATAATACTCTCCAGTTCCATCTATGTCATTGCAAATGGCCAGATTTCGTTTCTCTTGATGGCTGCATAGTATTCCATTGTATATGTATACCACATCTTCTTTATCCATTCATCTGTTGATGGACATCTAGGGTCTTTCCATAGTTTGGCTATTGTGGACATTGCTGCTATAAACATTCGGGTGCATGTGCCCCTTCAGATCATGACGTTTGTATCTTTAGGGTAAATACCCAATAGTTTGATTGCTGGGTTGTAGGGTAGCTCTATTTTCAACTTTTTGAAGAACCTCCATACTGTTTTCCAGAGTGGCTGTACCAGCTTGCATTCCCACCAACAGTGTAGAAGGGTTCCCCTTTCTCCACATCCCCGCCAACATCTGTCGTTTCCTGACTTACTTTTAAAGGGTTTTCTTGATTAGGTGACTCCTACCCATGCAGGATAATATTTTGATTGCATCAAACCAACTGATTTGGGAACTTAATTACATGTGTAAAACCCCTCCATTTTGGTCATACAACATAGCCTAATCATGGTGGTGATATCCATCCTACTCATGAGTCATAATTAAATGGGGAAGATAGAGAAGGTATACAATGCTTTTACTCTGCCATCTTGGAATTCTACATACCACACAAACCATTCTAAAACACCTTAAAACTGTTCATCACGTCTTTATGGATAGGATGCTTCTTGCCTATATGGTGCAGAACAAAGTCGACAAGGTTTTTGATAAAAATAACCTCTTCACATCGTTTTCAAACATCAATGGGTTCTATGGTCTGATGGCTCCTAAAATTAGTTTCTTTGCTCATTCTTCCTATATTTAAATGTTTTGGAGGTTTGCTAAAACTATATCATTTTCATAACTAATCAAATAACACAGGGTAAACTAATATATCTAATATATCTATATATTTAGGCCACCACTGCCAAGGATCAGGGAAGAAATCTGAGTATTCAATGTTTTGAAGGAGACTTCTACATAAAAAGATGCATGCCACTCAGAGTGGACAGGGGAATAAGAACCAACGATGAAATCTATCGAATTGAGCTCTTCTAATCAGGAAGATGTGGACCATTAATTTCTCATGATTTCTAGTTTAAAAAGGAAAGTTCCAAAAGTGTAAGCTTCTGTTTCTCAGTCATAGGCAAAGTCAAAATGAGGTAGAGGGAATTCAGGACACATTACCTGAGCCAATAATGTGGAACAAAGTCTAGGCTGACTATCATCCATGTGAGAACAAACTCTAGTCCACCCTGCTGGGGAGACCAAGATATTCTCTCACGGAAGTCGATCTACCTTTAAGAAGGCCCGACAGAAGACTCAAAGGTGTTTCTGTATTTCAGTGTGTGTATATGTATTTTATGTTTATTTGTGTTTGCATGCATATGTATTTAAATGTGCATGTATGTTTGCATGTTTATGGGTTTGTTTTGTTTTGTGTTTAAGATTTTATTTTTTAAGTAATCTCCACATCCTGTGGGGAGGTTGAACTCACAACCCTGAGATCAAGAGTTGAATGCTCCGGGGGTTCCTGGATGGATCAGTGGGTTAAGTTTCTGCCTTCAGCTGAGGTCATGATTCCATGGTTTGGGATTAGCCCTGCATCAGGCTCCCTGCTCAGCCAAGTCTATTTCTATCTCCAGGGAGTCTATTTCTCCCTCTCCCTCCGCCCCTCCCTGCCCCACTCATGTTTTCTCTCTCTCTCTCTCTCTCTCTCTCTCTTTCAAATAAATAAATAAATAAATAAAATCTTAAAAAATAAAGAGTTGCATGTGTGTGTTTACCTGTATGTTTGTGCTTATTTGTATGTCTGTATATGCATGTGTGTGTGTTTGTTGGTTTGTATGTGTGTGTCATATATTCATGTGTGTTTGTGTTTCTAACCTAAAAGTGCAATGTCCCAGTCCTCAGTACTCATTTTGAGAAAGCCGTACAAGAGTGGCTATCACTGTTACGAATTTCCTCTCCAAGTATCGACACATCAAATACAATGAAAAATCAGCACAAAGTATTTAAAAAGAGAAAAAAAATCAGAAATTGAACTTTGAAATCCCACAATACAGGAAAATACATATTTCCTTAAATTCAAGCTTTAGTTGTATTTTTTTCCCAAATACATTTATTTTATTTTTTCAGTGTTACAAGATTAATTGTTCATGCACCACGCTCAGTGCTCCATGCAGTACGTGCTCTCCTCAATACCTGAATACAAGCTTTAGTTTGTTTGTACTTTTGTGTGTGTGTGTGTGTGTGTGTGTATTTTTGTTTGAATGTGGTTTCCCCCATTCCCAAGAATCCCAAAGGCCTCTGTGGACACTTTGCTGCTCAGGGATTTAAGACCTCCAGAGGTTGACACTGGCAGACTGAGCAATCTCTTTGTGGACCACAGACCTATTTCTTTGGTTTATAAAGTAATTTAAGAAAGTGGAATTCATTTTTTTTTAAAGCCGGGCATGTTCTCTACAGCCTATCAGACTCCCCATCTCTCTATCACTTACAACTAAGGGTGAGAGGCCCCCTTTACTTAGTTTCACTGGTTGTGGCAGAAGTTAGAGAGTTTGGGATCCTCGTCCTCTGGAGCTGAGTGCTGTGGGGGAGGCAGGATTCACATTAACCTCTTTAGTGAAGGTGTGTTTTTAAATTGTTATTTCTTGTGAAAATAAAATTATACAGACTCCATATTAAATACAAAGCATATAAATAAATATAGTGTATAAAATTTATAATATATAAAAATATGAATATTATTCTATGCATCTCACATAGACAATAACTAATATCCTACAATTAAGTTCACCTTTCTTTCCTTCTCAGCTCTGCTATAGACAGTGTGCAGGAATGAAACTAAGGAGCACTTCCCTCTCTTTAGAGTTTGATCTTCCTTCCAAATATTTAGCGTCTTTCTGATGATGACTTGGGCTTTTGATTCTGTAAGAGACTAATGCCATTTGAATACCCAAGATGGAAAAAGGTTTTCTGAAACCATATTTAACCCCTTCGGTCTGTCACAGGGAAGGAGGTATTTGTCAACTCTTCTTGGCTAATGGCAGGATCCATGCCTTAACTTTCCGTTCTAAGCTACCTCGGGTGTGTGACCTGGTACCATCCATCTCTTTTACAGATGTCGTAGCTGCCTGTCTGGGAAAGGATTCTGAGCACAGGGCTTCCTTTATCTCTCCGGTGGCTGCTTTGGCAAAAACCTTCCTCCTGCTGTTTTGACTCCCTTTCCCCTCCCCATCTCCTGCTTCCATCTTTTTCTAATTATTCTCAACTGGAATGACTCAAAATCCACATACACTCAAAATGAAATTCTTGTGGTTGGGGACAAGGAATTCAGAAGTAAATGTGCATGTACTGGAATGTCACGTAAGGGTAACCAGAGGGTGGGGAGGTGTTGCTGAACTAAACCATGCCTGATAACACAGCCAGCCCAGCAAACATGGAACGAAGGCATTTTAATTCACTTGACACCTCCAAACTTGCCTGGGAACTAATGTGTCACTTTGTCCTACGATCATTTCCCCTTTTTAATATCTCTCACACCCATCAGCACACACGTGAATTGCCCACCCCTCAGCTCTTCGCTCATTCCCCACGGCCTCCACCCCAGGCTTCTCTGTGGTTTTGAATCTGCTAAAGTCTGTGTTCACAAAGTGCCCTCCAAGCGTGAAACACACACTTCTTCCTGTCTCTGGTTTCTTCCCACTGAAGTGTTGTATGTAACTGTTCAGAGCTAATTTTTTTAAGTAAAATTGATAAACAAATCCTTGTAGCTAATTCTGAATACTGTTCCCTACAGATAACTTCTTTCTTCACTTCAGATGCGTTTTGTGCATGGGCCTAGGTGCGTGGGAGGTGTGTCTGTGTGTGTAAAATCCATTGTGTGTAAAAGAGTGTAATTGGCTGGCGGTATTTTCAAGCAAAAGAACTCATTGTTGGAGAAGCTCCTTTAAAGGAGCTTTAAGTATTTAAAGTATTTAAAGACTTTTTGACCTTCCTCAAATGATAGATAATAAAAGCAAAACTTTTCTTTGTTTCCTATGCAGATGGTTAGGGGCAATAATCATATTTCTTGGGTGAAAAATAGAAGATATATATTTGCCTCTAAGCTTCTGAATTCTCTCTTCTTACATTATCATTTTTCTAGCATTTGGCTGTTCAATATAAGCTTGGGTTTGGACGTTAACCTCCGCATCAACTTTTAACCAGGCTACTCTTCCTCACATAGTGTGAATACCGTTGGTGTTTGTGTTGGAAATAACCCAGACAGGGTGTGTGTATGTTTGTGTAGGCCAACCTCATGTGGGTGGGATAATAAAAACAAAATCTCAGCATTGCATACCTTGAGAAAAAGGTGGATCAAGAGAGATAATGTGTGGTATAAATTAAAAATGACCTCAGATGGAAATTTTGTGGATAGTATAAAAACACAAAAAACAATCCATCTGTCAGCAGAGAGTTTACTATAAGGGTGAACCTCGCATTGTTCACATCTGAAACTGGTATCTTACTATCATTCTGGAGCACAACTCCCACTTGTGATATTCCTTATTTTCTGTGGAGCCGTGGGCATCATAAAGAGAAGGGTATTAATCATGTTTATCTTTATCAATTTTAGAACATGGACAACCTTTTAGGGATGAAAACCATCAAACTGCCAAATATTTGAGGTTAGTTCCACGTTTCAGGTTAATTAAAAAAAAAACTGTTAAAAAATGCCTTTGTTAGTGTAAATCATGTATCTTTTATTTCTATGTTTAGGAGTAGAGAGGTGGATAACAAATCCTCCAGAAGGCAGAAGGTGGTGTGGAGCAGCAAGAAAGAGGAATGCTACAGGACCACGCAGCTCTGGTCTGCAAGCCTGTTTCTGGCACTTAGATCTGGGTGAACTGGGCCAATTACTTCAACAGTCCAGATCTCAATTTTTTAACTATAAAATCATGTAATAAGATCTATCCTAAAGGATTGTTATAAATATCAGGGCTAATATAATCCTTTGGTTATTGTAAGTCTAAATGCATGATAGATGATTATTATTCTTAGTATTATTTATTTTATGGAAAATCCATATAATCAATTTATTGATTCTACGAAAAGCACCATAGAACATTTATGAATAGAATTACGTGGGTAATTGTATTCATAAATCATCTGTAATCTCTTAAACAGTCATAGTAATACCATGTCCATTTCAGTAGAAAGTCATCATTTTTCCATATGAGTTCTTTGGGCTTTTTGGCTCTCGCCCTAATTGAACAGCAGAGAGGCTTTCAAGCTGCTTTTCTTGAAATCATTTCTCCTCCTTACGGGCTTTCCAGCTCGCTGTACCCAGCTTAGGCAGACCTTAGGAATTTTCTTAACCCATATCTTGTCTTAGTGGATTTGACCATGACCTTCATGAAAATCTGTCCTCTCTCCATAACTGAGACAAATACTTTTACACTTTACTGGATTTTACCAAATTTATGTCTTTGTCTATAGGATGGTGTTATGAGCATTGAGTATAAAACTCTTAATCATGGCTCCTGACTCTGAATAACTGTGTAATAACTGACATGTATTATAGTTATTAAATCATCATCATCTTAGATTTCTTTGTTAGTTTTTCTCCTTCCTGAGCTCTAGTAGTAATGGCCTCCCAATGATCAGTTCTTGGTCTGTTCCCTTGGTCTTTGTTCACTAGATTTTTCTTAAGAAAATCACCCACTCACTTAAGTGTCTTACGTTAATGATATTCAGATGTAACTCTCTAGCTCAACCATTTGTTAAAGCTTCAGTTTTATACTTCCATCTGCTTCCATGATCTTTACTCAAGAAGAATATCCTGTCATCATCGCCAGCAGAACATGAACACTGACCTCGATTCTCTTCCAAACTGTGCTATTTGCTTTCTTTACCACCCCTCCCTAACTTAGCTATCTTCACCTCACCCCTATCCTTTCTCTAGCAAGAGACAGGAGTTCTTATTTTCCTTAAATTTGTCTGTTCATCTTTACTGTGTTCATTCTCTTGTTTAAACATTCAATGCTTTATCATCAAATCAATTCAATTGCCTTTTAATTGCCTTTTAGTGGAACTTAGGCCAACTGCTATAGCCAACCCTAATTCAACAGGATACATTGCTATAGGAATGATTTTGAATGTCTTTTTTTTTTTTGCTTGTTTATTCCATAGCCTCTAAAGCTATCGTAATGCCATCTATATTACATTTAAGTTTATCTATAGTTTTATGTCACTAATGCCTAAAACTTTTACGTATCCCAACCTTTTATTCTTCAAATTACTCTGTATAAACACTTAATTTCAATAAGTCTAGGCCCTCCTGAATCACTCCAAAATAATGATGGTTGACTATTAATTCTAAACCACTGCTTCATGCTTTGGTTTTCTATTTGAAAACTCCTCCACATATTCTCTTGATCTATTTTTTGTGATTCATTCAGGACTCAGCTTAATTTCCACTGTTTTATACAGCTTTTCCTTGATAGTCTGGCTATTTTTACTTCTGTGTTCTGATTATCTTTTTATGCACTACATATGTTCTTTATACGCTTTCTATTATATTATCCTCTAGGCCAAGTTCTTATATGACCTTTATAAAGTGTACTTTGTATTACCACAAAACTTTATCAATTATCCTTCCTTCTTTGCAATTCCCACTGCCAATACCAGACTTTAGATCCTTTTAAATTTTTCCAGGAATCATTACCTCTGGCCTCCTCATACTCAGCTTCAGGTTTAGAAACAGAAATTGGACAACAACATTCAGGATAGATCAGAGGGAAAGCAGATACTGTGTCATTGTTAAAATCTGTCCATAGCAACAGTGTCTTTCATAGTGGCCTCATAGTGGTTTAGTAAAGGTCTCCTATGGTTGTGAACCCTCCCAGGACCTAAAACAACCTTCCCAACACACTCAAGATTCCATTCTTCAAAATCATGTGTCAGCAGGATTTTCTAGATTTTTTTGTTTAATCCTTAGATCTTCTCTACTTATGGGATTTGGTCTTTCATGTTTCCTTAGTTACATTTGTTTAGATTCTCAAGCTCTTGACTCAGGATTAGTACAATTGCCTCATAAGGGTGCCCTGCTTTCCTGTAATATCCCACCCCAGGTCTTCCTGAAGGGAACCGAAGTAAGACTTGCCACAAAGCACATCTTTTGAGTTCTCTGGGAGCATTTCCCATTCTGCCTGGGTTCATAGCTTTTTAATTATCTGTCCTTTGCTTCCTATTAGATCATGAACGACTCAGAGGCTATGCATGCATCATCCCTGTATCTCCACAGAAGACAGAGATATATTCTTTAGATGAAAAACACTGAATATTTTCATACAAATGAATTATGTAAACTTTTATTTAGATGTACTATTCAGCCAAAATTATATTGTTTCATCACTGGAAAGCATATGATAGATCAACCTACCATTCACTGTTACAATAAAACCATCTTTTTACAGAAAGATGGGTTGAATGCCAGACACTATACTCAGAGACCCATAATAAACATGACAAATCTACTGCTGAAGAGCTCAACATATAGTGAAGGAGACAAAGAGCACCACACGATGATGTTGGAATGCATACAAAGAGAGACACAAAGAAAGGGCAGAGAAGAGACAACAGATGAGAGAGAGGGAGACAGGTACAATACTGTTTTAAGAGGAATGAAGTCTTAAAAGATGACCTCTCCTCTACTATTTTTACACATGAAGAAGGATGATCCAATAATTATTTTTAAAAATCTTCCAAATATCAATTTCATGTTCTCTTTTTTCTAGTACTAATTTCTCTGCTATGCTTCTATGCTTGTCTCCCCAAGTACATTTTGAATATAAAATACCAATTTCTCTCATTTCAATTAGATTTGGGTTTTTGTTTTTTCTTTGACGTACAAGAAGCTATCATTTTCATATTAAGTTCCTTCGTCAACTTCTGAAATTGAAAGAAAACATAATTATACGCTTGCTTTGTGGCTGCAATGGCAAGGATGTGCATTTTTCAAGTTGAAAAAAGAATCATCTTCCTGGATACATGTTAAACCTAGAATTCAATCTCTAAATTATAGGCTGCTTACAAATTCCTATGCTTGTTTGTTCATCTCTCCAACTAACACCTTTCATATATGGCATTTTTTTTTTCTCTGAATAGGAAGAAAATAGAGAAGATGTGTGAACCCATTGAATAGAACAGAAGGTCTAAAAATTGCATTTTTTTATGAATCAGGACCACCAAAATACTCCAGATGCTCATGTGAGATTCTAGTTCCCTTCTAGAATGAGTAAGGAGACAGTAAAATGAAGTTTTGAGAGATGGTTCTAAGAAGCCAGCTGGTCTGGATTTGTATCCCAACTCTGCCTCTTGACAATTATGTGATTCTGTGCAAAACACTTGACCTCTCTGTCCCACCATGTAATTTTCCTGTCTAATAGACTTTTGGAATTAAATAGACTAATAACACTATACCCTAGCTCATAGATTAATTATTTAATAAATTTAAAACATTTTTATTGTATTATCATTTCATGTTCCTGTTTACTAGACTTATTACCCAGATTTTTGTTATTCAAAAATACAGTCAGCGGAAACTGTATATAGTTCTATGGGACTTTTCTTCCTGAGAATTAGCTAACACATTTAGAGCAATGATTAAACATTCCATGAGTCTCTGAGTAAAATTAGTTGTTCTTACCTCCCAGAGACTATCTTTTGGCCTATTTCCTTTAATTCCATCGGTAAAATATCAACTTGTGCTTAAAATTTATTAATTTATGTATATTAGTACATATTATTTATACACTTACACACATTGAATTAGCTCGCCTTGTTTGTCCTTCTTGCTGTATTAAGAGTCACTTGAATGGCTGTAGATGGTCTTCTCTGCACAGTTCATTTAGATCATAATAAACTTTAACTGAATAAATTTAGAAGCAGAAAGTAAGTCATACTTAGTCTTGCACAGCAAAGGACAAGTTATGGCTCTGCAAGGCAGAAACCATTTGGCACAGACCTGATAATTTGCCAAAGGGAAGAAAAGTAATGTTCACATTTTCCTTGGATAGCTCAAAAAATATATTTTGAAGTACTGAATTTCTGCCATCGTATGAACCTAGACATACATGAAAAATTTACATTTAATTTGGAACAATATAATTTGCGAACATGTAAAAAAGGATATTTAACTTTTCTTTCCTGTCACTGCAACTCATTAAGGAAAAAACACCTATCTTGTTTTCCAAGAAAAATATTTTCATCAAGAAAGGTTTAACAAAAATGCTGTAGGATGGTAGCATATTCATGTCATGTGCCAACTCCACGTGTTTTGTAAACTCGGATATTTACAGTGCGGTGAGGATGTTAAACCGCACCTCATAAAATGAAAGAACTAACGGAAAAATCTCACTTGTATATCTGAAACAAGCCAACTGTTTACACTTACATATTTTAATTCATAGGTCATAACCCAGCATCACAGAACTCTGTGCATTACACATAATTTCAGTGGAGAAAATGTAAAATATCTTCCCTCATAGACCTTATTCAGAATTAAAAACAAAGCATCATGTGCAATTTTTCTGGTAGAAATCTAACAGATTTCTATCTGTTTATTATGGTGTGATTAACAATCATTCCACACCTGAACTTTATTTCGCTAATAATGATACACTTACTACTCCTAGAATGGATAACAGAGATCATCTGGCATATCCCTAATATGATATTAAGAGAAGGATGATTACATGCAAAGAATAAATTTGAAAGATCATACTACATTGCATTAGTAATACTTTCCTCTAAACAATAAGATCATGAGAGTTTACCTTACAGCTTATATAGTCCAGCATTTCTTACATGTTTTTAACTTGAACATAGCTTACTTTAGAAATTGGGGCATGGAAGAAGCAATGTTATTCCTTTTTAAGTGTATTTTATTCTGTCACATCATTGTGGGCTCTGTGTACCTAGCAATATAAATTTGACATTTGAGAATACTTAGTGTCCATTTAAACCACAAAAAAAATCAATTTATTAACAACTTTCAGTTAAGTTAGATATGCTCAAAGACAAAAACCTTTGACTAAACTTAAATTTTCATCAGTCTTTAAGAACAGATAACATACACACTACTTAATAGTCTTTCAAGGAAACTGTAATTTATTTTCAATAAAAATTTCCGAGGTTTTGATTCAAGGGCTTTATATTAAGATCTTAAAATTCTACATAAACTCTTAACAGTTGTCCATCACATATTAATCCAGCTATTGGCTCTTGCTACAATGCCATAAAACAAAAATACTTGAGTAATTTCTTGCTCACGTGTTAGCAGGTAAGCTTGAGAAGCTCTTTTACTATTTGTTTTCTCTGTTTTGGGACTAAAGAGCCACTTGGTTTGTTTTGCTTTTGTTTTTTTTTTATTATTATTTATTTTTTAAAGATTTTTACTTATTTACTTGACACAGAGAGAGAGATCACAAGTAGGCAGAGAGGCAGGCAGAGGAAGAGTGGGGGAAGCAGGTTCCCTGCTGAGCAGAGAGCCTGATGCGGGGCTTGATCCCAGGACCTTGAGATCATGACCTGAGCCGGAGGTGGAGGCTTTAACCACTGAGCCACCCAGGTGCCCCATGTTTTTGTTTTTGTTTTTTTAAATGGATCTAACAAGTATGGTTGGAAACTCCCAAAAAGAGAGAAGCAGGATATTTTTTAAAACCTAGGTCAGAATTGACCCACTGGTGCTGCATCCAGTGAGGAATTCTATCCCTCCTGTGGAGATGGGGTTGGAGGTAGAGAGCAAATTTTGGTAAATAATGCTTGCATCTACTCAAGCTGTGTCTACTGCTATGCTAGGTGTGAGGGCTATAAACAACAGCGTCATGTGCTAAGTGTCATAGGTTAGAAATACCCAAAAAAGAGAAAAGAGTTGAAGATATTTTTTTGGAACAGTTGGAAAAACCTTTATAGAAGCCATAATATTAGAACTAGGTTTGTAGAAAAAGTATGAGTTCACAATGAGAGCAGATAGGTGAGAGCATTTCAGAGGGCACACATATAAAAAAAAATTGGCAATACAGAGTCACAAAGAACATTACATGATTAACAAAACATGTGCAACATATGGACTGAAAATACATTGCAAGGGGAGAAGCAGTAGGATTGAGGCTTAGAGATAATTGTAAAAGATTTTGACTATAATGCTAAAACATTTGGAATTTATTTTGCGGGTTATGAGAGTTGTATGAGTTACTTTATACTGCATGCCAATCTATCACCAAACATAGTGGCTTAAAACAACAGTTGGCAGTGTAACAAACTAATAAAAATTTTAGTGGCTTGAAACAACACCATTTTTCAGTTAATGATTCTTTGGGTCAGAAATAGGGACTGGGTTCATGTAGGTGGTTCTTCTAATCTCAACTGGGCTCATTCATGTGATGTGGCTGCAGCATTACTGGGTAAATAGGAGGTTCCTTTGATTATGGGCCAATTGCAATCTCATCCTTCAGTGGATTAGCCCAGGTTTGTTGACATTGGGAAGACAGAAAGTTTGAGGAGAGTGGGTGGGATTATGCAAGGCCTCAAGAGACCCAGATTTGGAAGCTATACTCAACACCTTGCTTCATTCTATTGAATAAAGTGAATCACAAGACCAATACCGGGGAAATAGACTCCAATTGTTGATAGTGCTTCAAAGTCACATTGTGCATGGAGTGGAAACTGAAAGGAATGAAAATTCATGTTCATTTTTGCAACTTACCAAAGGGACTTTTGAATAATTTTTATTTGTACAGTGGTTACAAACTGAGTGCTGGATTTATTTCAAATCTCTTCACCTAGGTTGTAGGTAAACAAAATCTTGAAATAAGAAAAAAACAAGGACTATAGGAACTGAAGATATTTTTCAGTTATTATATATATAGCTATTATATATATAACATTAAAATATTAGATCATTTCTAAGTGAAGTTATGAGAGATAATAACATTTTCTTCCTAAAGGACTTTGAAACCCTGGCACACCCAGGCAGTCTATTCTTTCTTCTCCCACTGGCCAAGCAGAAAGCACTCTTAATTAAAAACAAATAAAAGAAAACAACAAACAAAATAAAACATCAAGTGTCACATGTCAACAATATCATAAAATAAAGAATAATTTCAATTAAACAATATTATCATCAAAATAAAAAAAATCCTTGTGAATGTTAAAAGGGCATCCAGTATTTATATATGAACCATGTTTAGTGTATTTTGAGACAGTGGCATAACTTGGGGTACTATATTGGACTACAGCTGGTAGGAGAATGAACTTGGTTTTGGGACACTAGTGTCTTATCCATGGGCCCTTTGAAAAAATAATAATTTGGAAAAAAAAATTTTAAAGGCTTACATGTATTGGATACTAGAGGAATTGTCAGTGGACCAGAGATTTTAATGCAATTTTGGAATATAGAGTCGTTGGTGTGTTTTTGATGGAAAAGCTGAAGTAGAGATAAAAAGCATGAGTGGGAACATAATGTAGGGATGGTAGGTCTTTTTCTTCTACATGGACTTTCAAAAGGACTCTAAACCCTCAGCCATAATTTACTGTCCATAGAGAGACACTTTTGAGAGTACTAGTACATAAGATGCATAAACCGGGACTTTCCTGAGCAAAAGGGACATATGGTCATACTACTCAAAGAGAGCTCCCCAGCAGAATACAAAAGTGTGATGTGTACAATAATTAGACAATGATGATTTTAGTCTCTGAGAAGAAATGGGATTCTGGTCTCCTTCTTCTCCTTTCTCTAAAAGGAGAGCTCATTGCAAACTTTGCTCCAGCCAAAGCTTTGATATTTTTCATTTTCTAATCAGCTGGAGGATTTACCTGAGACAGTATTCATTGTTCTCTAACCAAGTAGAAGTAGGTATGAATTAAAGAAAGATGAATCCCTAATAAGCCTAAGTGACTTTGGGTGTGTTCAGGACAATATTTGGATAAAGAACCATATGGGAAAGTGAATTCTTGCTTAAGAAATAGGAGGAGGATTCAAGTTCATTGAATTTGATGTCAGTAAAAATGTCACTTCATCTTTACTTGCAAACTGAGAAGAGGTGGACATTCCCATTCTCATTCATTAGGAGTTCTTGCATTGGGTTGCGGCCTGGATAGGTGGTGGCGTAGCAAGTCCAGAAAGGCAATATCCCTCAACAGGTTTGTAAGAAAGAAAAAAAGAGATACCTCTTTCAAACATAAGGCCTATTTCTAAAAATAGTGTTATGAATTTTTGAGGTTAGGTTAATAAGTGTTCATTAACACAATCACATTTGATTGCTTCACAAATATCCAAAAGAGATCGTCCAGATTAAAGAAAGAAGTGTTACTGGTGGCGGAATGGATAGGAACAGGACATGATATTGAATTTGAGACACATGGCCTCTGCCCGCGGAAGAGCCAAAAGCAGACACTGGATGAGTGCTTTCAGCAAGATGTCAGCGCTGTTCACAGGATGTGTACACTAAGAAGGTGTAAGAAAAGCAACATATTCTACACAACAGTAGGTTAGCCTAGGTCAAGCCTTATCCCTTCGCTGTCCTTGAAGTTCCCTGGGGGTTGAGGAGGACTTATCATTTTCACAGGAACTTCAGGCCCTTGTCCTCCATCAGTGAAGATGGAGTATGAGAAAGACCCACAACCTGCTTGCTTCTTCTTCTTGTTCTTAGGATGTGGGAGAACCTGAATGGGCCAGGAAGGTCAATGCAGAGGAGCAAGCTTGTGTTTATGGTTGTGATCACATCCTGGGGCAGGGAGAGGCTTCCTCTGCTTCACTTGGCCCCTCCACTACCCCTGGCTGTGTATCCCTGTTCTCAAAATACTTTTCCTTCTCCTTCCTTCCTCTCCTTTCCCTTCACTAAGTGTATGTTGGCTGTGTGCAGCAAAGCATGGACTTTTGTCCTTGACACTAATGAATAGACGAATGGAAAAATACATCTCAATTATCACAACAAGAAAGTTGAGTGGTCACTTAGTTCACATGCCTAAGCTACTTGATTTCTATTCCTGCGAGGCACAAAATTAGAAAAATATTAATCCAGAATACTGTGGGAATGAGCAAGAAAATCTGCTGAGGCATATTTTCTCACACACAAGTCACTGAACACACCTGGAACTTCCCATCTTGCATTCAAACCTTGTCATCCCCTTCCCAAGAGCTGTGTCAGGGTTTTAGCTTTTCCTCTTCCAGTTTTTATTGTTTTAAGATCTCCTTCTTACCTTTAAGCAAACATTTCCACATCCTGCTTAATGAAGACACGCCTTTGGAGATAATAAGTGGAAATCATGGTTATTTTGTGTCATCAGTTTTAATGTTTGATGTATCAGCTTATAAAGTTTAGAACACAATAGCCAAGATTAAATGCAATGGGCATTGGTAGTCATGTGTGAATGTTTAAGTAAAATATTAGATTGATTTGTTCTTTGTTATGAGTGTTTTTATAGTTGCATGTATCATTGATGAATTAGACTACAATTATTACCTTATAAAGTCAGTTTAGTAAAGGACATTTTAACCAAATAAGGAAGAGAACAAATGATTACTGAATGTGCCAAACAGCACTAGCTTCCAGGCTCAATTCTTATTTTGAAACAAGTTTAATTTACCCCATTTTCTTAAGTCAGAAAAAGTACCTCTTGGCTACCAAAAGACAGAAATTTTTTTTGAACTCAGAAGTCTGTGGTGAGCTCAGATGGCACTGTAATTTATTGACATCAATATTCTTCAGAGTCAAGCACATAATTTACCATTAATTTACTTTTTTTGAATAATTCAGGAATCTTAGAAATCATAAAAAAGGGTAAAAAAAAAAAAAAGACCAAATCCCTCTTAACTGTAGCAAGGTGAAAATATTAATTTCAAACTAAAACAAATTTCATATGACGTTTTCCCATCAGGCACAGTCTATAAGCATGTAATTTCTCATGTAAGATTAAATAAATTATATCTTTTTCTGTTATTTATTATTCATAGTGCTACAGAGGTGCCAAATTCTGTATCTCCCACATCTCCTGAAGACAATGAAGGGTTAGCACATGTTCATAAAACAATTCCCACGGTCAGTTGCTTTCCCTAAGTATGTTTTCATTTTCTACTGGAGAATAAAAAAGAGAAAAACATCACTTATTTTAATTAAGAAATGTTAGAAAAAAATGTTTTGTAGAAAAGAACACAAATTAGGCCTAGATTTCAGAGAGCATTGACTGAGGAGTTTTGAAATTAGTGTTGCCTTCACCTTTCAAGTACAATGAGGAGATTGAGCTACTGAAGCCAATAAAGCTGTTACCCTAAGAATTAATGGAGTGAATTCAGCTCCCCTCAGCAAGTTTGAAATGTTATCCATATTTGTGAAGATAATATCTTCCATTTCATATTTTTAAAATATATCCAGTAGTTCTGTTAGTCTTGTACAGCTCTGAAAGTCTTCTTGACTTACAGGAAGTATGTCGCCGCACCAACTTTATCCACAATGAGAAACACTATGAAGGAAAAGATTATCTGTTAATGGTGATAATACCTTGCTTTGTATGATAGGGGAAACGTAAATGCATACTAATGCAATAAAACTAAATAGCAATTATATAATCAAACCTCTGTGTATTTGACCTGCCATCAGGGTCTCCTTACTCATTATCTCTTTCAACACACACACACACACACACACACACACACACACACACACACCTCTTTGAATTTAGAATTGGTAAATCTAAAAAAAAAAAAAAAAAGAATTGGTAAATCTTCCAAAAGTCAACTCTCTTAAGTCTTGCAAAACTTACTCCTATCAATTTACATTAAACCTGAGATTGAAGTAATTCCAGTTCAGAAGTCAGTTATATTTGGGCTGATGCCAGAAAGGAATTGATGACACCTCCTTTAATAGATCAGCATAGGGGAAAGGGATGATTGGAAATCAAAAAGTTTGACTATTTCTCTTAATTTAAAATTCCTTATCTCCCAAGTATCATGATATCAATGTAAGAATTAAATAATATAATGTATGTAATAAACTGTTTGGATGATAGTGCAGGATTGTTCTTCAGTAGATCCTACTGGATACCTGCTGTCTCTCAAAGTAGTTCTAGGCATTTCACAGAACCCAACAGAGTATAGACTCACTGAAGCCTTCTAAACGTTGTACCAACCCCCTTCTGTCCCTTACTTTTCAATAGACTACAGGAGTGAATTTAGATCACTGCGACGTTTACTTTTAAAGTCTTTTTTCTCTTTGCATTACAGTTACATCACCTTTTAGTAATGCCTGTGTCCTGAACTGTAATGACTAAGTCAGAGCTGTAGATAAACCCTCTTTATTCATTTTCCTCTTTATATATAAAGCAATATGTTAAATGGAAGTTTTAACTGAAGTACTAGTTATGAAAAATGAATGAGAAACATGTCAGTTACGATTTACTGCCTTATAAGTTTTCAATGAAGATATCTGAAAACTAATTACATAATACTTGTATCTTCACCCAAAACCTCTTTCTCAGATTACAGATAATAAAGGATCAAAAGAGTGTAGACAGCTTAAGGGTTGAGAGTGTGGGGACTTTGTAAGATCGCTGTGCTGGGGCTCTCACTGGTCCTTCCTACAAAAGCAGGGGAAGGAGGCATGATTAAGATATCATCCCAAGCCTAGTAAGAGGGGCTCCAGCTTGTTCCAGCAAGCTTTACACACATTGCCACCAGTGGAAGACATCAAGTTGAGTCATGCCTAAAAAAGGCAAAGCATTCTTGGCAGCAGAGAATGGGGGCTGCAGCAGGAAAATAACTGCACTTTCAATGGGATCATGTACGTTGGTGTGCATGAATCCCAGGGACTAAGGAGATACACGCAGAAGGAAAATTAGCATGGGATCAATGACACTTACCCAAGAAGATAGTCTTGTATAGCCAGAAGATTACAACAGTAAGAGGCTTCTGCAGGCAAAAGCTAAAGAGAATCAGAGGGGCCAGGCAACAGAAAGGTATCAGTCATATCATGGAAGTTATATTCCAAGGAAACCGACAAGTTGCCTTCAAGGAACCCATAGGGAGCCTTCAAGAGAAACCACTGCTTTAAATATTTGAGGGGTGCAGGACACACAAAGCTTACATGTAATACTATCAGTCAAGGTGGAACTTAATTGGCTTCCTTGTTCATCTTCCTTCCCTCCGTACAAACCTGAAGGATTAGAAATAATATCTAGCAGTGGGGTTAAAACTGAGTGACAAGGAGAGAGAAGATGGCCACTATTCACTTTTCTGATAGCCGGAGATCTGCCTGAAGCTAACCTTAGCTGGCATAGGAATGGAAAGGCACATTTTCTCGAATAGAGATGAAAATATCAGTTAATATATGTGACTTGACACCTCAATTCACTGAGCAAATAAGACTCTGTTTACAATTTAAAGTGACCAAAGAATTTTTTAGTATTTAAAAATATCTAGAAATTCATGGGCTTTTCATCAATCTTTCAACCAGTGGTAAAGGATAATTTTCATCTTCTGCACAGGTTTTTAAGGACAGTGGGAGACAAAAATAAATAAGCTTCCTATTACATCTAATGAGTCCTAATATAGATTATGTATGCACATTTACTCTCCATCAGGATATTAAAAAAATCAATGATTTAAAAAAGCTTCTCATGTTAACCAAATAGAAATGTGGATGATAGCTACATGATAAATGATAGACAGATGGATGATTAATAGATAGAGTGTAAATATATACATGCATACATATGACTAGCAAGGGGGGGTACCTATGACTAGCAAGGGGGAACAGTATATTGTAATGTACAAAGCCTGTTTATATTTTTCTATTAACACATTCTCTTAATCCCATGGATAATATATATGTCCAATCCTTTGAATAACTGCAGGGTGCTTTAGAATTGTCCCACCTTTTTACATAAAGCATATTTTGTAGAGCTTATCAAAACAAAACAGTCTATTAATATTCCATTTCTTTCTTCCCTGGTTTTCCTGTTCCCTCTGATGCTGTTTTTGGTACCTGAGCCTGGACTTAATCGTTGACCATTTTAGGTACACTCTAACCACAGATCTAATTTCTATCTATGTTACTCCAGGGCCACACCTGCCCTGTTAAACTGTCAAACGCTGATCAATTTCACCATTTGTTTCCTATTTATCAATTCCCTTGAGGCTGAACAATGCTTGGGAATATTTCATCAGCTTGCTGATTGGCATCATTTCAAGTTATTATTCAACCTCAGCTGCTCCCTCAATGTTTCTTGGCAAGTTATCTTTGCAAAACCTTAATCATATTCTTTGTCAAACCTTGAAAAGTCTACTAACATCAAACTACCTTCTCATTTTAATAGCTGTTCTGTTTTTACTTTTCTGGGGAAAAAAATAGAGGTCTTCATTTATGAATATACCCTCACCAATCTCGTATCTTCCCTCATCTTTTTTTTTTTGTCATTTTTCTCTTTATTGCCATCTAAAATTAACTTTTTTATAAGATATATCATTTTTTAAAATTTTTCCCCCTCATTCATTTCTTTCTTTCCTTAAATAAGTGCTTTTCACTTAGGGGCAGGAGAAGCAATTTTGCCCCCTAGGAGATATTTACCGTAGTGCAGAGACATTTTTGGTTGTGGTGGCTGGGGTGGCAATGCCATTGGCATCTGGTCTGGAGGGTCTGGAGATGCTGCTGAACATCTTAAAATGCACAGGACAGCTAGTCCTACAGGAAGGAATTATCAGGTCCAAGAAGTCAGCAGTGTTAATGTTGAGGAAAGCTGCTCTAAGGGTATGAAGTCCACAGACTTCTTCTAACACACAAACATAGAAACAGCTGGCTCTCTCTGATAACATTTCCTATACAATTCTACCCCAACTCTTTTTTTACATCCAGATTTGTTAAAAAGCACTATGTAGTTTATATCTTTTCATTTTGTACACATGGGAATAATAGCTCCTAATTGCAGCCTTTCAAAAATTTACTAAATATGGCCCAAAGTCCATGTTGTCTAACAACTCACTGATGATATTTGACATTAGGGAGCAGTTCTCTTTGCTTGAAACTCTCAGCTCATTTTCTCATGATACAGTGAAAAAGGCATGGGCTTTGGAACTGACATATACTTTTTTAATCCTGGATCTAAACTTCACTGCCTGGGTAACCTGGTCAAGCTATTTAATCTCATAACTTCATGTTCCACATCCTACTCCCTTTGGATTCAGGTCACATGCTATTTATTTTTACGTCTTTTCTACTCCCAGGTCCTAACACTTCACTTGGCTGATACTGAAGGTTCAGGAAATTGAAGAAATTACTGAATATCCTCTAGGTATGAATTCTATATTCCTATCCCGTACTTTCTTTTGACCTCCTTGATCTGTAGTTTCAAACTATGTCCAAGTAGCTCTAAAAGGTTACTTTGTTCCACTCTCCCTCAATTTATCCATTTCCTCTGTCAATTTCATAGTATAACACATTATTGCCCCCTCCTTGACTTTTGTCAAGCTTTGCAAAATGAATGAGCCGATGGCATGTGATAAAATGGTTTAGATTATTTTAAGTAACTCCAGAGGACAGAACCAAAACCAGCATTTCAATGTAAGAAAGAAACACTCTTACTTAAGCCGTTCGGAATGAAAATGGGAAGTATGTTAGAGTCAGTGATCATTCTGTTACTGGAATAATGAGCAAAGCCTAACCTGTTAGCTTAGTAGACTAGATTGAATGTCTGGAAGGAATCATGACATCAAGAGCAATGGACCCAATGGAAGGCAACATGGTTTAAGGTCCATATGTCTCATTAGCTACATTCACCTTGATCAAGTAATTTGACTTCTCTAAACCTCAATTTCTCATCTGTTAAATCTTATGCAATTGATGTTAGATTTTGCATAACTGATCGAGAAACATTTTGTAACATATAAAGCACTATGTTTTTAAGTTATTATGACTTTTAGGATTTATTTCCACTCTTGAGTTAACTGTTTCAGTGATAAAAGTTATATAATCATGCAAGTAATAATAGATAAAATAGATATTTATCTACATACATATATATGTATATATTCATTTCCATTCTCATATCTTAGTGGAAAAAATATAGAGCACAGAAAATTAATTGTTTTCTGTCAAAAATATTATACTAGTAGTGAAAATGGCAAAAGTTTATTTTTTATTACTAGGGAGCATTACATAAATATCAAATTTAAGCATGAAAAAGTCTCTCCTTGATTCACATATTCATTTCCATAATCTCAAGTTAATGTTATTATTGTTATAAAGAAACCACTTTGAATTTCAGTCTCTTTAGATATTTGTAACTTTCTACTCTGTTACAGTTTAAATAATTCATTAAAATTATTACTTTAGTCCTTATTTGATTTATTTATAAACATAGTAAACTTTAAACATTTTTCTAGAAAAAATAAGCACTAAAGAAGCAGACAAGAATATTAAAAAAGGAAGCACCTTAACAAAAATTCATTTTTGACAATTTAACTATATTCTAAATTACAAAAAAAAAAATATTTGAGAAATGAAGATTTTTCTCCTGTTTGCTGTTCTTCCCTGCTCTGCTTTCCTGGTCTTCCTTACTAAATTGCAGGATCATTTGGCACTGTTCTAGCATAATCTGTTGAGAAAAACAAGAACACAGTTTCTATCTCAAGCTTGAGTTTTCCAGGATCTGCTGTTGCCACATCCCTTCTCGTTTGAGTTAATCACAAGGGTGGGGACACAGGCTATTCCTGACTTCAACAATTATTCCTTTTGCCTCATACCCATGGGACAAGTGTTTATAGATAAAGTGATGATCTGCAGCTCCTTGAATGTGCTTCTCTGACCATCCTTGGGGGAAGAAAATGACAGGGCACAGAGCGTTTGGAATCACTTGTTCTTTATAATGCTTTCAAAAACTAAATAATCATTGGATTTTCATAAGCTGTTTAAAAAAAAAAAGCGTCATGGTTTAGCTTTCATTTTGAAAACTGAGTAGGAAATAAGGAAAGGGTTTTCCCTTGAACCAAAAATATTATTTATTGTTGTTATTGTTGTGGCAATCCAAGAAAAATCAATAGTTCATGTGTCACGGTCTCTTTTTTTAAAAAGATTTTATTTATTTATTTGACAGAGAAACATAGCAAGAGAGGGAACACAAGCAGGGGGAACAGGAGAGGGAGAAGCAGGCCTCCCGCTGAGCAGGGAGCCCAAGGTTGGGGTGCATGCCAGGGTCCTGGGATCATGACCTGACCCGAAGGCAGACACTTAATGACTGAGCCACCCAGGCGCCCCATATCATGGTCTTTCTGAGAAATATTTTTCTCAAATTTTTTTAGGCCGCCAAAATTTGTCCTCACTGTTGTTATTATACATTTAAAAGCACAGATTATTAAATCGGTTACCCTCAAGTTTGGTGATATTTTAGTCTATTTCTCTCGTGCAGTTTCTATTCAGTATTGCCTTGAAAATGCTTTTTCTAAGCATCTGAAATTAGAAAAGCAGGATGGATTTAGCCAGCCTCTAAGCTTGAGAAGATTTCCAAAATCAATCTGAGATGTCTGTTGCTCTAGGGAATTGAACTCAGATTGTTAAAACTGTCTTCCGACTTTGGTTATCCTTCTCATTTAATACTTTTCTGCATTGCCTTCCCTTTAGAAATTGTTTTGCTTATAAAAGGTGTTCCTAAACCCATGCTTATTTCTTTTGGCATTCCATATTCATGTAAGGTTGATCTTTCCAAATATATATTTTAGCAATTTTTTGTTTTAGGTTCCCATGAAAGCTTCCAGTGATTGAAAACAATGGGTGAATAAAAACACAGTTGTGGGGTATTTTGCATATAGGTTACACAAAACAAAATTTTTGCCAATAAATTGTTCTCTCAATTTTCATTTTGTTCCTAGGCTAAAAAACAACTAACGTTTAGGCTCCTTTCATAAACACAGCTTATGTTTGTATCATTAAAGCAAACTGCTGCTGTGATTAAAATTTCGATTAAATGGATTTTGTAAATTCTCATCAAAAGAAAAAATATTTTTGAAAAAAAAATTATATTCACAATAAGAGTTGTTTTAAAACACGAAGTAGAAGACCATGTATTGGGGCACCTGGGTGGCTCAGTGGGTTAAAGCCTCTGCCTTCAGCTCAGGTCATGATCTCAGGGTCCTGGGATCAAGCCCCACGTCAGGGGGTATCTCTGCTCAACAAGGAGCCTGCTTCCCCCTCTCCCTCTGCCTGCCTCTCTGAGGGCTTGTGATCTCTCTCCCTCTGTCAAATAAATAAAATCTTTAAAAAAAAAAAAAGACCATATATTGAAATTCACATGGACAGGAAGGGAAAGGATATTAACAGAAAATAACTGAGATTGACAAAAATCAGTAATGTCAAAAGATTTAGGGGCACCTGGGTGGCTCAGTGGGTTAAAGCCTCTGCCTTCAGCTCGGGTCATGATCTCAGGTCCTGGGATCGAGCCCCGCATCGGGGTCTCTCCTCAGCAGGGAGCCTGCTTCTCCTTCTCTCTCTGCCTTCCTCTCTGTCTATTTGTGATTTTTCTCTGTCAAATAAATAAATCTTTAAAAAAAAAAAAAGGATTTATGTAGCGTGGCTGGATGGCTCAATGAGTTAAGTGTCTGCCTTGGGCTTAGGTCAGGATCTCAAGTTCTGAGATCAAGACTGCTTAGGCTCCCTGCTGCACCAGTCCTGGCTACACCTCCTTGCTGCCATTCCAGTCTTGGAGTTTTGGTTGTTCTGGAATAAAGTGAGAAATCTTGGTAATATAAATTATTCTTTGCCAGTGATTGTATCTTTAGATTTTAGGCAATTTATTTTCTACTTGCAATCTACAGTCTGTAAAAATGAAGAGTAATTGAGTACATTGGATTTAAGAGACAATCTGTCACACTAAGGAAAGTGAATTTGTGCTGAAATATGAAAAAAACCCACTTTATTTGACAAATAGTCCTGCCATCTACATAGGGAATGCAAGCTTTAAGTATCCTCTGCATTTACCTTTAATTAAACAGTAAATCCATTCACAGAATCTTGTAAATCAGAAGGTATATTTTCTCTCTCAAAAACTGTTGAGACAACTTCCTACCCATAACTCACACCTTTTAATTGACTCTTGGAAAATTCCATTGAAAAATGGTATTCAATGAAGTCATGCAAACCTCCTCAAATAATGTGTCCAATCTTTGTACCTAATGCCTACCACTAGCTTTCTTATGTTGATGAACTTAGCTTTAAATACAGTTGAAAATAACTTCCTTTATTTTTTTTTCTTTTTTAATCACTTATGGCATGGTTTTCAGATCTTGAAATATACATCTCTTCCAAGGAAATTAGTCTTCTCTGAAATTGCCTCCAGTCTGAACTAAGTGTCCCTCATGTGTTTTGTCATAGAAATCCCTGGCAATCTCTAATCTAACATTTACCCTCTGTATTCCATTTTTTTTTTTTTTTAATTTACATGATTCCACAACTAAACCTTAATATCCTGGAAGAAAGGGTCTGTATTAGTCAAGGTTCAGCCAGAGGATCAGAACCAGTAGAAGCTATATGTTAATGGACTTACTACAAATAATTGGCTTAGTTGAATTTGGAGTATGGTTAGTCAAGTCCAAAGTTGGAAAGCAGGCCTTTAGGAAGAACAGGCCAGAACTCCATTGTGAGACCTGAAGCTTCAGTTACAAGCAGAATATCTTCTTCAGGGAAAGCTCAGTTCTGCTGTTAAGAATTTCATCTGAGGGTTGCCTGGGTGGCTCAGATGGTTAAGTATCTGCCTTTGGCTCAGATCTATGATCCCAGGGTCCTGGGTTTGAGCTCTGCATCAGGATCCCTACCCTGCTTCTCTTTCTCTTCTACTGTTCATCCTGGTTGTGCTCTCTCGCTCTCTCTGTCAAATAAATAAATAAAATCTTAAAAAAAGAAAAAAAATTCAACTGATTAAATCAAGCCCATCAAGATTATCCAGGATAGCTTTCTTTACAGAAAGGAAATTGATTGTAGACATTAATCACATCTACAAAACATCTTCACAGCAGCCCCTAGCTTAGTGGTTGATTCAGTAACTGGGTACTATAGGCTAGCCACATGGACAAAAAATTGACCATCATAGTTTTATTTTTCCCCCAACTCCCCTAATGATAATAAATGTAAATATCCAGAAGAATAAAAACTTATAATTTACACCCATGTACTCCTCATCTATATTTGAAATGTGTTAAAATTTGACGAATCTGTTCTATATGTATGTGTGTCTATACATTTTTGAATTATTTGAAAATATATTGCAAACATCATTACACTATATTTCTAAGACCTGTAGCATGCATCTCCTAAGAATGACATTCTTCCAAATAACCACAATTGTATTACCCCATCCTAAATAAATGAACAACAGTCTTATATAATTATCTACTAATCATTTCATATCCAAAATTTTACAATTGTTCTGTAATAATAAAAGAATGAAGGAAGAAATTAAGGAATAAGAAGAAATGAAGAAAGCAAGAAATAAAGAGGGAATTTCCTTCCAAGATTTAAGGTCAGCGAAGGGATGAGTGTTTCCAAAACAACCCCTGTGTTATACTCTCTGGACTCTTAAGTTCAGTGTTGGGTAAGCTCCTTTCCCTTTCAATGCCCATTTGAAAGGCTATGACTATTTGTATTACTACTATTATTGATAATATGTTATCTATAACACTGGAAATAATTTATATTTAGTTCATAATTATATTTATTCTCAATTTTAAAAACACTGAATGACTGTTGAGTTGCTTAATAAGATTTGAAATCAGTATTAAATAGTCCCTATGATGAAAGAGTCTAAGCAAATTTTGTGTAAGGAGAAATGGAAAGATGGGATAGATTAGAACAAAGAGCACATGTTTGAATTCTCTGGGCTGCTTCAGCTCCCTTCCTCATTTAAACGTACTGTTCACAAATCCTCACCATCTTTTCTGCCATAAGTTAGGAATTACTTAGCTTAATAATCCTCCATCTGGATGTACCAGCATTTTGTGGATATATTTCTCGTAGGCATTCCTTTAAAGATAACAACTTCATGAGTGACAACATTCCAATTTTCTTTCATCCATTTAATTCCTCAAGATGTTTGCCCACTTCCCCAGGATATAAATCCAGTTTCAAACAGGATTTGAGGAAGGATTACCTCAAAGAATGTTATCTGAGACACTTAAAAATGTTAATTGTGACTCGAGTATTTGCTTGGCTAGGCTGGTTCTTCAGCTGCGTAGAACATTCTGTTCCTAGGAGATAGTTTTACTGTAGAGCAAGTGATTAAGAAAATAGGAAAAGAAGTAAACAGTCTGCAAATTAACTTTGTCTGACTTCAAATCAACCTCGGAATTTTGTACCAGCATCCTAGGAGAAACAAATAAACTTGATTGTATTTGTGTCCTTCATAATTTGAAGAGTTCATAGAATTTGTTAGAAGTTCACATTGAGGCAAAAAGAGGCCCCATCCTGAGCTCCTGTCTAGCCTTTCCACAATAAATTGAAGACCTGAAACATGGCCATTAGTGATCACTATAGTGTAAAGGGCAATAAATGCCAATGTATTGTCCAAGGGCAATAAATGCCATTGTATCTCCACTCCCAGAGTACAATGCCTCACAACCTGCATGGGCCTGGATTTAGTGAGTCATTTTGTCAGAACACGAGGGAAGGAAGCTTAAGAACTAGATGTGTAGGCAAAGAAGGAAAAGAAAAAAGAATTTCTTGATGGAACAGATCTGTAAGACAGTTGCATCAACTTGAAATATGTTATCCACCATTTTAATAACAGGTACTTAAAGGGCCTAATATGGATCCCAAAGTTTCTGAATTCAGATCCTAGGCTAATATTAAAGAAATCACATTGCTTTGATAATTTCTGACACACATTTCTCCATTCTTTTGCCATTTTATATGCCCCTTGATCTTCAAAAGCAGCTCCAACTAAAGCCTTTCTGGGCAAACATTCCAAATCCCTTTGGAATTCTTTTTAGTTTGGAAATAAAGCCCCAAGGATTCTGTCTTCGCAGAAGAGCTACAATTCCCAAATTAGGTCTAGCATAATCCACTGATTGTCCTCACACACTAATCCAAGTTAGTGTGGATTAATAACAATTATTAATTAATAACAATTAGAATTAGAATAACAATTAATAACAATTATTAATTAGAATTTTTAATAAGAATAATTCCAGGCACATGCAGTATGTTAATGCCTGAACCCCTTTGGTCAACACTTTAGTGTCCCTTTTTCATTTTTATGAGTTTGTGTTATGTCCGTGTGCAGTTGTTCTTGTTATGCTGTGTGTGTGAGAGTTTGTTTTGTTTTGAAAGTAGAGTTTTCCAAGTCTGAGTAAAAAAAAAAAAATGTCTTATTTGCCATACACAGTGAAACAATTTGAAATAAGATCTATTTTAACCCTATGCATCCTGGTAATAATAATTGTCTTTATGCTTCACATGAAAGCTATTCCAACTTATCTAACACTTATTTCTCACTGGGCCACCAGAAAAAAACATATGTTATCATCTTGTGAAACCATACCTGTGTGTGTGTGTGCGTGTGTGTGTGTGTGTGTGTGTGTGTGTTTCTATTGAGAAAAAAATGTGGAGTCAGTGAATATTGTAATGAAAAAAACTGGTGCCAACATCAACTTATAAATAACACTACTCATGCCATTCATGGCCAAGAAGAGATTTTTTTGCTATGAAAAACTATATGCATAGAAGTTAAAAGCTGAAAAAGTAAGAATAAAGATCTAATAAAAATATTTAAAAGCTCATAATTTGGATTGTATACATATGGACTAGGTGAAATAACTATATCATAAATCACTAGGTTTACCACCATTAGTAAAAGGTGAAAACATGGCAGAAGTAATAATTTTATCTCTAAAAGTAGTTCTGCTAAAACTCTAGGTGCTGATGTTCTCCAGGGCCCTGGTCCCCCTGATCTGTTCCACCTTCTCTCTCTGGATCTAGTCTCATGCCTTTAAATACTGTTTACCAATGTGACACACATTAATAACAACCTTCTCCTTTTGTCTGAACTCCAGAAGGAGACATCACATATTTATGTGACATTTGGACTTAATTCTAACAAGTAGATAAACTGCCAAATCAAGTCTTCATCAGCTTATCCTTGATGTGATCAATGATATCACCAACTGCCCAGTAATTTACCCAAAATCTTAGCAGTTATTTTCCATTCCTCATTTTCCTTTATTCTCCCTATTCATTTATAGGCAAATCTTTAGGCACTTTCGCTAAGTATATGCAATGTCTCTGCTACTCACTGCTGTTACTGTAATACCAAGTCCAAGCCTCCATACTGCACTCATGCACAACCACCATAGACCCTTACTGAACTCCTGCTCTCAAATCCATTTGCCCAGAAGCAAATAACATGATCTTCCAAAAATTCATATTCAAATTTATGGTATTCTCTTGCCTGAAACTTTCTCAAAACTTTCTATTTCACTTACAATAAAATTTGCATCTTTTACAGTGGCCACAGTCTTACAGGATCTGGCCCTTGCCTAACTCTCTGATTACACACTATATCAATTATAATTTGCTCACTACAACTACGTTGGCTTTCTAGTTTTGCAAGCTTACCCAGTTGGCTTCTATCGAAAGGTTTTTGCACTAGTTGTATTCTCTCCTGATCCCCATATCATTGGTTCCATCTTGACATTAAAATTTAAATAGGACTCCCTCTTACAACCTGCTTTATTTATGCAGTTTGAAGAAATTCAAGTGATTGTTTTTAAATTATGTTGCTCTATCATATTACCTGCTTCTACTCAAAAATATTTTTTGTATCCCTGTGAATGGAATAGCATATTGCCCTTTTCTTTTGCTAATTTAATATGCTTATTAATCCATGAATGCCAGCTATAGAGAGTGTTTAAATAATCTAAGCCTCAGTTTCCTCACGTGTAAATAATTAGGAAGACTACATTTCTCATTGGATTGTTGTGTGAGTCAAGTCAGGTTATAATGATGAAAATGTTTAACAGAAAAAAATGCCATCTAATGGAAAAAAGTATTATCATGAGTTACAAATCTGGATAACATCATAGGTCATGGGAAATCTTTCTTATTAAACACTTTACAGTAAACTCTGAACTATACAACTCTGTGCACCCATTATCACTTAATATTTAATCCAACTGCTACATATATTGCTATATGAAATAGTTTTTGTTAACTCCCACAATCAATTGGCTCTAAGTCAATGCTTAGTATCACCACTCAAATGATAACCTTTAAAGATACTGGATTGCTTAAAGATACTCCATAATATATTATAATTCTGAAAAATAAGATATTTAAGAGCTGGCTCCCTTATGTTTTCTTCCCAAACACGTCTTCACAATCACCCATCACACTAATACTTGGAATTACTCAGTTCCAATAGAAAGCATATTCACTAAGCTCTGTCATCTCCATCTACATAAACGCACAAAAACAATACCAATAATAATAAAGCTATTGTGTAAGCAGCAGAATAATGACTTCGAAAATGAAACCTAGCCTATTAAACTGTCACCTTTTTTCAGTTGTCTCCTCTTCTACCATAGATTGGGAAATTTTAGGACAATCAGGATTTGTTCTTAACATTTGGAATTCTGAGTGTTAAATAGCTGCCAGTCAACAGATAAATCTACAGACTATCAAGATGTCAATGTCCAAAAAAAAAAAAAAAAGATCTGTATCAACATAAGAGTACTGAAATGTTTTAAATATGTTTAAGAGTAAGACACAAATAGTACGAATAGTTGCTGATTACCATATTCAGCCTTCTGGCAAGGGATGATGTCAGACTACCTAATGACATCTGTGTAGAAGGAAAATAATTTATACACAATCCACACACACATACACACACATACATTATTTTGCAATCACATTGGGTATCTTTTTGTTTAAAGTGCCTACCAGACATGCTTAGAAGTGAAGAACCACAAGTTTCCCCGCTGTGTTCTTCATTCTAGTTTCCAAAATTACACCAAGATTGCCCTGAATTTTTTAATTCCCCCAATTCATTTCTCTACACCACACAAATCACTTTTTATATAAAGCTAACAACAACGAAAGTTGGTGCCATGGTACAGCTGAGCTGAGCCTTTAGTAAATGACAAGTATAAATCAGCAAAGACTCTAGGCAGAGGAGCATTACAAGCACAGGGCACATGCTGACCTTACACACCCCAGGAATATTCTATTCCTGCTACTTCTTGTTCCAGTTTGAAATAGCTGAAAGTTCTATAGCTATGCCAATATTTATTTTGGTGGTCAGTAATCAAATGGAATTAACAAGGGAAATGAAAAGAGGTTTTTGGTTTTTTTTTTTTTTAACCCTATTGATTGGCCAGATTGTTCAGACTTACAAGGATTAATTATATATTTTTTAGCAACATTGAATATTTTAACTTTGTTTTGGTTTAGGCAAGTGGCAAATAAATTCCCAAACCCTAACTATTAGCAAAGTTTTTATTTGGGGAAACCAAAACTTTAGAGAAGGAACAAGCTATGGAATTTATAGGGAGGGAAAGCCCAGTGGAAAACTTAGTTCTATATTATAATAGGTTAATTGTAAAAATATCCTCAATTATTCTCCTCCTGGTATTCATATCTCTTGCAATGTTTTCAAAATTCCTCCTATTAGGTGGTAGAGTCTATTCATCCAGCTTTTGAAAATTTGCTGCTTTGTGACTTATTCTGTCCAAGAATACAGCTGATGCAATGCTGTGTCCATTTCATATTGAGGCCTCAAGAGGCCCTGTATATAATTCCACTCACTCTTTTGAAACTCCTCCTATGCCATGTGAAAAATCTAGACTAACCTTCTGGAGAATAAGAGACCTAGGAGCAGGTGACCTTACTGTCCTAACCAATACTATCCTAGACTGACCGGCAGCCAGCCAGCTTCTGAGCACATGATACAGTCCAGCCAAGATTAGTAGAGCTGCTTCCCTAACTTACAGCTAAATTCAGGTGCCTGAGTACAGCTATGACCAGAAATTCCCAATTGACCCAAGACTGATGAGCAACAATCAAGGCTTTGCATGAGTTTTATTGTTCAGCCTTATTAAGTCAATAGATAATTATACATAAGAAAACACCTCCAAGAGCTGCACGATATATCTACTCTATAGTCTTCTAGCTCTTTTGGGGTGCAGGCCCCTGTTATGGGATATACTTCTGAGAATCAATGTAAGTTGAGTCTAGCTACTTCATTCCTATATCCACAAAGATAACTGAGGACCAGTGCAGTGTCAAATGAAAAATAAGTACTTGAATATCTATTACATGCACTAACTAATATGTTTCTAAGCAAGGCCCAAATACTCTAAAGTGTATTCAAAAAGCTAGAATCAGCCAAATTCCTATCTACTTTAAGAAAAGGGACATGACTATTCTTTGCATTTGCCAACTGAGAGGCCTGGTAACAAAAACAACCATTTTTTAAAGACTACAACATGGGATCATAAGGCCCTAAGAGACAAGGCAAGCCAAACTCAGGGCAGAGATGAGCTCTGAACCAAGGAGAGCAAACAGCTGGAAGGAGTTACATGAAGAACAAGAATTTCTAAATTAGGTGAAGTGAGGGAAAAAGAAAAGGGACAGTTCAGGGCAAGAAGCAAGGAGGTAAGATTCTTGGGTATTTTTTTCCCAAATATCAGCTTATGTTTCCAGCTCTCCAAACCCAACAAGTTTTTTCTGTGTGTCAATTTTTGGCTTCATTAGGGAGCAAGAGGCATAGCAAATGATGTGGTATTTGATGCTGTGGGGTGGCTCACATATTTCCCTTTTTAAAACTGAGATGTTTAATCTCCATATACCTGGAGCTTTGTGTACCAAACAACCCAAAGTTGAGGCCTGCCCCAGGAACTGCCCTCAGCCAAGCAGAGCTGCCTTGTTCTTCCTCATCCCGGAGAAAGGACACGTACATGGACTAGTCAATGCAGGGGTATAAAGACCTGGTCTCTTTGCCTCAAATAAGAACATCTATGAAAGGTCATCCCAAAGACCAAAGCTCTGTAGGGACTGGCTGAGGCTCCTATTGTATCACTGGTCCACTCTTCCTAATCTCACGGTCTCCACTTTCTTCTGAGTATAGTTCCTAAGAACACACCACAGTAAACCAAGTAAATATGAATCCCCATCTCTGCTGAGTTCATAGACCATGAGAAGGACAACTTCCAGTGTCAAGAGTGGGCTTAGAGAGCAAAGTTTAAATGGAAATGTTAGAGCTGTTTCATTGGCCACCTGGCCGGTAGGTGGAGTTAGTAGCCCCTCGGAGGTAAAATTGCTGTAGCTGCTAAACTTCCCTTGGCAGACAGGAATGAATGCACTTCTGAGTGCAAGATCTCAGGCATTTGAGAGATAATAGGAGGTAATAATTACAGGGATCATGGCGTTAGCTGGCTTTTGCTGGGGGCTCACATTTTAGAAAAACTGCAGTGAAAGGCTGAAGGTGATTAATCACCAAATGCAGGCTGAGTGTGGAATTCAGAGGGCATCCCAGTAGCACATAAAAAGATTCTCATCTCCTATTGCCATAAGGCAGAAAAAACTGAGTATCAAGCCCATAACTTGACTGTAAAATTATAATGTAAACAGAACTCTAGTGAAGGTTGAATTCTCAAGATCAGCAACTCTGGGAAACCCTGTCAAGGTCCTTATTCAAAAGGGTAAAATTCTTCAACTTGATACGGGGATATGAGGGCAAGGCCTAGAAAACCTTGAATCTCCAGTGTAGGCATGATAGAATTCTGCAGAAAGG
>CM053603.1:171288192-171303304 GCA_028646535.1 Procyon lotor | reverse complement strand
GTGTCACTTCCCGAGCACAGAATAAGGTTACTTATTCTGAAGATAAATGTGTATTTTTCCTACTACAGATTAATTGCTGAAGTCAATATGAATATGGCAAGAAAGAAAACATTGAGAGAGCTTTCCTCTGCTTTTATGATCTAATTCCTAAAACATGTTTACTTAAATAGCATTAATGATATGAACAAAAAATTATGTAATTTCCTGGAGTCTCCATTTTGTTATTAATAAAATGTCAATAGTGATGATGTAATTCTTATCTTTGCTCCTTTATAGGTAATGTTCCCTATCCCAACCTTCAGCTTCTTTCAATATTTTTTCTTTGAGATTAGCATTTAAATCAGTGTGCTTTGAGTGAAACTGTTTCATTCAATCAGTTGAAGGTCTTCATAGAATAAAGACTAAGCTTGCTAAATTCCTTAGCAAGAAGGAATTCTGTCAACAGATGGCCTTTGGACTTGAACTCAACATCAGCTGTTCCCTTGTCCTGGAGCCCACTGACCAGTTTTGTAGAATTTGGATTGCCAACCTTCATAATCACATGAGCCAATTTCTTAAATTACTCTCTCTAGATAGATGAGTAGAAGGATAGATATACATACTTCTTATTAGTTCTATTTCTCTGGAGCACATAAACTGATAAAAAGGGAACAGAATAAGAAAATAAATAAGAAAACATGTTATATAATGATAACTTTTATGGGTTAAAATAAAACAGGAATAAGGATAAGGTACATCAGAAATTGAGATTTCAATTTCAAATGAGAATGAAGAGTACATATTTGAGTAGAGATGTAAAGAAAAAATGGAATAAACCCTGTGGATAATGAGTTGCAGAAGTCCTGAAATGGGAGAGAGTGAACTGAATGTTCAAGAAAGAGCAAGAAAGCCAGTGCGTCTGGAAAGGAATGAGTAAGAGAAAAAGTGGTAGGAAAACAAGTCACAGAAGCAATGAGGGACAAAATTATACAAGAGATGTATGGAGAATTATATAAGCGAATGTCAGGATTTTGGCTTTTAATCTGAATAAGATGGAAATTTTTTAAGCTTGAGCCTTGAGCAGGAGAATGTTTTGCTCTAAACTGAGTTCTCAGACCATTCAGGCTGCTGAGTTAAGAATCATATAAGGAGGGCTTCTCAGTCAAGAGTCAATATCATACATAAAGGGATTTCTTAGAAGGAACTAGTTTATACATTGTAGGGGCTGACTAACCAATTGTGACGTTATTAAGACAGGCAGTCAAGAAGAAAAGATCATGAGTGATTTACCGCCCATGGGCAGTAAGCTTGTTGTCCATAGGCAGTTAGGAAAGGAAGACCACAAAAGGTCTAGAACACATGAGCTGGAACTTGCTGTTCACAAAGTGAAATCTTTTTCTCCCCCACAGAAAGCCTAAATCCTCTTTTAACGACTTTCCAAATGATTAAATTAGATGCTTCAAGGGTAACCTCTCTAATTTCAAATCAGTTGATTATGGACTTTAATTAATCTGCAAAAATTACTCAGAGGAGCACCAAGATTGGTGTTTGAATAACTGGGAGTTTTGCTAATGCCACAATGTTGACTGCTTACTTCGAGTCCTCCACCCCGTACTCAAGACCACCTCTCCTGGCCCACCCTATCGAGAAGCTTACTAGAAGGAGAATTCTTGGAAATATAGTTTTAGTCTGACCAAGCTACTAAGTCATAAAGACATCATAAGGAAAAGGAAGAAAAGCAAAGACACCAATTACACAGTGTGCCAATGAACAAGAGATTATGGTTGCAGAGTGGGAAGATGTTAGAAGATAGAGAAGATAGGGAAGAGTAGGGATAGGCTAAAACAGGAAATATGAATCTCGAAGGCTTCAAGGCCTATATTGTTGTAGACCAGAAACATTAGAAGGCAAGGAAAGTAGGGATCTCGCCATGAGCCTAAAGAATTCTGGGGCCCCACTTTCTGTTGGACACTTGAAGGCTGGGGCAAGAATGGTCGTTATATTTTCTGATTTCTCAGCAGGAAGCTTTTTGGGGCCTCCCCAGCTTTTCTCCAAGAACAGCTTTAGCCTTTAGCACAAAGTCCTGGTTCTCTTAACACAATGCCTTGTACCTGGTTAGCTTTCAATAACTTCTAGTTACCATGACTGCCATCAAGTTATCAAATAGTTATATTTAAGCTTTCCTTTCTAAGTAAGTTATTATTGGTTCACCTTCCACAGAAGGAATTATATTTTTGTTTCTCTTTAAATTGGAACTTAAACTTATAAATTGTTGAAGAGCTAGAAGGTGTTAAGGTTATAGTTTCAGAGTCAATAAAATTTAATTTGAACCACAAAGCTGCAACCATTTATAGATGGGCAATCCAGATGATTTACTTACTCTCTTTGTATATTTCATTGTCTGTCAAGGGTTCTTTTGAGGTAAGAGGGAATATTGTTTACAATCCTTCAGCTCATTGTAGGCTCCCAATTAAGGTTGCTTTCTTTCTTTTTTTTTTCCCCTCCCCTGAAATCAGGTGCAGAGAGACACTGCCAATTGTCCCTGGAAGCTCAGTTCGTACTCTCTGTTGGTAGGACTGAAGAGGTCCTCAGTGGAGATGAGGTTCTCAGCAGAAAAAAAAAAAAAAAAGACTGATTCCAGTTCCTGAAGTTCCTCTTTCTAATAAGGCACCTTGCTCATCTAGGAAGCTCACCTTTGACACGCATTCTACTAAAGTTCCTTGTCTCCCAGTTCTCATAGTGGAAGAGGCTTATGGAGTCAAGCTTCCTCTCACATTCCCTTTCCTAGTGTGCTTAATCAGTTATGCTCTGCCCCAGAGCATGTGTGATATTGTCAGCTAGCAGACTGTGTGCTCCTTGATACATCTCTGCTCATGTGTTTTTATAAGATAAATTAATTTTGGTACTGAACTATATGGCTCTAATATCACTTGTATGTGAATGAAGCTGTGTTTCTTCTTGCCTCTTTGTAAAACATAATACATAATTGCTTCTATTACTGTGATGACTATTGCTTCTATGAACTTTCCACACAACCTTTATTTCATTTTGATTTTAATTGACCATTTATAAAAAACAAAAACATAATGACTCAAAGTGACATTTCACATCAGTGTGATTGGAAGGGAAATTAAGACATGCACAACCAATTATTATACACTACAATTTTCTAAGCATTTTAATTATTTTTACTTTTTTACATTTTTACTTTTATTTTTTATTGTTATGTTAGTCACCATACAGTAGAACATTATTAGTTTTTGATGTAATATATATAAAAGTTCAATAGTCTGATTCCTCTTTTAAAAATGGAGAAATTTAGGGGCACCTGGGTGGCTCAGTGGGTTAAAGCCTCTGCCTGGGGCTCAGGTCATGATCTCAGGGTCCTGGGATCAAGTCCCACATCGGGCTCTCTGCTCAGCAGGGAACCTGCTTCCCCCTCTCTCTCTGCCTGTCTCTCTGCCTACTTGTGATCTCTCTCTGTCAAATAAATAAGTAAATCTTTAAAAAAATGGAGAAATTTAGAATAAAAAAAAATGGAAAAATTTGCCAGATGGAAACACTCCAATTCCATCTGTCTGACTCCAGGTCTATGCTCCTTTTTCCAGGATACAATACTTACAACCCTTCCAGGATATAAAATTCACTCACACTTGTAAAGCAAGGTTTCTGCTTTATTAATTTATCTCAGCCCTTTTGTTCCCCCCATAAAGAGCCTTTAAACTACAATGCCCATGAGTCTCTCCCATCTGTGTGATTTTTCTCTTTGGAGGTTCAGGGTAGGGCTGCAAATGATTTCATAATACACATTCCAGAATCTAAACCATATGGCTGTCTTCTATGTTTCTACAAACAGATCATGCTATCTCCACATACCAGTAGCAGTACATGTGTGATTACACACTCAAACAGTAGTTGTTATAGTGATGCCCTTGCCCTCCACAAGGAAAACCATAACCTAATATAACAGAGTAGTTTAGAAATCATATGTGACACCCATCTACATTTCATGCTTCTAATATACAAAAATTGTAAAAAATGTAGGTTTCATGGGAATTAAAAACTATTTCAAATGCAAGGTATGTTTATAACAAAAATTTTACCAATGTTTTTGTACAAATGGATAAACACTATGTTTAAAGAATGTTCCTTTAACAATACCTTGCAATTTATATTTTCATAAATGCACAGTTTCCCCACTGCTGTGGTAGCTCAATGTGCTTCTTTAGGAAAAGCAAATGCTGCTATATTCTTTCAATTTATAATTCACTGCAGCATTCAAATTTAGAGTTCCTTGAATAAATATTCTCTAATGTCAGAAATATTTGTTAAAATTCTTTCAATCTTAGCTAAGAAAAAGAAAAGCTCTTTTAAGAAAAAGTGAAAAACAGTTTCAATACCCACAAGGGTATTTAAGCAAAGGAAGAGGACTCCCTAGAAAGACCCAACCCATGGTATGACTCACTCAATGAATGAAACTTAACTGACCTCACCTGCAGAGGAGAAATGATAACCCAGATCCAGCAGCATCCATGACGAAAGTAAATTATAAAGTAGGGGATTCTTCCAACAACATGATATATATATATATATATTATTTGTTTCTTTGTTTGTTTCTTTTTCTAAGTAGACTGCTTAAGCTAGAAACAAGTCATGGGCATGGAATAGATGTTCTTATTCAATGAAGAAGAAAAATCAACTTTTCTAGGACATATTTTCATGGAAGTATGAAATATTACAATTCAAGTGTAATATTCAAATGTGATAGAAGAGTTTATCCACAGATAAACAAAGACACTAAACATCAAACTCTCTTATTTACCTAAAAAAGTTTATTTTTTTCCAAGGCTATCAGCAGAACAGATCTGAGTACACTTGAAAGTTTTGCCCTTGGGAAAATTATTTGCAGGAATATTTACATGTTTAGATAATGAATTGGTGATAAATACATGAACATTGAACAAGTTTTTGCCTACTTAAGAGTAAATTGTTCTTGACAATTTAATGTTATTACTGACACATTAGTAATAAAATTATTTAATACATATTACTATCATAATATCATGTATTTGATTAATATGCCATTCAATATTAAAGTGAAAATAAGTATTTAGAAGTGAAATATTTAACCAGAAACTAATTCTTTGAGCTTAGCATTATTTTCTTGTGTGGGTGTATATACATTTATAAAATGACCTTGTATTTTAAATGGCCAAAATATTTTCAGTGGTAATTTGATGACTTAATTGTAATAGGTTCCAAAACATATGGATTACATTTCCCAATTCCATTATAATCCCATTGGGATTTTAAATAATGGGAAAAACCTCTTTAAAAAGAAAAAATAAAAAAGACCCAAAATGTGAAAAATAACATGAGCATTTCAACATACTCTATATTCAACAGGATTTGCTCTTCCAAGTGTATAACTGACCTAAATCATAAAATTTCTGTTCAAGTACATATTTTCTTTTCGTCACTGTGTTAAACATCATCTCTTAGGCACAACAATACCCAGTAATTTTCTTTCCCCCATATTTTCTTTTTTTGCATAACTGAATACTGAGTTGAAAGTACATGAGAAATGGAGGAAGAAGACCCCTCAAACTCAACCAATTAGGTCTTTGCTTGATTTTGTTTTCTTTTTTATATTTGTTTAATATCTACTAGTGGGAAAAACTGACTAGATAAGAATTACTGTTTATTTTTTACCCTCTAATCTTTGTTCCTAGATTTAGTCACATAAACAGGAAGGATTTGTGTGAAGTATGATTATACAGAATTTAAATTTTAGATTCACGCTATGTGAAGATATAATACTCAAAAACTTGCTTTTACTTGATTTGCATGGGTAATCATTAGAATTCTAATCATACCTACCATAGAATATCATCTATAGTTAAGACCGACAAATCCACCCAAGTTGCCAAAGATGTCAAGACTCCTTCAATAACATGTTGAAAACAGTGTTGTGTTTTGTAATTTTGAAGCAAATGTGTTTATTTTACTTTAACGTTAAGAGATGAGCAATTCTCCTTTATCTTCACAATATTTCATCAGAGATAACTGTTGGCTAGACACAGAATTATCCAACTTGCTCTAGTTTGCTTTCTTAAAGCTCAAACCCCTGTCTTATCAAATTCCATGTAATCTTAGGGATGCACCCATTTTTTAATTTCCAAGTTAATTTCTTGTCATCCTTGATTCATCATTGTTCATGTTCCCTGTCAGTAACTAGCTTCAAGGCCTGTCAGTGTTCTGGATTCAAGGGTTCTTTCCTTTGTACTCTGTTGTCATTATAGTCTTGATTTTCATTGTTTTATACCTAGATTATCTCCTTAGAGCACACCTCAAGTGCCACGATTTACCTCCATTTTAGCCTTTTCCCAAGATGTTTCTCATCCCCTGAAATCTCATGCCGTAAGCCCCTCAAATGTTTCAAATCAGATCATCTTTTAAGACCAAGCTTTTATCACTTGTCATAATCCTAGAATAACCTTAGGGATTAAAAGAAGCAGTAGTAAAATAATGTCATTTCACTTATTTTGGAAAATCTAAAGTCATTTTTTGTTTATGATCCTTTAAATTTTAATATTGTTCTGACTATATTGAATGTGCATTTAGGATTTGACATTCAACTTTTTTTTTTTTTTTTGGTATTTTTACAACCTCTGCTGTATAATTTGACATAGAGTTCTGCCATTGAGGATTTTTGTTTTTAGCATAAAATTGACATATATGAAATAGACCTTATATAAAAGACTTCAAAATAAGTTTAATCAACCACAGTATTTGTTGTCACAATCCAAAAAGTTAGAGCTTTGGCTGGCTAAGGTCAGTGTAAAGCTGCTACTATCACCTGAGAAATACTTTGCCTTTATTCTTCCTATATTATGATATCTTAAACCAAAGGTTTACCAAAACTAATAGTGGAAAGAATAATGATTTAATTTGTGTCAACTTAATCTAAAAAAAAAAAAAAAGGTTAAATACAAAGCCTCTAGATTTCTACATTTGAGAAAACCTAGAATGTTTTTAAAATAATCTCATAAATCTTTCACAGTTTTGTTATTATGTTCTGCAACACCCTTCTAAAACTTAGGACCTAGAACTCTGAGATCCAGAGATGTATTGTCAGGAATACTAACAGCTACATATATGTCCTTGAGCAATAGCCTCAAACTTAGTTACACAAATTTCTAGAATTTTGTGAATTTCAAATTGGAAAACTATTCCAAATAGTTTATAAAAATTCTGACTTACTTTTTCAAATGATTTTTCTTAAGCAGAAACACCAGTATGACACTGATCGTAGAAGAACAAGGCAAGGCAGATGTTCTATTTAACAATGACAACAAAAATGGACTAGCAATAGCACCTTTCATCTGCCAAATATGTTTATTTTTTTAAACAACACCTGTGCAAGAATCTCTGACAATGAGAGGTTGAATTATTTAGATGGTAAGTTTCTTCTAATTCTAAGATTCTCTGATTATATCAAAATTTGTTTAAAAACTACAGCAACACAAAAAGACCAAACATACACCCACACCCACCCACCCACCCACACCCACACACATGATACATGCCACATAAAACTAAAAAGCATACATATTCTTCACGTATATACTATTTCAACTACAGTAGAAGTAAGGTTCTTTCCAGAACATAAATAATTGCTAGAATTTCTTCAAACAAATCCAAAGTGAAAACGAAAACACCAAAACCAAGAGGGTTTATTCAGAGGTCAGGCTGTTCTTCAGAATACAATATGTGGAAATAGTCTGTGCATTATTGTACGCACACATACACATGCTCTCACACCAGAAGGCTTCAAGAATCCTTGTGCAATGCACACAGGCGTCCCTGTATAGAATTGTTGTCACTTCCGAATACATTCTCCTATAAAATGAAGGATAGAACTTGGGTCATTGATGGAGCCAAATGATAGATATAAACTACGATGTGTCAAATGTGTCTGATGTGGAAAGATGCCCAAAGATGGCTTGTTAACAGAAGGGAGAATGGTACTTCCTTCCTACCAAATCCTCATGAAAAATGTAAGATGTGTAGTGTTTGGGGAGCATTTATTATGAGCTAATTAGAGCATGTTGAGTGGAAATGAATAGTGAATAATTCAAAGGAATTATAGTCCCAGCTTGGAGCCGCCCTGTCAATACTGATGTTCAGCAACACCAGTCCCAAAGGAAATGGGAGCAGGAGGAATATAAGTTGTCAGTGTGATGAAATGAAATAGTTGCAACTGCAGATGGATTATTAACTAATATTGACTCTTACTCTGAAAGCTGTCAGAGCTTTGCTATGCAGCACTGAAACAGCTGGGAATGTTCTGTCATGAAGCCACTGGAGAAACATTCTAGTTGGGTTGAAATACAAAAGCTAGATATTGGCTAAGGACATAAGAGTCGTAAGTTTGCTTCTGGGTCAGACAAAATGAACACCACTTTTTTAGTCTATTGTAAGATATTTGCTTATTTGATTCATCAACCATTTATTAAGCCCTTGCAAAGTGACAGGCACGATAGCTTCTTGACAGTTGACACCAATCCTGCTGTTATGGACATTGCCATCTAGGAAACACTGAATTGATCATTTAGTATTTTTTTATAAAAAGTGGCAAAATAAGAAGACTATACTTTTAGGGATCACTTCTATAGTTTGTCACTAGAGAAGTTTCTTTGAACATACAGAATCCCAGAAACCACAAGGAGGAATTACAGTGTCCTTTCCTGGGCATGAAGTTGGCTCTGGGCAAAGCTTCTGCAGCTGCCCTCTGCCACTGATGATCTTTCTTCCCTCCATTGGAAGAGCGAGAAGGAAGGGAAACCATCTTAGTGAGAGGTGGGTGGTGAGGGAGGGGAAAAAAAATGCCTCATTGGTTAGGATAGAATATTTTTACAGGATAACTGCTGTAAAAATAGATCTAAAGATTTAGGGGCTCAACTTAATGGAAGTTTATATCTCATTCATATTTCAATTTCGAGCAAGTCGTTTAGGTTAAGGGACTTGTATTCATCCCTGGTGACATCCTTGCCCTGGATTCCTTTTATTTTGCTGTTCCGCCATCCCTAGGGCCTCACAGTCTTCAACAACTGCAAGCAGAAGGGGTCAAACCATGAGGAAGGTACATCTGCTTCTTGAAAGCCTTGGTCCCAAAGTGGCACACACCACTTTTCCTATAATTCAATTGACTGATGACTAGGACAACTAGTACAATGACTAGTGCAGTTACTACACATAGTAATAAGGGGGTGGTATAGAGATAGAAAATGTAGTAATTGGTTTGGCAACTACTTTCCAGCTACAACTTCATGGTGTGAAGAAAGACCAGATTTTGGTAAACAGTTAGACTTATCTAGAGTAAAAGTAAAATGGAAAACGTCATTTAATAAGCAAACTTGTCAAATCTGGGCCTTTAACTGGTCATAAAAGAATTAATAAAAACTTACTTTAAAAAGCTTGAAAATATTTGATATGCAAAAATATTTTTTAGTGTTTCAGACAGTAATTTTATTTTCTGGCCAGGATTAGGTTTATCATAAAGAATATATTTCCTTTGGTGACTATCTGGGTTGAAAATTTATATAATAGTGGTCTTCCTCAAACAACGGCAATTCCAGCACAGGAATGACTCGCTATTCAAGAAATGAATTTTGAAACTACATTGGATTGTTGTAACATGAACAAAAATCAAATGATTATAAAAAATTGTAATATCAAACCCAATCCCTATTCTTATTTTAAAATTTCCTATTGTGTTGATGATAAGAACATGTTTATAATCCAAAGTATTTGGTATTAGACACGTACAGATTATCGATGTCAGACTATATTGTAAACAGATGATTTCTTTTATAAATTGTGAGATGAAGTATGGAGAACATTTGGAAAGACCAAGTTACAGAGGGTAAGTAATATATCTAGAATTAGGTCATAGCTCTCTTACTTCAAGTTCCTTGAAACCTATAGTAAATGCATCTCTTTGCATTTCATCTTCTCTTTTCGTCTTGTATATCTGTTTAAAACTTTCATCTTCATAAGATAGCCAACCAGTCTCTCTCTCATAGGTGAATTAGAAGTATATACCTTTATTCCACATATACAAGTAGTAGAATAAAAATTTTTATTTGCTAGGTACTATCATTCCATTGCATATGTGCTAATATAACATTTTTTTTTTTTTGAGGAAGAAATGACCCTTGACCGAACATTTCAAAAGTAAAAATCGTGATGAGTTGACTAATTTTTCCTGTCCCTTCTCCAGCCACTTCTTTATTTGCAGCTTGGCATAGTCTTTTGACCCCATAATATTTCCCTGGAATATGAGATCTAAATACAGGTCAGCCATGGGTTTCCTAAAACAGGTACCTTCTTGATAAAAAGAGACAAGAACATCTAGAAAAAGCCAAGAATTCTCTACTTTTTCCATCTTCTTGCTTTGAATTTGTATTAGTTTGTCAGGGCTGTCATAACAGAGTATTACAAACTGGGTGGCTCAAGCAATAGAAATTCAATGTCTCACTATTCTGAAGCGTTAGTAATGTGAAATCAAGTTATCTGCAGGGTGGTTCCTTCTGAAGTCCATGAGGGGAAGGATCTGGTCCAGGCCTCTCTCCTTGGCTGGTAGACCACTGTCTTCTCCCTGTGTCTTGTCATGTTATCTTCTCTCCATCCATCTGTTTCTGTGTCAAAGTTATTTTTATAAGGATAACAGTCATATTGGATTAGTCCTTAATCTCTAAAAAGTAAAGGTAATGTTTGAAGGTTATTGGAGTTTAAAAATATATATATATATATATATATATTTACCAGGGGAGGGGGGCACAATTACAACCCATGACAGAATTCAAATATGATGTCAAGTTAGAATCACTGTCTTGCAAAACTGAATTAACCAGTATGAGAATGATGTACAAAACACAAGATATGGATGATGGACAGAAAGATTAAGAGTCACTGATGGCCCTAAAGAGCACCAGTCAATTAGGTGGGGACCTAATTCAGAATAACAATTTCTCTAAAATGCAGTTCCACAGTGAAAAAAATATACAAATGATTTGTTAATAATTTAAACATTCAGAGATTCTTGAAAGACTTAGAAAAACTTAAGATTAGTACCATATAAGGCATTATTTATCTTATTTACATTTAAATACACTACTCTGAAAATGGGTACATCGTATATTTAAATTTAATGATTGATTTATATTTTCACATTGCTTACTTATAAAAATGCTTTATAAAAATGATTATTTTTAGGCATTTTATTTTGATTGCTGACTAGAACATATCCAGAGAGTAATAGATACTCTAATTTCCTCTTTTTCAAATAGAACCAAAACACTTTGTTTCTGTAAAAAATGGACTCGGAAATATTGTCTCTCAGTGGTTTGTAAAGAATTTAGTTAATGACATATTAAATTATATCCCTTTGAATTCTTTCACTCCTATTTATATTTTTTCCTAAGTCTTACTCTTTGAAGGTCTTATTTTTCTATGTATCAATATTTAACTTGGCCCACATAATTATGATAGACAAGATAATATCATTGTCCCATAATGTTGAAGTAAAAGATATTCAATTCTATAGCATGCTTTATTATTTTGATGTTGTCATCTATGATGTCTGTGATGCCTGTGTTTTAACCACTCGTGTTAATATTCTGCATTAAATCCCCATGGTATATACTCAATCTGTTTCATCAGTTCTAAAACAGAACACTTGCTGTCTAAATTGAGTCATGTTTGCATTTCCAGCTGTGTGTAGGCAGCTAGCCACATTCTTTTCTATTCATATAAACAGACTATTAGAATTATGTAAACAGTATAACTTTTAAATGCTCATTATGTTCCATTAGATCTATTTACTAGACTCACATAATCTCAAAACATCAAAATTTGAAAGAAAGGATATTAGATTAGGATAGTATTCTCAGACTGGCCAACAATGTATATACCTAGTTTTATACAATGAAGAAGAAGCAGAAATCCTTTTTTAATAAGGAAAACCTGAGGAAGTGTAGAAATAGAAGATTCCATTTATAAATGAGCCATTTCCATGGGAGTTAGTCTGATAGATCAAATAGAAATTGAGGCAAACTAGAGGATATGTTTGATTTAAGGACTCATGATTGAATGTACATGAATGTATCAGATATCAAATTTCTGAGTTTAAACAATATTTAGATAAACCGATAAAGGAGACATTGAGAATTTTTACTTTGGGAAAAAGTAGAAAATCCCTCTTCTTCAGCATATTTCTCGTTGGTTTAGAGGAGGACAGTACTTTTTTATTCCTCTCACTCATTTGGCTAAGCTTGGAATTGATAAAAAATTAATAATGTGTTTGTTTAGAGGAAAAGAAATATTTCAATGGATGGAAACAAGGTGAAAGTGCCTTAGAGAAAATAAATGGTTTTATTAACTTTCTATTAACAGTTATTATCAATGAGTAGTCCAATTCTTGATGCTGAAATAATGGTGTAGAATAAATCCTTTCTGAATCAAATGAATTGATGCTATGTATATTTATGGCATTCAAACAGTTTAAAATCATATAATTACAGAGTAAAAATAATTCTAATGACAAGTTCCCTCAATAATTACATAATCATGCTATTGTACGGTTGGAAAGAATCTTACATATCAGGAAAGTATCTTCCCTTTCAACACAGAAACTCTTATGTTTCCTCCAATAGGAAATCAGGAAGATTCCTTTGAATATTCCAGTCATGAAGGATTTCAGTGTAATTATAGGGCTATAGGGCTCATTTCCAAACAAAGCTATTTGTAATATAGATTAGCTTAATAAGATCTGCTTTTCTTTAATTGTCACTAGATTTACCTTGTTCCATCTTCCATTAGTTTACAAAATAAATTTAATCTGTCCCAAAATACAATACACTAACCCAATGCTTTTATTCTCTATTTGATTTTATGACCCTGAAGGGCAGAAACATTACTGATTTACCAACCTGTTGTCACAACCAAGCCTATGATAGGTGTTCAATTATTTGTGGAAATTGTGGAAATTGAGGAAAGGATTCTAGCTCACCTGGGTAGCTCAGTTGGTTAAGCATCCACCTTCCACTCAAGTCATGATCTCAGGGTCCTGGGATGGAGCACTGGTCAAGCTTTCTGCTCAGTGGGAGATCTTCTCCCACACCTTCTGCCTCTTCCCTACTGCTCATGCTCTGTCTCTCTCTCTCTTTTCAATCAATCAATCAATCAATCAATCAATCAAATGAAAGAGTTCTTTACATAATACTCTATAGTATTATCATAACCACATATCTCACACCATCATAACTTACGAGAACCATTTATTGTCATTAACTGTATTCTTCAAAATTCTGTTTAGAAGTTAGATGAAACCTCTCTCTCCCTTTCTCTCCTTTAAATTTGATGCACTTAATCTAATTTGTATTAATGTGGCTTTCCTGTTGCTAAACAACTTTAAATGTTCTAAAAATTTCTGAATTTTAACTTAATTTTAGTTAAATAAAAGATGTCTTTGGGAGAGGTACAGCTATATTCAAGATCTATATAGCTCTGATGGCTGGTACAGTAACCACTAGGCAAATGGAACTTGTGAGCACTTGAAGTGCAACTATTTCAAATTGAGATGTGCTGTAGGCATAAAATACACACTGGATTATAGAGACTTAGAACACAAAAGAAGGAACTAATTTTTATATCAAATACATCTTCAAATAAAAATTTCTTGGACATATTGGATAAATAAACTAATTTTACTTGTTTCTTTTTATTTTAATGTGGCACTTAGAAAAGAGAACTTTGCGCATTACATTTTAGTTAGATATTCGCACTCTGGAAGAATTATTGATAATACTTTACATGGAGAAATAGTCATGATCTGCATTCATAATTCTTGTTGGCCTACCATAACACTTAAGAAATATCAACGTCTTCCATTAGATTTTAACTCAGAGGAGGTCTTTCCTCTGATAACCTAGTTACTTGCCAGCAATGTTAAAATCTGTTCTAATCTTTTCTCAAGATTGGGCTTTTCAATTTACTCAATGATTTTAAGTGGTCTTTTATTAAACAACTAGATAGGAGCACTTTCGTAAAGCTCTTTTTCTTTCTGCATTCAGCATTTGTATCAACCATTTGTTAATCCTCTCAATTTATTTCTCTAAATGATATTCCTGGCTTTGTTATCTGACCATTTTTTTAAATATAAAATACACTGTCTCAAACATAGATCTTAATTTCATCATCTGAGTGTCATAAATATCATTTATTGGGAAATGATTATTAGGAAACAAAACATTGCCACTATGAAAGAAAATACATGTTTCCTATTTAATAGTTGCCATTTCAAGAACCATTTTTAAGGTCAATGTTAAATCTGTTACTAATGTAAGGGCAATGTGAAGGCAGGACAGTACTATTTTCCCAATATTCCATTAGAGTTCCATTAAATAGTATTTCAAATGACCTCACCGTGTCAACCACTTTAGAAATAAGCAGAAATTCTTAAATGCATTTAATATTTAATTTCCAATTATCCTTTTAAAAGAATCATATCCTTAGTTCTTTTTTTTTCCTCAATCATCATTTTTATTAATTGGCTTTATAAGCTAAAGTGCATGGTAAAGACTAAAAAGGATATGCATACATAGGAAAAGGACATTTTTCTCACCACCATTAGGAAGACCTGAGATGCCTAGGACAGACAGACAGATGTCTGTCCTAGGAACACGGGACTGAGGGAAAATGTATGCAGACAGCAGGCCCGGGGGCTGGCTTCTGGCATGGGTCTGGGGCCTGCAGAAGCTGCTGGCACGCTAACCCTGCCCAGGCAAAAGCTGTAATAGTGTTGGGACAAAGGGTCCCACTTTGGATTAGCTGCTGCTGGTGCCAAATGTGTTTAGTTCCATTCAGGGCCCTGGGGAGCCAGCATTGCTACGAAATGTCTCCTCCTGCAGACAAAGAAACCTTCACCCTCCCAAAGTGCCAGTCATAGGAGAGGGTATGGGGGGATCACTCCTTAAGTTAGCCTGGGCCCGCTGCATAAGCCCCCAGCTGTGGGTAGCCACACCTTTCCAACTCTTGGTGAATACGTAACTGGGTCAGGGTTAGTCAC
>CM053603.1:171260278-171288092 GCA_028646535.1 Procyon lotor | reverse complement strand
AGGGGAAATCTAGAAACAAACGTAGCACCTATTTAAGGATCCATATCCTCAGTTCTAAGTTTTCTGACTCACAAGTTAAGCAAGAATAATGAAGTGTTGCTGCCAAACTGAATTCTTTTAGAAATCCAGCAACAGAACAGGAATTTTCTTTTAGGGAATCAATGTGTAAGAATAAGCATCACCCTGAGACTCGACTTGGTCATGCTGTTATTATCTGGGACAGAATCACATTCTAAGCTAATTCGTGGCATTCTTTCAAACTCAACATAAATTACTAGATAAATACCTTCAGAATAAAGCTAAAAATACACTGTGAATGTGTACCAAGCACCTGGTAAATTCAGATAAAAGAAAAGATCTTCTAACAACATTTTTGGCCATATAATCAGTAGGCAACATTAGCAAAAGTTGAGACACATCAGATGCTTGAAAATAAAGTTTGTTGGGGCGCCTGGGTGCCTCAGTTGGTTAATCAGCTGCCTTCGGCTCAGGTCATGATCCCAGGGTCATGGGATCGAGTCCCACATCGGGCTCTTTGCTCAGCAGGGAGCCTGCTTCTCCCTCTGCATCTGCCTCCACTCTGCCTGCTTGTGCTCCCTCTCTCTCTGACAAATAAATAAATAAAATCTTTAAAAAGAAAAAAGAAAGAAAAGAAAGTTTGTTTATACATAGTGTTAATAGTGGCAGTCCCATTAAATTGGATTCCTTTCCTGTTTTTCCTCTCTTTGTCCTTATTATTTCCAAAATGCTTATGTATTATTACTGTGTGTCCTGGTTCTCAATTCTATTACTCTTTGCTTTCATCTGAATTTTCAAACAATTTAACGTTCAAGGCTACCCTAGAGTTCCTCCCACATTTACTTTCTTTATTGGTGTCCACTACATTGTTATACTTCCATCTCTGGGATTTTTTTTCCCAAGAAATCACTATTTAATTTCATATAACTTGGCTCCAGTAAATATTGCAGCAGCTGAAAAACATGACCTCTAAAAATATTACCAGAAACTATGTAATTAAAAATTGTGGTTATTATATACTCACACACATACACTGTATGTAAGTATATACACTTACTGTGTTAACATTATTAGATATCTTTATTAGATATCTTAATTAGATTTAAAGATATAGATATATTAGATTTATGTATTAGATTTATATATTAGATATATTTATTTATTGGACAAATAAATATATATTTATTATATTTAAAGATATAGATAGATATGAAATCATTATAAAGATATAATGATATCTTTATATCATTATTAGATATCTTTAATCAAAGACAGAATCCCTAATATAAAACATCTCTTTCTCTATCTCAGAGAGAGAGAGAGCAAGAGAGCAGAAGGAGGGGCAGAGGGAGAGACTCTCGAGCAGACTCCTACCTGAGCTTAGAGACCAATGTAGGGCTCAAATCCCAGCACCCTGAGATCATGATCTGAGCTGAAATCAACAGTCAGATGTTTAACCAACTGAGCCACCCAGGTGCCCCAAGAATCAACTTCTTTAAAACACCTCATTTATATTGTCCTCAAGGTAGACACCTTCCAGAAAAGGTATGGTTACCTATGTCTTAGATCTTTCTCCATAATGTCAGTGTAATAGTTCTTGATCAAACTTCCTAATATCATGTATGGAAAAAAAATAAAATTTAGAAAAGAAAGTAAGTATTAACATTTACTTTTTGCATTTTCAACCAGTTATTGTGTGACTCTCATGTCATTGTGTCATGTTTGGATAGTTAAAATGTAACAAATCATTTCTAAACTTCTCCCCATAAATTTGATGTTTGACTTTCCATCACCCCATTATTTTATAAATACTTTCCACCACACCATTTGCTTTCCACACAATTATTTTATAATTGCAGGTGAGGGAAGAGAACAAACAAAAATACTATGATGGCCACCTGGGTGGCTCACTAGTTAAATGTCCGATTCTTGGTTTCAGCTCACGTCGGGATTTCATGAGTCACAGGATCAAGCCTGTGGGGCTCTGCACTCAGCCATGAGTCTGCTTGGGATTCTCCTTCCCTCTCCTTTCCCTCTGCCCCATCCCCCACTTGCACACACACACACACACACACACACTCTCACTCTGTCTCCCTCTAAATAAACAAATCTTAAAAAAAAAAACTGATATAAATTCTATTTCTAACTATGAGCAAAAAACAAAAGTGACTATTTTTTTTGTTGTTGTTCCTAAAACCTAAAGGACAAGCATTTGGGTAAACTGGAGACTTGTTCTAAAGAAAGTAGATCAGCTGCTTGAAAGAAATTATTGGCACTTGAGTATTTGACATCACTGTTTGATGCTTCTTTCAATAAAGACAACTTAGTAGCATGGAATGTTGTCCTCTAACCTTTATTTTAAGGGCATTGAGCATGCCTTTACAAGCCACTGCATTAACATTATTAGATATCTTTAATCAAAGACAGAATTCCTAATATAAAACATTTTGGTTTATGTTTTCTGTGAGTTTCAATGTCTCTAAGGACTTAGGGTTTTTTGGGTTTTGTTTTGTTTTGTTTTGTTTTTTAATTTGGTAGACTGTAAGATATTTGGTAATATGTAAAGTATTCAGGTCATTGGGTTGGGCACGGCTTTTTTGTTTCCCCTGGGTCTAGCCTTTGCATTAAATGAGGTTTCCAGTAGCTTACTATAATAAAGTTTTCCCCATTTCAGATCAACTGCTAAGCAAGAAATAAAAAGGTAGATCCAGGGAGTCTTTATCATCAGAATGGTTTCTCTCTAGAAAGAAAAAAAGACACTCTATAGTAAACTGTGATAATTAGGATAGATAGATAATTATAGGCTCTACTAGTAAAATGTTACCTATCAATGTGGAACACATAAAATATTCTCTTTTCATTTTTAAGGAATTCTCTCAGGATACAGGTTACAATTATCCTGAAGGTAAATAGTAATCACATCAAATTGCAATTGGTATATTTCACAAAGATTGGAATTTATATGAGTCAGTAGAGAAAAATGGGATTCATTTTAGTTAGTTCACTGAGTGCCAAGCTTATAGTTAATCACATTTGCTAAATCAGATTAATAGTAAATGAAACTGTGTCATGTAATATCTCAAAATAATTCTTTCCTTTGTGAGATCAGTCTTACTACCACTGCAACCTCACAATCTAGTTCAATTTTTTTCTTTTAAAAGAGAACATCAAGATTGTTGTTTGTTTGTTTTTTTTTCCCCAATCAGGAATACACACAAAAATTGAAAGGATGACAGCCTACAATACTGTCTGATACAATGCTACAAACTGTGTTTGTGTGTCCCCCAAAATTCATATGGTGAAACCTAATGCCTAATGTGATGCTACTTGAACATGGGAACTCTGTGGGGTGATAAGGTCATCAAGGCAGAGCCCTTATAAATGGGATTAGGGCCCTTATAAAATAGATCCCAGAGATCTCACCTGCTTCTGCCATGTGAAGACACAGCAAAAATGAAAAGATGCTGTTTGTGAATCAAAAAGTGGGTCCTAACCGGACACGGAATCCTCCTATGCCTTGATCTTGGATTTCCCAGTTTCCAGAATTGTAAGAAATAAATGTCTGTTGTTTATAAGCCACCCAGTTTATGGTAGTTTGTTATAGTGGTTGGAATGGACTAAAACACAATACTGGCATAACACTTTTGCATGAACACCAGGATCTTATTGCTAACAGAGAGCAAAACCTCAAACCAAAGTTAATTGTATTTGGTTAGTTCACTGAAGTTGGATATTGGGAAAGATTTTAACAGTACAAATATTTCAACTTTGGCTTTATCTTGTTTTAGCTTCCTCTTTCTGAAGTATGGTTTTATAAAGTAAATATATTTTGTACAATTAACATGTATTATGTCTATAAAATTTTTTTTAAACTAGGATAAATAGTTGATTATATTTACTACACATTGCCAAGAGAGGCATTAGTTAGGCATTTCCAAGAGAGTCATTAGTTGAAATGGAAGTACAATTATTTTAGGTCCTCTGAGAAATAATTAGGGAAGAATAAATAGGATCTTAGAGCTATAACCAATTATCTCCTAATGCACTTTCATTAATTTGACATGCTGAAATGATTAAGCTGAAGAAGCATTACTCTGAAAATCTGTTACTAAACTTGAATAAGATCAATCCTATGTTTTTCCAATTTTATTTCTTTTCTTGTATTTAAGATTTGTAGTTTGCATTATAATTATATGCGTATTTGGTCAAATTCCTTTTTACTATCCTATTCCCCTACTCTATCATCTAATCAGCGCAACCATCCATTCATTATTTTCCTCATTCTTTCATTTATTCATTTGTTTGGTTGTTCAGGCAACTGATCTTCATCAAATGCTTAATGTGTGCCATATTGTGTATTGCAGTATATCAGCTATTTGAGATAAGACTTCTTATCCTACTACCTCTTCCTAAACTCAGTTGTCCTTACTTTTCCGGAAAGCTTGATTGACCACTATTTTAACCAACATACAAATCTTTGATGACTAATTGGAAGCATCAAACCCTAGATTTTTACAGGGCATGTCTTATATAACATCTGGCCAACAAGGATCCTTAAGTTACTATGGACATGCTTTACCACAGCTGTAAAAATCCATTAAATACTTTACCCATCTTTTTGTACTTACTAATACTTGTTTCACTTGTTTGTTTGGTTTCTTATTGTATTAGGAGTTGCTCTCGGTTTCTAAGATGTTGGAGGGAGATCCTGCAAGAGGAAGAGCTTAGCCCTTACCAACCACTCCCCTTCCCAAACACAGTCTCTTCTGCAGAAGCTCATATTTTTTGTATAATTTATCTTCTTTTGTCAAAGCCATATTTTCACCTCTAGGACAACATCTGTACTTTAGCAACCTTTCTATCTGTTCATTGGTTTTTCACAAACAAATTATAACATGATTGACAAATATCATAGAAGCACAATTCAGCTATAAATTTTTTATGGGCAAAAATAGAAGCTTATTAAAATAATTACACAGAGCAGGTGGCAATATAACATAGTCCTGGATAGAAGGAGGCCTAAACTTTACCCAGTTTCCTAGGATCACTCAGTATGATAAAAACTTTTGATCAGTCTACTTCCCAGCAGTGAGAAATCTAATCACAGAAATAGTTCCTTCATTGTGATTACCTCACTTCTGACTTCACTGTGCAAATACTGGATACTCTGGTGATAGGCTAACTTGTTGATTAAGTGCAGGAAATTGTGTTTGGTTATGTTCTGGTATGCATGCTGGTTGATTTCTATTCCAGCCACTAGCCTCTCAGGGTTCAAATCCTCCAAAATAGCTTCTTCTGAATGTTTTTAACTTATTGCTCTGTGAATATTTTACAAGTTGCCAAATCAAAACTTATTTTCCTCTTCGCACTACCACAGAAGCTGAATCTCTCAGGTACCAGGGTCAAAAATTATACTATCTTTTACTCTTTCAACCCTGTTTCTAGTCAACTGACAGTAGGTAAAATGATAAAGTTAAAGTTCTGTTTTACTCAATTGATCCTTTCTTTCCACACCCATTGCTGCCTTAACCTTGAATGATTTTAAAGTTGTAGTTAAATCCACATGTGCTGGACTCAACTCCTTGAATTTAAACCCATCCTATTCTCTTAACTATATTTGTGAAATTAGTCTAATCTCTTAACTTCTCTGCACCTGCGCCTATACGTCTAAACTGTTAATGAAAATCACATGCCAACATGACATGCTTGTTGGGAGGAATAAATAGGTTAATATATATAAATATTTAAACCAGTGAGCAGAGTGTAATTTAAAAAGTAACTGATTTCCCCAACTTCAGCCTTTTGTTCACTTTTCGTTTTATTTTATTTATTTATTTTTTAAGATTTTATTTGTTTAACAGAAAGAGATCACAAGTAGGCAGAGAGGCAGGCAGAAAGAGAGGGGGAAGCAGGCTCCCAGCTGAGCAGAGAGTCTGATGCGGGGCTCGTCGATCCCAGGACCCTGAGATCATGACCTGAGCCAAAGGCAGAGGCTTTAACCCACTGAGTCACCCAGGCGCCCCCATTATTCATTTTAAATCCAACATATTTTTCTGACTCCTATTTCTAAAACATTTCTCCAATTATGTAATTTTTCTTTTAAAAAGTGTTCACAATTCTTATATTAGCAACTGATATAACAAAAAACTCCTTAATCTGACTTTCCAAGGATTAGCCCTCATCATCTTTCTAACTCTCCTGGGGTCTAGTACACATGGTAGATACAGGAAAATGAATACTTTTCTAATTAAGTTAATATGCTAATATGTTTCTTTAAATACTATTTTGGGTTTTTTTGGTTCTTTTTTAAAGATTATATTTATTCATTTGAAAGAGAGAGAAGGAGAGAGAGAGAAAGAGAGCATGAGAGGAGAGAAGGTCAGAGAGAGAAGCAGACTACCCGAGGAGCTGGGAGCCCAATGCGGGACTCCATCTCGGAACTCCAGGATCATGACCTGAGCCCAATGCGGGACTCCATCTCGGAACTCCAGGATCATGACCTGAGCTGAAGGCAGTTGCTTAACCAACTGAGCCAGCTGGGCACCCTTTAAATACTTTTTGGAATAAAATGAAATTAATCTATATACATATATGCTTTCAGATTATAGTGATCAAAAATACATTTCTGGATGTAAATTTAAAGAATTTTAAGAAAAATATCAATGAACAAAGAGTTCAAAAGACAACAATGATAAGGTAAAATTTATATAGCTATTTGTAGTTTTCTTTATAACTTGGTACATTGAAGATAATTATCTTTATGGAATTCATTATAGCTCTGGTAATAATTCAGTGGTCAAACTCCTTAGCAACCAGATTACCTTCTCAGCTCCCATTAAAGCAAATGACTTTTGAATCACCAAAAATGGTCTGTCAAATTGGGTGATGGTTTTGCTAATATGAACAAATATATGCAAACCAAGTCTCCAAAAATCGTAGAATATAATGACTGATTTTAGGTCATGTATTTAAAAAACTAAAAACCGTTGGGATGCCTGGGTAGCTCAGCTGGTTAAGCATCTGCCTTCAGCTCAGGTCATGATCCCTGGGTCCTAGGATCGAGTCTTACATTGGGATTTTTGCTCAGCAGGGATCCTGCTTCTCCCTCTGCCTGCTGCTCCCCCTGTGCTCTCTCTCCCTTTCTCTGATAAAAGAATAAATAAAATCTTTTTTAAAAAATTCAAATAAACCTTTTATTTATTTATTTTTCAAAAAAAACATTTTTAACAACTCTAAAATTTCACATGAAAATTAACTGGAAATTATTAATATCTTAAAGTAGTAATACTACACCCATTTAGATGCTGAAGCATTTAGGAGTAAAGCATACTGCTGTCTCCACTTGGCAGTGCATCAAAAATATACAATGATTTGATAATATAAAGGATGGATACATAAATAACCTGATGAAACAAGTACACTAAAAGTGTTAATTGTAGGTTAACAATTAGGTTATATAATATATAACCTAGGTTGTATATTGTTACATGTGAGATCACTATAATTTCTTTCAACTTTCTTCTATATTTGAACATTTTCATAATAAAATGTTAGAAAAGGCAGTATTTCTAATGTTATCTATAGAACATTAATGATTGTAATTGAGATCTTTCAAAAAGGAAAAATTCTTCATATACATGAGAATCCATGAGGCACAAAAATGCTAGTGTGGGTTTATGTGAAATTTATCTGAATGTTGCTGTGATTTTAAGATCTTCATTATCGGGGCTCCTGGGTGGCTCAGTGGGTTAAAGCCTCTGCCTTCAGCTCAGGCAGGTCATGATCTTAGGGTCCTGGGATGGAGCCCCTTATCACTCTGCTCAGCAGGGAGCCTGCTTCCCCCTCTCTCTCTGCCTGCCTCTCTGCCTCCTTGTGATCTCTCTCTCTCTTTCAAATAAATGAATAAAATCTTTTAAAAAATAAAATAAAAAATAAAATAAAATATTCATTATCAACAAGATCAATAATGAAAATGTGGTCTTCCCAGAAAGAAAGAAAGAAAGAAAGAAAGAAAGAAAGAAAGAAAGAAAGAAAGAAAGAAAGAAAGAAAATGTAGTCTTCAGATTCTTGAACCAGGACTGCATATGTGCCTCTAAAGCAGCCAGTTTGGACCCAATCAGGAACCCTGATGTGGATAAAAGAGAAGAAATAGCAGTCAGTCTCTCTCTGGGGAACCTCCCTAGAAACCACAACAAAATAGCAGAAAAGAATGGTTTAACAGGGAGGTAGATCTGGAAGTAAAGAGAAAGCCAAGGGCAGTTCATGGCAGTGACTGATGAGCCCTTCCAGGTGGGACTTACAGTTTCAACACAGAAGGCCCAATCATTAAACAAATATTTGCAAACTATAAATATTACTACAAGTAGTGCTTATCAAATTACAGATTTTATGAGAGTAAAATAGAGAACTTCAAATTAGATTAGTTCTTCAAGGTCTTTTTTTTTTTTTAAAGATTTTATTTATTTATTTGACACAGAGAGATCACAAGTAGACAGAGAGGCAGGCAGAGAGAGAGGGGGAAGCAGGCTCCCTGCTGAGCAGAGAGCCCAATGCGGGGCTCGATCCCAGGACCCTGAGATCATGACCTGAGCTGAAGGCAGAGATTTTAACCCACTGAACCACCCAGGTGTCCCTAGTTCTTCAAGGGTCTTAATGTGAAAATAATTGGTCCCCAGACTCTGCCAGGGGACAATTCTGGGCATTGATGTCTCCTGCAGGCTCATCTGGGCAAAGAGCAGAGGCCAATTCCAGGTCTCTTCCCACATACCACCCCCATCACTACCCTATATTTTTCCTCACTGGACAGCACAGGAAATTTTCAACAACAATTCCAAATCTCAAAGTTACATAAATGTATATTACACAAGAAACTTGAAACTAGGCACAAAGTTGCTTATCAAAATGCTTTTTCTAATGGAGTCAAGCTTTTTCCACCCTTTCTGCACACAAGTTTTGCTTAACTTCTGATATCCACATACCATGAATTAATAAGAATGTTGAGAAAGTAGTGTTAATTAAAGCTAAGGAATGGAGCCGAAGTATTTTTCTGCTGACATAAAGGTATTAAGATTTCCAACTATCTCACTACCTAAATGATACAATTTTGAGTATTTGAAATGTTTTCTTTAGAGGAGTGGACATTCATGACAAATCCTGAGATTGAGACACTTGTATTTGCATAATGTGCTCAAAGAACATTCCTGAAACCACATTCATCCGAACACGATGTAATACAGGCTTTACAAACGACTTTTTACAGACACATTTAGTTGTTGTTACACCCTTTGGGGAGTTAACTGAGAAAGTGTTCCTGTAACACTCTCAAATGTTTGGGATGCATTTTTTAGAAATTAATATCTTATTGGCATATGTGTTCTATTACCTCATGTGCTTTTTTGCCTAAAACTTGATGAAATTTTCAGGGGAAAAGAAAGAATAAGAAAGGGTAGCCTATCAGCTATGCAAAATCAAACTGCTTCGTGTTATGAATCTAAGCAAGCAGAGCTGGCCCAGCATGTCTTAATAGTGGACTACACGCCAGGGAAACAAAATACTTGCAGGATTCAAACAAATGGGGTAGGCGTGAGGGAGGATTGGTGGATAAAAACCAATGGTTTTGTCATATTACAAACATTGAGTAAAAGGCAGAACTATAAAGACAAAGAGAAGAAGGATTTCTTGGTCTCTCCCTGTCAGTGAAATCTATGCATTCCAACTTTTTTTTCCTCCTGACAGCAAATATTTTCACACTACACATCACAGAGCCAGAGTAGAAGATAACTAACTCTTTATATCTGCAAATTCCTAAAACATGGACCAAGTCCAGTTTTTTTTTTTGTTGTTTTTTGTTTTGTTTTGTTTTTTGTTTTTGGTGAGGCTTTTGTTATCATGAAATCCTTTCAACTTGCATATATTCCTCTTGCAGCAAAAGTAATTTTCGTAGATTCCCTTTTCTCTCCTCTTCAGGAATGTGAACAGTTTGCGACATCTTGCAAAATCACATGTGTGTATTGATGGATATATTTTGCTTTAGATTTGACATATGCTGATAGCTTGCTCCCCTAGCATCAAATAAAAATAAAAACAGATTTCAATATCAACTTTAGTATAGTGGGCCAAAAAAATTTGAAAAACAACTGAATTTAATTAAGCACAAAGACAGTGATTGGGAGACAGTTTGGGACATGGAGTTTGAATAAATCCAACAATTTTATAATTCTCAGCTCATGTGAACAATATCACAATAATCATTTAAGAGGTGGAAAGTCAGGAGGATGAATGATTCAACTTACTTTCTGCAAACACACAGTCTATGGAACCAAGTGAAACTGAAATGTACTGGTTACAATTTTAGCACTCTCTAACGGGTGATTGATTTTTAGCAAATTGACTTTAGGAAAAAAAAAAAGGATTTTTAGCACTCTCTCAAATTTTAGAGAGAACAAAGCAGGACTTTAGACTTTCACAGGAAAAAAAAATCAAAGAGAATCAAGACTACAGAAATGAATAAAAACTGATGGTGCTGTTCTCTTTACAGTTTACCAAGTATTTTTATAAGCAATGTCTCAATGTGGGAGTAGGATTAATATATTGTTTGTAATAATAATCCATTGTTTACTAACTAACCCAGATACTAAATAGGATAGTTGTTAAGTGTCTCAAGAGAGATACTGAGTTTGCAGCCAGATTCTATTCTTCACCAAGATTTAGTGGATTGTTAATAATTCATGTGGCAAAATAATAATAATAATAATAATTATTATTATTATTATTATTCCTGTAGCAGAATGGAGAAAAGAGCTCCCAAGTGATACCACTATTATGATTTTTACCATTCAATGTTCCAACTATGGAAGAAAAGTTGGCTATTAGTTAGCATGTCCTCGTCTTTACATCTAAAAGCAAGTTTACGTAGGTTCTTTGTCCCCAAATATAAGTCAGGAAAACAAAGAGAAAGAGGCACGGAGAAAGGTGGTAATGATTTTTGACAGCGTTTAGCCACTAAAGACTCCAACATGGAATAGGACAGCTCAGATTATGGAGAGAGCCCTGTGACCACTCTTAGGACCCCTGCTCAGGCCAGTGGGCTTTAACAAGCCTCCTATGGCTTGCGAAAGTTGCCTGTTCAATATTGAAGAATTTTTCAAGTCACTTGGTAGCTTAAAAATAGGCCATGGTGGGAGTGTTTACACCACAGAAATTGTCAAATGCTACAAATAGAGTATTTTCTTTTTCAGAAATCCAGTTAATCAGCATACCACTATCTGTCCCTGAAGAGTAATCTAGGCACTTCCCATGTTAATTAGGTGCTAAATTACTGCAATCTATTTATCAAGATGAGGGTGCAACTTTCCAGCAATGACTACTGAACACCCCTGGTTGGGTTGTTGGTCACTGGTTAAGAACTCTATGTAATCAATCATCAGTGATATTGGTTAGAAGGGATATATTTCATACAGATCATAGAATATTCATTTAAGATAATTTATCAAGTCACACCTGGGCAAGATAGTCCGTCAAGCAGCCAACTCTCAATGTCAAATCAGGTCATGACCTCCTGATGATGACATCAAGCCTCCCATCAAGCTCTACATTCAGTGTGGAGTCTGCTTGAGATTCTCTCTCTGTTTACCTCTGCTCCTCCGCTCCTCTAAAAAATTAAAATAAAAAAAAATAATTTGTCAGAAGTGGAAGGAGAGAAATCTACAAAGGCAAGAGGTACCTAGATAGGTAGTCATCCTAGGGATAAAGTGTGGTTTGTTAACCTTTACTTGGCAAAGTTCATATCCTAGAGCTTTGATTGCTTGCTGCTCAATTAAAATAATCTTATCAAAAAATCTATCAAAATATGCACTTCCTTTAACTCTCATAATTCCAAACCCAAGAACTCATCCTAAAGAAAATAACTAAATACATCAACAATGACAAACATGTACCAACATTCATTATAGGGAAAAATACATAAAAATCTGGTTAAGCAAGTTATGATACTTTAAAAAATGGAATATTATACAACCATTGAAGTACTGATGTAGATTTATTTTCCATTGACATAGAAAATTCTCCATAACATAATGTTAGATGAGTCAAAGAAGGTAAAAAAAAAATACTGTTTATAATATGATCCCTTTAAAATAAATATGATTAGGAAAAATGCTAGGAAAATATACACCCAAATGTTAGCAGTCATTATTTTAGAGTGATGAGAATTTGAGTAATTTTGTTCAAGTTTATATTTTTCATTTGTTTTCACAACTTTTCTTCATTGAAAAAATATATAAAACAGTTTTTACTTATATAAATAGTACAATATTTTGAAAATGTTAAGCTAATCTATCTTTCCTTTTTCTTCCTGAAACTTGTTGGCCTATAGCCAATCTTTTAATATGGACACAGAGAAGAGGCTAAAAACATCCAGAAGGAGAAATGCATGACTTAAGAATTTCCTGTCAGACAGAAGAGAAAAGAATAAAGTCTTTGTAATTCACAGCAGATTCTCGGAGTGGGAGAAAAATAGAAGGATGGACAGAAATTTGTCTTTATCCATATATACCCATCCCATACTCAAATTTCAAATCCCTAAGAAGAAGTGTTAAATAGGGGAAGTTTAGAGAGATTTCGACCCATTTCCTGTTTTGGACCATGACTACATAACTGCAAAACTTAATGGTATATGATATCTGTCTAACATCAACATCAGACATATATACTGGTCTCAAGTCTAACTAATTCAATCCTATATGAAGTTATCTTTATTTCTATGCTTGTTTTATGATGGGTGTTCTTGGATTTGTTGTAAAATCATATCATCGAGTTAAAAGTGTAATCATTGTAAGGCAAAGGCATATTTTACAGAGTGTTGAAGTGGAAATAATCATCTAAGTTATATAGCTTGGATTTTTTTTTAATTAAGGAGAAACATCTATGATGTATCACTCTAGATATTAACCTTTAACCTTAAAGAGGTATTATTATCAACAAAAGACAATGCATAAAATTTTTCATACCAAGATAGAGGATGTGACACATTTTAGTTAATCTATTCAATAGTTATATGACAGTTTAATACGGAGTCTGGAAGACATTGTAAAAACAAAATTAATTATTTCTGCCTGATATTCATCTTTTTATAGAGCACAATTCTTTCTATTGGGAATAAAAGTAATATACACTAGACTTTATGCACCCAGTTAGAGCTTCTTAGGGGTGAGGTGAGAAAAGCAGAGTTTAGTAGTTTATAAAATATACACAAGCAATAAATTTTTGTTTTTGTCTTTTTTAAAGACTTTACCCACTTATCTGACAGAGAGAGCACAAGTAGGCAGAGAGGCAAGCAGGGGGCGGGGGCGGGGGGGAGAAGCAGGTTCCCCTCTGAACAGAGAGCCCGATGTGGAGCCCCTGGAGCCAGGGGTCATGACTCAAGCCAAAGGCAGCCACTGAATGGGCTGAGCCATCCAGGCACCCCACAAGCAATAGATTTTTGAACCAATCTCTTTTCCAGACATTTGAAAATATTTGGTGATTCCTATAGAAGACCTGTAGAGACGGAATTTATTTTTTACACATTAATATGTCCAGGAAAAGATGGGGCCAAAAAATAAAGAAAAAAATGTTCATTTTACCACTGCTGAGTCAAGCAAAAAATCTTAATGTTTTGGAATCATAAATGAAATCATCCCAGTTTTAAATAGACTATTTTTCCTATTACTGTCTATATGGTTCTTGGTGTATCAGTGAGGATGATTTGGTTCCCACCAAGAGATAGCTAACTTACCAATATAGAAAATTTATTTCTGGGCCTCTGAAGACCTCCCTTACTCTTCTTGCTCAACTGGCTTTTTCCTTAATCTATGTTTACTCATGATCGGTTTTAGAAACGTTCTCTGAACATGGCAAAGTCTATCAGAACGAGAGAGCTGTTTCTTTCCCTGCCAGTCATTATGAATGAGTAAGAATATCATTCCTAGTCATCCTCAGGAATGACCTTCATGTTCATCTGAATGGGACCACTGCCTACTACAAAGTAATTCACTAATGAGGTGAATATGACCCCCATTTTGGCTTCAGCTTGACAGCCTTTACCACTTAGTCACGTGGGAGGGCAGTGGACAACATCAGACCTCTGCTACTATTATGTAAAAATAGAGATATAAATATCATTATAATGACATAATTTGACATTGAATTCAATGAAAGATTTCACAATTCCAGCTTAATTTTTCCCTTTTCTGCTATTAGCAAATTGATACTTCAAAAATGTCACTTTGACTTATGGATGTAAATGTGAGTTATCATTTGATCATTTTCCATAGTAATCAGGATAGATCAGGTCATGCTATAACCCTAAATTTCAATGGCTAACACAGCATAATTTTATTTCTCATGTCCAAGGGTTTAGTTGACTCTGTCCACCATCCAGTGACTCAGTACACAAGACTGTTTTATCCTTTTGACATTATTGCCTGAACAATGGCCCCCACAGTCAGATCTTGGAGGATGTGGTAGACAAGAAAATTACACGTGGGATTACCATTGCTGCAGCCCCAGAGTGACATACTTCATTTCTTTCTCTTGCCCTTGGTCATAATCATATGGGCCTATAGTAATGTAGTTTCTCTTATTCCTGAGAAAGGATAACAGATATCATTGAACAGTATTATTTTTTATCCCTCTACTCAATATATGTTTCTTTCTTCCCTGTGTCCATATCTACTCATTGTCCTTTACATAAATGTATATTTTTATTTTGTATTCAAAGTCTTTGAAATAGAACATTATCAGTAGATCTGGATTTTTGTGTTGCCAAGTCTGTGGATGGTCATGGATAGTCACCAACAACTTAATTCTTTTCTTACTTAGAAAAACTTTCTTGGGGCTCCTGGGTGACTCAGTGGGTTAAGGCCTCAGCTTTTGGCCCAGGTCATGATCTCAGGGTCCTGAGATCAAGCCTCACCATCGGGTTCTCTGCTCAGCGGGGAGCCTGCTTCCCCTTCTCTCTCTGCCTGCCTCTCTGCCTACTTGTGATCTCTCTCTCTCTCTGTCAAATAAATAAATAAAATCTTAAAAAATAAAGAAAAAAAAAGAAAAACTTTCTTGATACTGGATTCCAGCTACCTTTACCAAACAAATGGAGCTGGAAAGTGAACTAAAACATACAAGCTATGCCTACTGACAAAATAATCCCATTTTAGGGTGAGAAGATAGCATTATTGAGAATTAAGTAAACTGATTATGATCACACATCTAATAAGTGGCACTTCTAATATATGAAATTAGAGCTTCCTGAATATAAAGTTGAAATCATTTCCAGAAAAGCTCATGATCATGTCCTGCCTGATCATGCCTGCCAATGTTCTGCCTTTTGGAGTTTGACTAATCCATACCCAAAGTGCCTTATAGTACAATTAGATTTGAAATATGAAACATTGTCTTTTAGGATATTAATTTTGGTAAATATCCTCAGTGGACATCACCAGTCATTCAGGTTTATGCTGATATGATAACTAATTTAAAACCAAAGGAAATCTTCAAAAATCCAACTTGTAAGATATGTTATTCCTAAACATCACCATTTTACTTTGATCCTCTCATCTCAACCCAGTGATATAAGTTACATGAAATTCACTTTTATGAGCTTAAAGTTCAAACTCTAGTTTAAAAAGTTACATGGGAAAATACTTAGTTATCGGGTATGACTCATTTGAGAAGTCTTGGTTTTCTCATTTTAAAAAAATCTACTGAGGAAAAAAAATATATTGCTTCCTACAACTTCTGGATGAAGAATGTATTGAGTTTCTCACGCTGCTGAAACTCTCTTGGCAAAGTCAGCTTTTTGTTCTCTACACTATTTGATGCATGAAAGCCAGTGCTCAAAGCCAAACTGTTTAAAAGAAAAAGCTTGTTGTTTTTTTAAAATAGACTAAGAGGTCGTATCTTGCATTACTATTATAGACTGATCAATTCAGCGTTTACCAGAGCTTGGTTTGGATAAATTTCTTTTCTTAGAATTATAGGTAGTTACAGTTTTAAAGAGAAAAAGAAGGGGTGTGTGGGGAGAGAAACATGGTACTTAAAGAGGATTATTAATGATTCACAAAATTGGAAGAGACTTTTGAGGTTATCTAGTTTTGAGGTAACATGTGCTAAGGCCCTTACTTGGGTGTAAATTATATATTTATCATAGTTGCAGTCTTTCTTTCAGATTATTGTAACAATTATAAAGAAATAGAGCTCTAGAAATACTTGCTGGTATATATTTTGGTCTAATTGTTCTGTTGATGTTATCATGGAAATAGTCTTATTTTGTCTAGGAAACATAATAGGAACTGTGCATCTGAGTATATGAAGAAAATATCAAACCTTAGCCAAACACATACCCACACACACACACACACACACACACACGCGTGCACATGCACGCCCACACACACAGACACACACACATAGGTTAGAAAGAACTGTTGGTAAAAGACACAGGAGGCAGGAAGTACATCAAAGATTACAGGGAAAAAAAGAATCAGAAAATATATCATGGCGAATTTAAGATTGTCAAATATCTAGAAATTCAGAAAAGTCTTCTTGTCCTTTTCTTAGATGGGGAATACAATTCCCTTTCTCATGAAGGAATGGGGCTAATTTAAGTATCCAATAGCCAAAGATATTGGATGCCTATTTCCTTTTCTCACTGCCTTTTGCTCTTTTGTTTTGTACATTCTACGTGCAGACTGGAGCCACATGCAAAAATCTGCCCTCAATGAGCTTACTAGGTAGAAGCTACAGGACTTGGCATTTTTCTGTTTAAGTCATAATTGTAAGTAAATCTTCAGTTTCAAAAGGACTCATAGGTCTCGGATTATTCTTTGCAGATACAGTTGTGGTTCAATTAGCATATTTTCAGCTAATGTATAGGGAAGTTACCTGTAGTCGTTCCAGCCACTGAGTATACTAGCAGATGGAAACACCTTGGATGGAGTAAGGGATATGACTCAGGAAAGGAAAGCAAACCCAGATTTTGGATGAAGAAATAGAGCAAATAAGATGCAGAGATGCAAGTTAGAAAGTAAACCAAATGCAACAGAGTGGCCAACACAGAATCCAAATACTGAAAAGTGAAGGAAAGGGGAAATAGGATATACCCACAGTATCCTTCCAAAAGTTTTCAAACTCAGAAACTTGCCGAGGGAATTGTTTAGCCCTGCCATTCCCAGGGATTGGACCAGAGATGAACTGAGCATCTAATCCAGAACTGATACATTCTGGACTAACAAGAATTCTATCAGATAGATTAGCATGAAAGCTTGTTCTAACAAGCTTTTTGTTAGATGAAAATGACTAAATTGTAACAATTCTTTTTTTCACAACGATTTTAAGTGCCAGATCCTGAGGTTTCTAGGATTTTGTGGGAGAAGCTAAGCACCAACAACAAGTAATAGAAATAAGCAGAAACAGTAACTAAATAAAAATCAAGAAATAAAGATATAGAGAATAGAAGTGATCCCCCATTAGAAATATCTGTGGAGACTGAAAGGAAATGGACACCATATTTGGAGAGTGGAGAAGGTAGATGACCAGCTCCTTCTGCTCAGCTGTAACAAATTAAGGTCTCAAGTCAAGTTCTGTGAAAAGCAGACTTTGATATACAGATTTAAGACCACTTAGTTTACAGTGGAGTGCTCTTAGGAACAATTCCTTGGAAAGAGTCAAAGACATGAGGTTAGAAAGGGAAGAATAAAAATTTGATGTAGTCAACCTATTCTCAACAAAATTTCTGGAGCAAGGTGAATCTTTCAGACTTATTCCTCCTTGAGGCAAGAGGCCAATGTGTCGGTTCCAGCCTTCCGTACATGCAAGGTTCTCTCTATTACAATTTAAAAATCCTGGGAATAAAACAAATATAAGAAGAGTCTGAAGATTAATTAAGTAGGTGGATTACCTAGAGACATTGGACTTGAGGAGTCCACTGTACCCTGTTCCCTGGGTTTTATTATTACCTCCCAGACAGTGTGCTGCAGGAACTTCTAACCTGGCATTGCCAACAGACCTGCCAAAAACAAACAAAAAAGCTCAGAGAAAAGTCTATTTTCCTTAGCTAAAGGACAAGGGTGGCTTCGTAGCAGAAAGCAGTTTCTGTTTCAGTAATCACTGCCCTATTCCAGCCAAAACCCAACAGAAAAACTGCAATATACCATCTTCTACCCACATTTTCCGTGGGGCTGAGTGGGCAGCTGACTTGAGTCCCACTCTCCTACCTTGAGGAAGCAGGCAGTAGTACTCTAATTTTCCCATCCAGTGATGTCAGCAGAGCTCAGAGGACAACCAACTAATCTTTCTATTCTCAGCCCTTCAGAAACACTTGGTGCTTCCCAGCTGGATATTGTCAACGGGGCAGAACAGGGAGCTGATCTTCCAAGCCTCTGCTCGTGGAAGTAGGTGACAGCAATCTGATTCACGCACTAGGGTAGTGTATGAGGGACCAAACAGGACACAGATCTCAATCCCCTGTTTGTAGAAACAGGTAGTACTGCTCTGCTTCTCCCATAGGTGTGGACTCATTGGGGTCCAGCAATAAAAGAGCCTCCACCTCCACTCAGAAAAAAATGTAATGAGATTTTGCAGAGGTAGGCTATTTACCACTAAGTGTCAACCCCCTACATCCTCCACCTCTACACCTTGCCCTACCCTCCCCATATCAGCAGAGCAGCAAAAAGCCTGGAATGAGGCTATGTGAAGCAGCACTGCACAACACTTTACCCCACAAGATGGGGTCTTGTAAGTAAGACCTAGGGAGGAATGAGCCTGCATCTCTGCCCAGCATCAGTGAGACAGAACAAGGTAGGCAGAAGCAAGCTAGTTTGCACTTCACATCCTCCATTTCTCCTGCCTTGGTGCCAGTGGAGCTCAGCAAGAAGAAGCCGACTGTCAGCAACAAAGTAATGTGAGTCTGTCCTCTACTTTAGCTTGTGTCATACCAATGGGCCAAGAAGGAAACAGAACACACAAATCCTCTCTCTCCTGTACTTAACAGATTAAATAGCACCTAAAGTCTCAATATTCAAAAATTTTAGGGTACAGGAGAAAACCCCTCATCATACTAAAACTAGGAAAGTCCAATTCAAATGAGGGAAAAAAAACAAAAACAAAAACATTAGACACCAAGACAGAGATGGAGCAAATGTTGAGATGATCTGGCATTGCCTTGAAGGCAGCAGTCACAAAAATGCTTCAACATGGACTTGCACATTTTATTAAATAAATGAAAAAATCTCAAGGAAATAGAAGTTATAAAAAAAGAACTGAATGGAAATTGTGGAACTGGAAAACACAATAACCAGAAAATAAAACCTCCTCATTGAGTGGGTTCAATATTAAAGTAAAGATGACAGAGGATGGACCCACAGAACTTGAGAACATGTCAGTAGGATATCTTCCATCTGAACAATAGAAAGAAAAACAAAATAGCTAATATTTGTATCATCAAAGTTCTAGAAGAAGAGAGTGGGACTCAAAAAGTATTCAAATTTTTAAAAAGGCTGAAAACTCCCCAGATCTGTGAAAGACATAAACTTAGGATTCAAAAACTGAGAATACCCCAAAAGTATAAAAAAAAAAATCTATGCCAAGACACCTAAAAGTTAAACTTCTATAAACTAAAGACAAAGAAAAAATCCTGAAAAAAGTCCAAGAGAAATGAGCATTAATTATAGGGTAACACCAATTTGAATGATAGTGATTTCCTCCAACTACGGAGATCAGAAATGTTGTGTTTCCTCCAACACAACATTTTTCAAGAATTAAAAGAAAAGAATTTTCAAACATAAATTCTATATCCAACAAAAATATCTTTCATGAGTAAAGAGGAAATAAAATTATTCTCAGATGAAGGAAAAGTAAGATCTGCTTGCTCGAAAAGTATTACTGAACAATGGGTAAGGGATGTTCTCTAAATAGAGATGAAATGATAGCAAAATAAGACTTAAAAATTACAGCAAGGAAACACATTTCCTGGTAGGTATTAACATGCAAAAATGATTTCACAGTTCTTCCCCTCTCCTGTATATCCATTAATGAATCTTTCTTTAATCATCTTTTCCCTAACCTTCCAATCTTCTCTTTTCAGGCTACTGACCAGCCAGCCAACTGATTCTCTATTTTATAAACTACCCACAAGGCTTCTGGCTTTTCACAATTAGTCTTTATTTGGGAGTTAATCATTGTCAGTTTTCCACAGCTTTCCTCTTATGCATCAATTTCCTCCAACAACTATCAAATTACATACTCCTTATATTTACCATTTTACTTTTATTTCTCAAATGCTTGGCATGTTACCATTGCCAATTCATTCTCCTCTACCATTATTCCACCACTGCTCACAGTCCTAGTATTTTAACAATTGTACCATTAGAGTTTTGAGGCTCTATCCATTCTCTACATACCACCCTTGAGATTTTCAGAGCTAGCTGGCAAGAGAGTGATCCAGCTTTAAAATATCTTTTAAAAATTTATTTTTCAAAAAAAAAAATTTATTTTTCAGACCACTCCTGGGACTGTCTTAGATTGTATCCCCAGGAAACAGATTATTTTTTAAAGGCATTTGTTCATTCATTCATTCATTCATTCATTCAGAATGTGAGAGTGGGGAGAGGGGCAGAGTAAAAACTGAGAGAGAGAATCCCAAGGCAGACTCCACACTGAGCACAGAGCCCAGTGCATGGCCGAATCTCACCACCCTGAGATCATGACCTGAGCCAAAACCAAGTCTGAAGCTTCACCAACTGAGGCGCTAAGGCATCCCAGAAACAGATTCTTAAACAAAGATTCCCATACAGGGATTGTACTGAGGAGTGGTTGCAGAAACAACACCTGTGGTGAGTGAAGGACATACCATCCATGGAGCAGAGGGTGAAGATATACACTGATATATTTGCAATGATCTCCAGAGGAGCTCTAGAGCTCAGCATGGTCACTCACTAAGCCAAAGGGCCAGGACCTTCTACACTACTTCAAGAAGTCACTGGGAAACCCCCCTGGGAGAAGGCATAATTTTCTGCATAGCAGTTCCTTCAGCTAAGATCAATTCCCAAGAGCAAATCAGCTACTGGTTATCAGGCCAATATTCCCAGTAACTGGAGGAGTGGGTACCTCCATCCTCAATGGGGACTCTGGGAAGTTACCACAGAATCCACTTCAATCTACCTGTGGTTATGAAATACTTTTCTGTTTCTAGACTACCTGGCAACCTCCTAAATTCCTGATGGTGTAAAACCTCCTGATGGAGGTTTTTAACAGAGTTGGCCATATCCTTATTTCTGTGTGTCCTTATGATTAACTCCCATAACATAAGCTAAACAAGTGAATTTCTAATAACTGTTATCTTCTAATCTTTTTATATCATGTAGGTAGTTAAATTCTTGTTAAGAAATGAATGAAAAATGCAGTAATTTTATGCTGGGAGGTGATGAGTTTGAGCTATTAAAAACAAACAAACAAACAATTTTCTAGTATCTATGTAATTCTTGCCAGAAAAAAGTGTATACAATATTTCCCAAGGAGCTGATGTCAGATTTTCCTATTTATGATTTATGGCTATCAAAGAACCAAAAAGCCAGGACTATTAATGTGTTCTCATAGATATTTAGAGAAGGTGTAGAAAATAGAAATGTAGTTAATGGATCCACTTGTTATGTTATCCAGAAACTATTATGCTGCTAAATCATCAACATTTGTCAAATGTCAGGAGGTTCAATTAATGGCACATTTTATATTTGGCTTTAGGGGATCAGCAACAAGCAAAATTTCAGTGTATTTTGTAACTGTGTAGAAAAAAAACACTTATTTGTTTCCTTGTGTAAGTTTCATGTATGTTTCTTCATTGATATTACCACATTTTCAGAAAATACCACATCTTCACTCAAATATTTTTCCAGCATTTATTAAATTAGAAGGTACATCCATAGTGCTGGTCTTCAGCTGTTTGAATTTCCAGACTAAACCCATTCTTGTAATCAGCAGGCAGTTCAACAATCAGAGCATTACTAGCCCATCAGAGGCCACCTCCACCCTCTATGACTCCCATCAGATTGTTTCTCCCCAGTAGTTAAATGATGCCCCAGATTCTAACAACATAGATTAGTTTTGCTTGTTTTTGTAGTTTATGTAAATCATATATTAGCACTGCTCTGTGTCTAATTTCTTTTAGCTCAGTATTGTATTTGTGGGATTCCTCCAAATCATCTGGTATATTTCAAGCAACACATTTTAATCGATCACTTACTTTGTGCCTAGCACTGCTTTAGGTCCATTCATCTGTGGTCTATATCTCGATTACTAATTATCATAACTGAATATTCATAATTCCCACTGAATGAATAATTAAAAGCCAATTCAAAAATTTGATCAAATCCTTTGAAAGATCCAATCTGGTGAATGGAGTTATATTTTAGCTGATCAAGTTGGCCAGAGCTCATTTTTCACTTGGCTACATTTGAGTTTGTAGTCACCACAAAATGGAGAACAATGTATATGGAGCCTGCCAAGCTGAAAACAGCAGATATACATGTTATTTTTATGGTAAAAAATACATATATTCTTTCCAGAAACTAGCTACTAGCAAGATTTATTGTTAAAGTCAACAGGATTTGGAAACTCATCTGGAAACTCTAACACAATGTCTGTTGAGTCTAGAAAACAGTGCTGAGATTCAACAAAACAGAGGATTGTACTACAGAGCTTAGAATCATGTATAAATCCATTCCATGTTTCAATAGCCATTTGAAATAGGTAGCCAAAGTGCTGTTTACAGACTGGAAAATTTTTCACCAGATAGCTTATAATGTGTATTAAGGACAAAGTATCAAGTTTTCCAGTACTTTTAAAAGTATTTAATATGCAATTTGCTAGGAAGCATATATCAACTTAATAAAAGGAAGGGGAAAAATAAAGAAATGGAGATAAGTTGCTCTTCTGCAGAAGAGTCTCACTCTACCCTTCAAAGGCACGTGACTAAAGAATCCACTGTAGCCTGCATTCAATTCTATCTCATCAAGGCAGAGACTAGTAGGAGGCAGGGGAGATTAGCGGGTAGACCCAAACTCAGAGTGAATGAATATGAATATGCAATTAGATTATGTCATTGCATCAGAATGAACTTTATAGAAACAATAAACCTAATTGTGATTTACATGGGTGCAGGAGGCCACCTATTCTGTATATGAAGACTCTAGGAATATGAAGGACGTTTCAGAGATTCAGGAAAGCAGTATTAATTGGAGATCCAAAAGAAGTCAGGAAGACAGTATTCCAGAAAATAGGACCACAGTGTTGGGAATCCCTGTGGTTGGAAGTCCAAAATTTGAATAAAAGCCAATGTAACTAAAATATAGAGTAGACTGGGAAAAGTGAAATGAGGTTGGTCTGCTAAGCAAAGGAAATGTGCTGCAATAACTTATGGACCATGTAATTTACCTTAGTCTTGATCGTGGGAATGATGAGAACCCAAAGACAGATTTTAAACAGCATAGTTACATGATTAGATTTGTATTGATAAAGGATGAGTATAGACAATAGATTGAAAAAAGACCAGAGGAGACAAAGTGAAGTATATGTCCACGTAGTAGACCTCTATGGAAGGGTCATGCTGTGGCTAAATACAGAAGAAATGCTAAGTGAGGAATAGAGAGAAATAGGTTTCAGGTTTTTCCTTCTAGTGACTATTTATATAGCATGGAAAATTAACTTATCTGAAATTTGAGTTGTTCAAATTTCAAACCTAATAATTATCCTAATAATATATTCATCATACAACTATGGGAATTCAATGGTACCGTAATAAAAACTGAAGAACATGATTGGTTGTTATTTTAATTATTAGAAATTTAAACAATAAGTGAAATGACTATAAACTTGCCAAGAGTATGCAAATTAACCATGAAGAGCACAGCTATAGTGAGATCAGAAGGTTAAAGGATCTCAATTTTCCTAAAGAAATATTTAAGCAACTCACTAAAAATAATCACAAAAGTTATCTTAAAACTGAAAACTTCCATAGCTCTTTTGGTGACATGAAAAGAACACACACACATTCACACCTACTTTCCAAAGTAATAAATTAATTTACCAGATTCAAGAACACTTTACATTTTCTTGGAAAATAGCATAGATAATACATGGCATGTAGCTTGTCATATTAAATTCATAAAGCATCATACTGAAGAAAAGAATATATACAAACTCCATTAAGTTCAAGGGATGCCAACACCTTCTTTTCACTATTTTCTTTGGACACAAAAATCTTTCAAGTTTTAAGTGTCAGCATTCTATGGAGTAAAATATGTTATTTGAACAAGATCTTAAGAAAATTATCTTCCTTATAGAATGGAGTGGTGATTAACAGGTGACACGGGAAGAGAATATCAAGAGAGAAAAAACTGTTGCTCACAGCGTAATATAGAATGACTAGGGCATTACTGATCACATAGAAGTTTAGTTTTAGATTCCTTCCAAAAAGGGGAATATTTTCCTATTTTTGTTCCATAGGTAAAGATTTTATAACAAATATTTCTCGTTGTTGTCAGAAACATTTTATTTGTTCATTTAAAGTGCTAACCAAAGAGTACCTGGGTGGCTCAGTTGGTCAAGCAGCTGCCTTCTGCTCAGGCTATGATCCAGGGTCCTGGGGCATTGAGCTCCTTGCTTTGCAGGGATCCTACTTACGTGTTCTCTCTCTCTCTCTCTTTCTCTCTCTCATCAAATAAGTAAATAAAATCTTTAAAAAAAATAAAATAAAGTGCAAACCAAAAATGGCTTTCAATTGCAAAGAATTGCTAAGCAGGGAGCCTGGATGCAAGGCTCTATCAGTGAGGGAGCGGGGGAGGGACAGAAGAAAGGGGGAAAGAAATGGAAAATAAAAGAAAAAAGTTTAAACAAGGCTCATATTTCAGAACTTCAGGTTTTAGTTCTTAAGTTCAAAAGATAACCTCGGTTTCCACTTTGATTTAAACTAATAAATGAACAAATAAGGGCTACATACAAAAAGAAATCATAATTATCTATACTATTGTCCATGGCTATTTGGTTACCTAGAAGTAACCTAAGTAAAATCGGAAAGTCTAAATATAGCAGTAAGCCTGTTAAAGCAGAGATATGCTATTTTTTTAGTTTGTTTTTATTTTAAAAGGAATATTCAAAGGCTCACTGAATATTTCCATTTTATTTACAATAGATTTTGAGAGGTTATCTCTGGATCTATGTAGATAAAACATTGAAATGCTATGTTTGTCAGAGCTTACCCACTTCAGAAATCTAAATAACCAAAAAAGCTTAGCTTCAACCTTTTTATTTTAATTGAGGCATAATTGACACATAACATTATATTATTTTCAGGTATACCAACTTAATGATTTCATATCTGTATATATTGCAAAATGATGACCACAATTAATTTGGTTACTATCTGCCCCCATAGAGTTACAGTATGGGAAAGTGACCTTTCTTCTTTATAGGTATCATTAAACTTATAATTTTGGTACAGAGGAGGAGAAACCTATGTTTTAGTCAGGCATGTAAAGCAATTTCTCACATAATTAGTTTAGAAGAAAGTTAAAATATTTCTCTTTACCATTGTTAGTAGCTGTGACGGCAAGAAAACATGTTTTCCAGTAATGCGCTACAGCACCTTAATGGTGGACAAGGAAACAAACTCCTACAACAGTTATTACCATAGTGTGACTCGAGGTATATATCACACCTTATATATGAAGTGTCTGGGCCCAAGGCAGTCAAATAAAATAAGAATGGTAGCACTGACGATTTGGTTTCAAAATTGGCTTAACTTGTGCTTTTAAGACATTGTAGTACTTTATAAAGTTGACTGCTGGATTTACTGTCTTTTACAGAATTCTGTTATATTGGTATTACTTCTTATAAAGATTGATGGAGAAAGACCAGGGAGGTGTCAGAATCTGAAGTATCCTCCCAAAGGATGTAATTATGTCACGTGATAAAATCTTTAATTGTGAATAAATGGAAAATAAAATGAGAATGCAAATTGAGCTTTTTCCATCACATTCCAAATTTTATGAAATACAATTATGTTTCCACAGGTTTTAAAGTATGTAAAGTTGAGTTGAGCCATACTATTAAACTAGTAAGAATAAATCTTTTTATTTTATAGGAGGTAGGAAAAATATAAAACTAAGCATGAGGAACATATAGTCTTAGCTAGACATGGCCCTAAAAAGCATATTATGATTAGTTACATCAGCAAGGAAACAGTAAACTGCAATGCATTTCTCTGAAATTATATGTAGCCTATTCATTCTGCTATCTTAGGTAACTGGGCTTTCTCCCTCTTGAATTATTTGCATATATCCCCATAACTTTCTTGGGTCTTAGAATTACATCATTGCTCAAAATATTTCTAAAACTAAAACCGAACCACATAATTAAATTATTGCTATGTTTTAGGAATGTTTAACTTTTTATATGTGGTCTGATATTATGGATAATATCCTTCTGAAATAAAGTGAACATTCACCCTAGTTTTTACAAAAGTGCCAATGGGGCAATATCACAGCATAAATATGTTTTGGTAAATTTTCATAAAAATTCTACTTCCAATAGTACACATTTTTTAGTAATATGTAAATTTATGATATGATAGCAATTCTAACAGAACTTGTAGCAGAGTTAAGTTATGTAGTTAAAGTTGATCTTTCTTCATCACTCAATCATTAACAGTCTACAAGTTAAATAAAATAAAGGCAAATTATTGCAGACCCTTAATCATAAAGCAATCAGTCCACTCACCTACAAATCTGTAGGCATATTGGGACTATCAAAGCTACATATTTTTCTTGGATATGGAAAACATGGTAGCAATCATTATTGAATATGCATAAAAATTAGCAAGAATGTACAAGAAAAAAATTAAAATATTTGATATAAAAGAGAACCAAGTGGGAGTCCTTGGTCTCCTCTAAATGGAAAAGAAAAACAGAGAAGAGATCAGAGCTCAGCTAGAAGTTGAAAGAAATGAACATAGCTCACTCATTCCCCCACAAAAGACATATGTACACACAGAAGGAACAGAAGAGAGTAAACATTTATTGAACATGTATAATGAGCCTCTGGATGTATGGATGCTATCTAACTTATTTTTTCATGAACTTCATGAAATAGGTTCTATCTCCATTTTACAGATAAGGAAATGAACATCAGAAAGGTTAACTAATTTGCTCAACAGTATATAATTAGTAAGCAAACTCTGGTACATCCGACTCAAAATGGTACGATGTTTCTACTACCTAGTTTCTGATAGAAAAACTTCCTTTCTAAAAGTTTCATAGCAACTTTTCATTTCACTTGACTTGGTATAAAGAGTAAATGTGATTAATTCCAGATGCAGAATATTTTACCAGAAAATGGCTATAGTCTTTGACAACTGGCTAAACTATTGTTTAAGGAAGACTCAGAACAATACTGATTACTCTAGGGGCCACTTTTTTCTTTCTTTTCTACCTTCCTTTCTTTGCTTTGCTGAATTTTTTTCTTTTGTTTTGTTTTTTTAGACTCTAAAATAGATAAGATAGTCCAATAATGACTTTCTGATGGAGTTTTATAAAGGAATATTAGTTTTCTTTTCCAACTTAAAAAAAAAAGTACACTCTACGGATGTGTGTGGGTAGCTCAGTTAGGTGTCTGACTCTTGGTTTTGGCTCAGGTGGTGATCCCAGGGTCATGAGAACAACCCTGCATCAGGCTCCATGCTCAGTGGGGAGTTTGCTTGAGATCCTCTCTCACT
>CM053603.1:171238883-171259778 GCA_028646535.1 Procyon lotor | reverse complement strand
TTCTGATGGAGTTTTATAAAGGAATATTAGTTTTCTTTTCCAACTTAAAAAAAAAAGTACACTCTACGGATGTGTGTGGGTAGCTCAGTTAGGTGTCTGACTCTTGGTTTTGGCTCAGGTGGTGATCCCAGGGTCATGAGAACAACCCTGCATCAGGCTCCATGCTCAGTGGGGAGTTTGCTTGAGATCCTCTCTCACTCTCCCTCCACTCCTCCACCCCCTGCTCCTGCCCTCTCTTTCTCAAATTAATAAATGAAATCTTAAAAAAAAGTACACACTAATTGTGATTTTTTTTTCCAGTTTGCGTACATATCCATTAATCCTTGTGAAGTCTGAAACAAATTTAAGCAGGCCAATTGGGTTGTATGCTCTTTCTAAACCTGGCAGTCTGGCCTGGGGAAGTAGGAAGGTGTCTTTATTCTGGGGGTTCTGGAGGGAGGACAAATATGGGAAAGTAGAGTGGAGAGTTTAGTACCATTTTGCTAACTGCTCTTCAACATCTTCCAGTGTACATATTGAAGGAGTATGGAAACTCAGTTCAAATTTTGCTCTGCTTTGCTAAAATCCACTGCTGGTTGGTACAAACTTAGCCTTGCTCCTGGCTTGCTGAAGGGAGACTTGTTGCTGGCTCAGCACATGCCTATGGTTTTTATCTTGGCTAAGGCTGTATCCAAGATGGACATCATGTCTAGCCTGGCACTTTGATAGAATGTTCCATCATTGGCATGTTTGCTCTACTGGTTACAAGTTGGAAGAAAAATACCTTTTCACAGCTAAGACAATTGAAGAACATGACAGAAATTTGCAGGAAAACAGAATATCAAAAGCAAAGAGAAACTCCATGTGAACCCCACCCTCTCAGAGCCAATATGGCCAAGATAAACCTTATTAGAGGAAGATGGACAGCCAGTAAGACGGAGGCACAGGCTCTAGCAGTTGTAAACATGTGACTTTGCCAGGAGTGAAATATTAGTTCAGGCTGCAAAAGAGGAGAAGATTCAAACTGAGCCATGGTAGCAACATAGGAACATGGAATTAGGGATTGAGCAGTGGACTAGAATTGTTTGCTTAAAGGAACAGCATGTTGATTTTTCATTCGTTTGTACTTAATTGGAATCTATATATGTCTTGCTTACCCTCTACAACAGAGAGCAGTGCTGAATAATAAGCATGATTTCTCTTCTACCTGTCACACCCTCCTATTCTTCTTTGTCATTAGTCCCTACAAGTTGCTTCAGTTAGAGCTAAATTCTAAACAGTCAAGCTTAATGTTTCCACTCACAGACATGTTCAATTTGATTTTATTTACTTTCTAAAGTTTTTATTTAAACTCCAGTTAGTTAACATAAGAGTAATATTAGTTTCAGGTGTACCGTACAGCGTGGTTGAACACTTCCATACAACACCCGGTGCTCCCCAGGATAAGTGCACTCCTTAATCCCCATCACATGCTTCCCCTAGCACGCCCCCTGTTTTCCCTCTGGTGACCCTTAGTTTGCGCTCTGCAATTAAGAGTTCGATTTTAAAGAGTAGCATAGAACTCTTAAAAATGTACTACACGTCACCTATTACTCATGATTTGGGATATTACAATGGACATCAATTATTATTTTTTCTAGGCTCTAGTTATGACATTAGAGACATTAACTTATTCAGAACAATTTGGTTCTTTCCAAAGTAACTATAGTCTATGGAGCCTTCTGAGTTTTTTGAATCTAATATTTTGTTTTCTTTTGACGCCTTCTCCCTTCTAAGTCATATTTTATGTGTTCAATATGCCTTCATTTTTTAATTCTCTGTTTCCTATAATAAGAAATATTATCATCAAAATAGTGAGTAGGAGGAGAGCTAAAAGGCACCAAGTGCTTCATAATGCTCAAATAATAACATAGTTTTGATAGTTCAAATTGCTAATTAAAAAGACCCTAGACAAGCACAATGTTTAGAAGCATGCACTTTGGATTAAGACAGCTCCAAGCTCAAGTCCCCAGTGCTATCATTTCTAGCCATGTGGCTTTAGCCAGGTTATTAAACCTCCTACGATTTGCCTTCCTCACATATAAAACAGAGATAATGACAGTGTTTAACTCATAGGATTGGTAGGAAGATTAAATAAAATAATGCACATGGAATCCTTAGCGCAATGTCTGGCAGAGTAAGACCTCTGAAATAACTCTAGCCATGCAAGTAGTGGTACGCAGTGAGGGCATGTGATGTTTTTTTTTCAATTTTAATTTTTTTTATTTTATTTTTCAGTGTTCCAAGATTCATTGTTCATTCATTCATTGTTCAAGCACCACACCCAGTGCTCCATGCAATATTGTCCTCCTCAATGTCCACCACCAGGCTCACCCAACCCCCCATCTTTTTTAATATGAAGTCTGTAGTCTGATTATTTTACTAACCATGAACATCCAAGCTAGGGAATCTGCTTTGTAATGACTTTCTCTTTTAGAATTTAAGCAATTAAATCTATGATATAGTTCCCTAAGGTTGACTTTCAATATATCTACATAGCTGCAGATCAATCCCTTTTGTACTTACTGCATTCTGAAGTTATTTTGCTTCCTTTATAAAAAGACACATATCTCCTTCCATATTTAAACATAGTTTGCTTATTTATTTATTATTTATTTATTTGTTTGTTTGTTTATTATTTATTTATTTATTATGTTATGTTGGTCACCATACAGTAGAATGTAGCATATTTAAATGTAAACAATTTAAACCACTATATCTGCTAACAATGATGTAACTGGGGTGCCTGGGTGGTTCAGTGGGTTAAAGTCTCTGCCTTTGGCTCAGGTCATGATCTCAGGTTTCTGGGATTTAGCTCTGCATTGGACTTTCTGCTCAGCAGGGTGCCTGTTTCCCCCTCTCTCTCTCTGCCTGCCTCTCTGCCTACTTGTGATCTCTTGCTCTGTCAAATAAATAAATAAAATCTTTAAGAAAAATGATGTAACTATGAAAACCTACATATGTTGTATTTGTTTATTCAAATAATGTATGAAGATTGTGCACCTGTGTTACACTGGGGTTTGGGAATGCAAAGGAGACAAAATGGTGAATAAAGTACCTCAATGGGGCTTAGTTTATTGGAGGAAAAAATATGAATGGACAGATAATAAATAGCCAAAATGTTGTTTAGATTTTATGAAGAAACAATAAAAGCAAGGGTTTCTTTTGAAGTGGAACCTAATGCAAATAGCGTGGTCAGAGAAAACTTTTTAGGAGAGGTGAAATATAAGCTATTATATGAAAGATAAGATGAGCAAAAGGAAAGTAAGGAGAGCCGTTTTCTAGGTAGAGAGAACAGCCTGTTTAAAGGCCCTGTGATGAGAGAGATTTGGCAAGTGTTTGGAACTGAAAAAGGGATTTCACAAACAGGAGATCAGACTTGAAAGGAAAACGGTCTCAGTCATATTGGACAACAAAAAAATGACCTTAGATTTTAACCCAAGGGCATTGAAAGAGCATGGGAGGACTTTAGGAAGGAAACTGACTTTATTTGATATTCAAATTTTATTTGATTGTTGTTTCTGCTGAATGGACACTCGACTGGACATGTTGAGAGTGAAGATGCTGAGGCTAGTTGACAGTCTGTACTATTGTTCAAGTGAGATGAGAGTTACTTGGGTTAGATTTGAAATATGTTTTGAACATAAAATTTGGAGGACATAATCACTAATAACCATTCAAAAAAAAAAGGAGCAATCTTGATACTGGCGAGGATGTGTATCAATAGGAATTTACATGCATTCCTGGTGAGCATCCAAATTAGTACCATCACTATGGAAAATCATTTGATATTATCTTACGAATTTGTATAAGTTCATGCTGTTTGAGTCAGGCTATTTTTTTCTTCTCTGCTGTGCCCTGAAGAAACTCCTGGAAAAATATATACATTCTCAGCTATGTTGTTATATTAAAAAAATTACCTAAAAAAATAAGCGGTCCAAATTTCTATCAACAGAATAATGCATAACTATTTTGTTATATATCCATTCATTAAAAACAATACAGAAGTGAAAAACAAATGAGGCCACGAAACATTAATTAATATGGATCAATTGTATGAATATAATTATTACTGAGATAAAAGAAAAAAACTACAGAAGAATCATAGAGCCAAGAGCCATTAATATAAAGAAGCAGTTCTCCAGGTGTGATCCAAGAATATAAAAATAATATATTTTTATGAAGATACCAAAATGCAAAGCCAGAGGTATTCAAAGTATGAGAGGAATTAGACCCTTGGCACTGAGGGCATCACCTGGATAGCATGACAAGGAATGTTGGCAGCCTCTAGAAGGCTGATTCCAGTTGACAGCTAACAAAGAAGGGGAGACCTCAGTCCTACAACCACAAGCAACTGAACTTGACCAACAACCTGAACCAGCTCAGAAACAGATTCTTCCACAAAGCCTACAGAAAGAAGTACAGCTCAGCTAACAAGTTCAGTTTGGCCTTGGAAGACCCTAACCAGAGGACCCAGCTGAGTCTTCCCAAATATATGGGCTACAAAAGCTATTTATTTGGCAATTTATTTTCTTAAGTTGCTATGTTTTTGGTAACTTTCTTCAACTGTAATAGAAAAGTTAACAGATTTGCCTATATTTAATTACTAATGTAATTTGGTCCTTTAGAGGTTATTGATAGATTTTCTGAGTGTAACTATGGTTCTAAAGATTCTCAGCAATTTACACTGAGACAAATTAAAGCATGAGGTTGGATGAATATCTCAATCCTTTACTTAAAATGGGTGATTTGGGAGAATATTTGCTCAGAGGAATAGTAGCCCACAAACAAAGCAACATTCCCATGTGTTTCCTGATAGCCCAAACCAATGCTAAATTTTCTCTGTATCCAGAATTGAGATACAGATGTCAGCCTGAGGACTACTACGACAGTGACAAAGCCTAGCCATAACCAACGTGGTTATCCAAGGATTCTCCAAGGACGTTGTAAAATGAAACAATTACACAGATTTTCTTTTCCCGAAACTCTTACAGTCTTTTAGAAAACACACATAACGGGAAAAAAAAAAAAAAGAAAAAAGAGAAAACACACATAAAATAAATTCCTTCACTTTGAAATGCCATTTTTTTTTATTTTGAAGGATGAATACAGGAGTACTTACATCAAACATATCTGGTCATATTTTACTCATGAAGAGTTTCAAAAAGAGGTCAGGAATGCAGGATTTTTTTGTGAGTTTTTTGGCAGGAGAGGGGTGGTTCTGAGAGCAACTCATACCAGGGTTTCAATTACTCTACTACCACTTCTGACTAGTAATATTTATAATCATTTAGATGCAAAACCTGTCAAATTAATGAAATGTAAAGCATTATATATTGGGGGGTTCTGAAGAAAGGTGGAAATATTAATTTATTTTAGATTGGTTAAGAAAGCATGTTAAAATTTCAGTAACCATTTAAAAATATGTTTTACTTGTAACAAAGAAGGAAAAGAAGGACATTAAAACAAGCTTAAAGAAAGAAATAGAGGGACACCTGGGTGGCTTAGTGGATTAAAGCCTCTGCCTTCAGCTTGGGTCATGATCTCAGGGTCCTGGGATCCAGCTCTCTGCTCAGCAGGGAGCCTGCTTCCTCCTATTTCTCTGCTTGCCTCTCTGCCTACTTGTGATCTCTGTCAAAGAAATAAATAAAATCTTTAAAAATTTTTAAAAAAGAAAGGAATAGAAATCACAAAATATGCAGGTAGAAATCAATACAGTTATAGCATTGATTGAAATAAGCAGAATAAGCTCACTTTGTTGTGATATAACATATCAGTTATGTGATAGAGAAAACCAAATCTGTAGAAAAGGGTATGCTATTCAATACTATTCAATTGAATGGTATATCATTCAATCAATGGTGCTGAGACAGTTAATTTATGCAACAAATTAAACTGGATTCATATCTACAAGATACACACACAAAAATTCGTTTAAAAATAAAAGTGTATGTCGAAACTTGAAAGTTTTTCATGAGAAAAACTATTAGAATTAATAACAGATATTAGTAAGGTAACAGGATACACTTGTATTTCTATATATCTACAAAATCAACAAGAAAAAACCTTAAAAATTTTTAAAAGATTGTGTAAGAGAATAACTCTGTTGTTTCAGGGAAAGGAAATGTTAAACAAGGTGTAAGAAAAGCAAAGATAAGAAAATTAGACATTAAAAAAGTTTCCATTCTGGAAAAAAATCAAAGAAGGCAATATGTAAGGAAACATAAAAGCCAAACACTGGGAAAAATGGAAATAAAACATAATCTGCAAAGAATTTTATCCAAAATTTATAAAGAATTCCCATGAATCAAGATAAAAAGCATGCCATCAAAAAAGAGAAGTGAAGACTATGTACAGGCAATTCCTAGAGGAAGAAATTGAAAAGGTGTAATGTGTGTGTGTGTGTGTGTGTGTGTGTGTGTATGTGTGTTTATTTGAAAATAGGTTAAAATCAGAAATATGTAAATAAAAACCATCATAAGAAAAAAATATTTATTCCCCCATGCATAAAATTGGCCAAATTAAAAAAAATCCTACCTCCTTCTCTCTCTCTCTTTGTCTCTGTCTCTGTCTCTGTCTCTCTTTCTCTCTCTCTCACACACACACACACACACACACACACACACACACACACACACACTGTAAGGATTGCTGACAACAAAGAACAACAAAATCTATGCACACCTGATAAGGGCAACATGGTGTACCAAACAAAATTGGAAATGTGAATTCTCTACAGGCTTCTACTCTCTCTATATATGTTCAAATAAAAATATAAGGAAAATAATGCTGTCACAGCATTCCTGTAAGACCAAAATATCCGCCAAAAGATAAATGAATAAATAAATTGTGGAGGAATGTGTTGAGTTCATCAATTGTTTGGACCATGTCTTCTTTCTTGAGATGGGTATTGAATGCATGGGTATTTGCTGTATGTTCTTTATCACCTTGATAATATGCAAGTATTTATAATTATTTTATAAAGGAAAACAGTGTGCTAGTGTATTATAAGAGGAACGAAAGTTTTGCATTTGAATCCCTGTCCTCTATTTGTAGTTTATATGAGCTTGAGAAAAATCACTTAACTTCTGTACACTTGTCTTTTCCACTGGTAGTTATAAGATAGTCACACACACAGTTACATGATAGTTATATGATATCACTATATGATAGTTATATGATAGAACACCTGTTCTACGTAGTCACAGAATCTTCAAGAAGATCAATGAAATAATGCATGTAAAGGTGCTTTGTAAGTTCAAAAATCAAATAACTATTAGTTTTCTTATAATTACAGTATTGCTTATTATACTTACAATGAGAATAATTATTATAACTTAAGCAAGTAGTTTTTTTACTGTCTGATATCTCAAAAATGAGAATTCAAGCCAAATTGAAAAATTAATTTTAAAATGTTGGTTGTGGAGGCTCCCTAAAACTTACTGAGAAACAAAAAACTATTGAGAAATAGAGGAATTATGTTTATTGGTTTGGGGAATGTGACAATAAGTGATGGTCATAATACTTGTGGGTTATGATGAAAATTTAAAGAAACTAAAGTAAGACATTTAATACTATGCAGGACTAAAAATATTTATTTCAGTAGCTATTGTTATGAGTTTAAAACACTTCATGCTGGAAAATGAACCAATAAGCTTGGAGTAAATTGACCAAGAGTTTTTTAGTGAATATGAGAGAATATAGCTCAAGATAATACTACATAACATATAAGATCAATAAGTTTTAACGTTTTATTTGGTGATGTCAGAACTTCTATAATAGTAAAACTTTGGGTGAGATAATAGTCTGTATTCAAGTGTTAACAATTGAAAAATTAACTAGATTTTCCATCATTATCAAAAATGGAAAATATCAGCACAGAGAATAAACTTTTTGACCTACTCCGAAAAAGTGATGGTGCCTTTAATGGCACCATTTTTGGAGCCTACACGTTATACTATTCAATGGAAATGTGATGTTTCTGAGCAGTCTGTTAAAGTTCAACTCTAATAAAGTCCTGCTCTGCAAAATGGGCTCAAAGTTGACCAATTCTGGTACTATTCACTAATATATGATAATTACAAAATATTAGAATAACAAAGAATCATAGACAAAGTACTTAAAAAGTAAGGGATCTGGAGTAAGGCTGTCTAGGTTTAAATCTTCTCTCTACCACTTCCTAGCTCCATAACTTCATTGTATTCATCTGTAAAATGTCAATAATAGCAGCAAAAATCCTTATATAGATTTTTGCAGAATTGGATGAGTGAATACATGTAAAATGCTTACTGCAATGCTTAGCACATGCTTCAACCTCTCATTAATAGCTGCTACAATAATGTATTGGTGGGAAAACATATTTATCTGATAATTTTTCAATTAATAACCCTAAAAAGTTAAAGTTCCCTATTATCTGTTTATATATCTTAAACTTGCTTTCCTATGATTCTGAATCACGAAGCTTACTGGTTATAAAATTTGGCAGGTTTATACTGTTTCTGTGTCTGTGGCCTAGAATTATAGTAACTTTGTCTTAGAATATTTTACTATAATTCATAAATGACCTACTCTTTCTTTTTACTTTTATGTTCCTATATCCAATGATGTTTTCCAAAACTTTTTCTATTACCTGGTTGAGATTTCTTTAAATCTTTCTTTAGAAAAGATTTCTTTAGAAATTTTTCTTTAATAATTTACTTCTCCTAATTTAAAGTTCTTTAGCTAATTTCTCAGTGCTTATGCCATTACTTTTGAAGTATCATTTATTAGTAATGTTTGTGTTCACAAATAAATTGCGTTTTCCCTATTAAATATGTTAATGAAAATAAAATACCCTGATGTACTGCAGGGAGATGCCAAATGTAATGTTATTCAACCACACCCAAGCAAATTCTTTGAATTTTTGTTTATCATCCTCATATGATTTCAGAATCAGAGGCTTTCAAAGTCACTGGGATCACAGCAGTCATTTCATGCAATCTCTTCATTTTTACATAATAATTTCAAAACCTGCATTAGTTAGATAAATTAATCAAGCAAAACGGGATTATACACCAAATCTATTGACTGGATTCTGAGTCATTTCTGATGAAACATACCAGTAATTTAATATATCAGTAAAATGCCCATAAAATATAGCAAACAATTCACTAACTAGGAAAGTTTATTTAATATAGAACATATGACACATTATAAGTTTAATATTTCTAATGTTTTGGTAATGTATTAGGTTATAAACTTGACAAACAGAAAGACAAGATAAAACAGCTTTAATTGTTCATTAAATGCAAAGTTGAGAGGTGTTTTAGAAGCATATTTTCTGGAGGAGGAAAATAAGAAGGGAAAAATTTCAAGGCAAAAATATGTTCTGAAATCCTAATGAAGTAGTATTGTACTCCTGGCATAAATTTTCCTTTAGATGATAAAGGCATCAATATAGATTCCAACATTTTAACCTCCCCTTTTCAATGTTAACAATTCACTGATAAAGCACTTGAAATATCTTATTCATTTCTCAGAAAATTCCTCCAATACCAGATTGTTTGCAAGTCTATGAGTAGAGATAAGTAATATAATGAAAGTTCCAAACAATTTTTCCTTTCAACACTCTTCATATTCCTCAAACTGCAGATCATTTTATTTAAAAAATCCAATATTTCCTTAAGTATTTCTTTGCTGTACCTGTTCAAGAATTTTTGACTACATATCATATGTGTTTTATAGTTAATATTTTAAAATGATACTCATAAGTTTACTTTCAAGTAACTTTAGACCAACTTAGACCAAAAAATTTTTATATAGAAACAAACTAAGAGCCATATGCAATTCATCTATTAGAGTTGACACATATATAAGTCACAGGCAAGATAAAAGACAGTTCTCTCTATTAGAAACATTTTTCACTTGCTTTAAAATAGGGAAAAAAGTAACTACTTTGGTAGCTTTTCAACTTTGGTACACCCATCCTAGGAACACTCCCAGCAGTCAGTTCTCTTTGGTATAGACTAAAGATTATTACTTCATTCATGTTGTAATTGGCAATGGTGGTGATGTTTGCGATGGTGGGAAAGAGGATAAAATATGTACATACACACACACACGCACACACACATATATATACACATATATACATATATATATTTTTCCTACTTGCCATTTGAAGTGCCAAAAATGTTCTCTTAGAACTCTGAAAGTGACAATCTAACATCAACAACTATGGATGAGGATCTGATCCTTACTCTACCATGACGGTCCTCCCTTGTGACATGGTTGGCCCATTCTCAACTTTTAGGTCTTAGGTAAAGGGCTTCCTTAGAGAAGGCTGATCTAGAGCAAAAACAAATTAAAATAACAAATCTCCTCTCCTCATTGACTATCATATCCACTACAGTTTATTTCATTATAACCCTCATAAGAGGCTAAAATTGTCTTGCTTATGTGATGATATACTTATCCATTGTCAGTTTTAACCTATTATAAGAATAAGGTCAGGCACATTTTTATCCTATATACCGTTACATTCAATCAACTTCTGTTTATAATTTAACATTTTATTTACACTCATTTAGGAAAAGAAAACTCTGGCCATAGTGATACTTTGAGTATATTACAAATATTCCCATAAGAATTTGGCATATTGGTTTGTGTATGTCTAGATCATTCTCTTTGAGTGAAAACAAAGGCCCTTTTGGGATCTCTGAAGTTGGAACATGGTTTCTTTATTTCCAGGACCTTTCAGGAATAAGCAGTCCCTATCCCTACTTATTCTCATCTTATTCTCACCATGAGACAAATTTTCCAAACAAGAAATTAATAGGAGATCTCCAGGGGGATCTTAGCTTTATTCCTGATTCGGGTCCTACTTACAGGCCACTCTGGCTAACTTATCTATTTTTTTTCTCAGGTTTCTTTCGTTACTGTAGGTTCTATAACTCTTACCTTGTCTTCTTGGCTGAACTACCTACTGTATACTTTCACTTCTTTCATTATTATAATCTTCTGACTTTCCTGGTTGGAATAACTCCAAGGTGATTTCCACTGCATTTTTGTATGCCTTCCAATGATGAGACCAAGAAGTCATTTTTTTAAAGATTTTATTCCTTTTTTAGTTTAAGTACAGAGTTCAAAGTTTGGCAGATATGCAACCAAGAAGAAAACTTCACTTAGAAATAAAATAAATGAAAAGTACACTGGAAACTAATACAAAGAATATACTTGCTCAAATTATTATAAGTCAATATTATAGTCATAACATGAATTCCACCTTCTGTCAGTGGGAATCTAATCACTCAATAAACTAAAAATTAACAAATTTATTTAAACTTGTAATAAGGAACATCGATGGACTAGAACTAAAGGAAAACAAATCCTAGACACATTCTGCATTATAGACCTGTAGAACAGGTCGATAGGACTGCCTTCTTTTATAGACAAGCCTTAGGAGCTTGATTAGGAAAAATCATATGTCATTTATTTTGTCGAGTAAGAAATTTTGGAAAAATTTACCAAAGAACTATTTTTCAAGCTCTTACAAGGCTTCCATAAATGCCAATCTCACATTTTGTTTATCAACTGAACTTAACATTTAGTTCCAGACCCAGAGATCCAGTGCTCCTATAGATTAGCTCTTGTGGCTCATGGACATTAAGTGTTATGTTTTCTTATGAGAGTCAGTGTGGTGTACAGGGAAAAGCCATGTTTGTGAATGGAATTAGACATTCCTGTGTTCCTAATTTATGTCTTTCACTTTCTAACAAGGTAGCCCTGGGTACATTTCATAATCTTTCTATTCTCAACTTACTTAGCTATGAAATGGTGACAAGAACACCTACTTTTCAGAGTTGGTATGAAATTGAGACAGGAATAAAAGATTGGAGATACAGAGCAGAACTCAATAAATGGTAATATTTTTATGAATGTACCCCTTGTAGTTGAAAAACACAAGAGTATTAAAATATTGTGGCAGCAGTTGATGAGGTAAAATTACATTACCAACAATAAAAAAGGAATTTTAGAGTCTTCTATTCCAGGTAAATAACTTAAAAGTCCTAGCATGATAGAGCAACATATCAATATTATACATTGTTTTTATCAATTCCACCATAAATTGAGGCATTCCCATCTATCATCTCTTGGGAGAGAGGAGCCTTGATAAGTAAGCGAAATCAAAACCTTTTTTTCTTTTACTTTGATGGTAGCCATTTTCTCCTTCTCAGTGTTTCTAGAACTCTGAGGGAATTAGAAGGAGTTCAGTACAGATGAAGACTATCTGGCATTTATTTTAATGTCCTTTCCCTATGTTGCATTTTGATATGGATTCTGTCCTTGTACGTCCTTCTCTCACAAAGGGAAAGCACTACTATTAATAAGAGAAAAATAGTAATAGGCCAGCTGCACATATTTTTTGTTCGGATGGCTTCAAATGATAATGTGACATGTTCCATCGATGGCAGACAAATACATTTCTATGGTGTTTGTTTCATTTGCTAGAGCCGCTGCCAGAGCATGTCACCTACCATAACTTTCATTACACTTTACAGGGATTAATAGTCCAAAGCCTTTCCTTTTTTCTAGAAAGGGGCTTCCACAAACTTCTGACACTCATACAATACATTGATGGATACAATAATAAATACAGAAGAAAACCTTGGATTGATGAGTAAGTGAACAGACACATAGTCATGGAAGTTTGGAGAGAATCAGCTGGATCTTCCAAATTTTGAGGGCTTTCTAGGGAAGGAAAGTATCATAAGCTCTGAGAACAGGAAAACAGAATCCCAAGTTGAAATACCACTGAAACAGGAAAACAACATATATTGGACACAGACCTTAAAAGATGACTATGCTATGGAAGAGGGACATTTAAGTAAAGGGAGATTCTGTTAAGAAGGACATCAAGGTGAAGTAGGCCAACAGATGGCAAGAGAATCAGCAGTGCAAGAAACTGGAGGGCAAAGAACCAAAGAAAACAGGAGGAAAGAGAAATACATCCAGAAAAACGGATCAGTGGAAGACAAGGGTCGTATTGCAAATCCTAAGCGTTGAATAAGAAAAGATCACAAAAAAGATGTTTCCAGAGAAAATAGAATTTATAAACAAATAAAACGTTTTCAATTGTCAAGAGGCCAAATTAAAGGCATTTAAAGCAGCGTTTTTAAAACTAATTTTTTTTTCAAAAATTAAAAAGTATCTTTCCATACTATTGAGAGATTTATGTTGACATTTTCTCATAGTTCAAAGTAAAGGAATAGATCTCTTTTAAAAGAGAAAATATAAAATGTAGAGATGTGTCAGTAGGAACAAGTAAGAAAAAGACAAAGAAGTGAATGGTAAATTAAAAAAAAAATTAGCAGGGCTTGAGGGTTTTAAACACATAAAAGCATTGCTGTCACATTTGGGTCTCACATATAGAAATATTATTAAATATTTGTGAAGCAAGGAGAACCACACCAACAATTTTTAAAAATTGTTTTTGTCCATAATGTGATGGACATCAGACAAAAGATAATTTGACATAACATTGGTTCAGTTAGGTTGCCAAGTATATTAGTCATCATAAATAGCAAAATTTTTCCCAATTTAAAAAGAGAGAAACTTTACAGTAAACTCTGCCATTTTTTTCACTCTAAAAATCATGATTTCTTGCTTGTTGCCACTTGCCATAAATCAGCTACTTTTGTAAGTAGTGATAAAACTCCCTTTGGAATGGAGACATTGTAAATTATGATGTACCATTGCTGACTGTAGAGATTTTTTGTAAAGTCCAGTTATTGTGCACACACAAAACAATATCAGGGCATGACAGAGATTTGTAAGCTCAAAGCCCTATTCATTTTTTGGAAGCTGTATCATATTTATGCTAATTAAACATTCTTTCCATTCGGAGAGAAAAAAACTCAAGGAATGTGCTTTCTGAACAAAGAATAAAAATAAAAATAATTACTACCACAGTTTATCAATTTCTTCTCTCTGTTGATAAATGATTCACTGTCTTACTTTTAGCAGGCATTTAAAAGTGAAACAAGGCTTGAGTTGTCTTAGGAGGAAAATTCTACAACCCTAGATAAAGCTCAATAATAAAAATAAGACACATTGAATTTGTTTCCCAAATGGAGGGGCCAAAGCAAGAGCAAGACACAAGCAAGATTATAACAATCCTTCCTATCACTCATCATAAGCACTATTTCATTAGCCAGTTACAATGAATCGTCAGTAAAGAAAAAATCCACAGGACACTCCAGGACTCATCACTGAATAATCAGAAAGGAAGCAGAATGCCACAGGGGTGTTCAGATGTTTTTGTTTTTAGTGCATTGCCAAAACAAAATTTCAGTTATAGCTTTCATAAGGTACCAAAAATTTTTATTTTCAAAAAGTAGCATTTCAGAGTTCTTACTATGCACATGAACTTTGGTGTGAAGCCATATAAAAATAATCTTACAAAATTGAACTTTAAAGAATCAGAGTCCACTAGGCTTTTTTTTGGAGGGGGGGAGGCTTGAAAATCTTAGAGATAAGCCAAGGAAGGCAAGAATTACCTTCAGAATCAAAATGTATGACAAAAGTTCTAGACCAGGAAGGGACTATAGCTTCTGTAGACCAGTTGTCTACTAATGCAGGAAAGTCCTCAAGATGAATTTTAATATACAGCTTTAATATACAGGGTCAATTACCTAGAGATGCTGTTAAAAAGCATAGTATTAAAATGCAGGCTTGGGTGGGGCCTGAGAATCTGCATTTCTAACAAGCTCCAGGCCATAATGACTATGCTCTTCTGCGGACCTCAGTATATGCAAGAATTGTCTAGTCTATTGAGAACACTTTCCATAGCGTGGACTCATTACTTCAACAAGAAGCAATTTCCATTTAGGGTCAGTCATTAACTTAATGAAAGTCAAATGATTTTCATTAAGTCAAAACTTGCTTTTCAGTAAATTCCATCCATTTACCCTAGTTGTAGCCTCCAGAATCACAATTACTAAATCTAATTTCTCTTATGCATAAAAGACTAAACTCAAAATATGTATCCTCCTTGATTCTTTTCTTACCTAGAAAGATATATCTCTGATATAATAATGGTTTGGAGCTTTCTCTGCCATCTTGTGTGCTCTATATTGGATTTGTTTGAAGGCATAACATTCATCGAAAAGTGAAGCCCCAAGATATGAACACAACTCTAGTCCAGATCGGACTAGCAGTCATTATGTTTCCATGCAGGATCCTGTTTCCATAAAACATATTAAGTATGCCTAAGTTTGTATGAAACCCATGGACGCAGCCCAAAACTGACACAGCACATGGTTAATAATTCCCCAGAAAACAGCCCCCACCTAGACAGAAATAAATAGCTAACTTGATCATTAAACTGCTAACCTCCTCCATTTTTGTTTGGTATGGTGAGCACTGATGAATTTTCTCTCACAGAGGCTTAGTCACCTGGTTCACAACCTCATTCTCTCCCTTTGGCTGTCATCACTCACACTGTGGCCTCACACATCTTAAAGCTATTGAACTCCAGTGACCTCCATGTCCACACCAGTGCACCCATTTATTGGCATGTCCACACCCCCGTTGTGTCATCCTGTAAGCTGCTTCTTTTTGAGTTTTGGGATTCTGAGCAGGGCTGCGACCTAAGTACCACATGCTCCTCCACGATGCACACAGAGCCTCATTTGTCTCTTTATTGAGATCCTTATGCCTCTGATGTCTCCACACTGTAGTAATCCGTCATGTGCATCTGATTCCACTTTTCTTTCATCCCAGTTTACAATTTCTTATTAAAATTTATTAGAAGTTTGAGAAGGTTCTTGCACTGTGCTGCTTCCTATAGGGCCCACACTTATTTCCCCTAATTCTAGCCCTGTGAAATCCTCATTACCTGTTTCTTTCACTCCTGTCTGTAAAGAAGTGCATGGCTGGGGGATGGGGAAAAGTCTCTCGATTTACTGGTTTCATTAGAAATGCAAGTAATTCAAACTCTGCCTTGGATTCTCTATTATTCACTCGCTATAACAACTGATCCAAACTTTCTTCAACATTCTGAAGTCCCCAACCCTCCCTGGAATCATTAACTTTAACAGAAGAACAGATGATTTCATTGACAATTCACTGAAATGATCAAGACCATCTGGCACGTGATCTCTTGACTTCCCTGCTCTCCTAAGAGTGTCTTTGTATTTTTTCTTGTCTTTCTTCTTTTACTCTAACCTCCTCAGAAGAAGACTCTCCGTTTTGGAATGCCAAGGTTAAAGTGTCTGCATATTTCTATTGAGTACCTTCCTCCCTAGAACAGTGTGTTGTTCTACCAGTTATCCATTCTGTTCATCTCCCTGCTGGATTGATTTATACTCTTCACCTATAAACCTGCTCACATGTTCATATCCTCTTCTAATTACCTTTCTTTTTAGCCTTCCATCTTTTTTACTTCACCAGTAAATTTGGTGAAATAAGCCAATCCTCCAGCATCCACATTAACTAAATGGTCTTTGTGAGCCCTTGTAATTGGATTCTCCTTCCTCATCTATCTCACCACTGTCTCACCCACTGGAACATGTACTGAAGGTCACAGGCTTCTGGTCATGGAATGAAAGTCAAAGGAATAAGAGGCACAGTAGAGGGAATACAGGCCCTGGTATTGTGATAGTGTTGCATGGTGACGGAGGGTAGCTACACCTGTGGGGGGCGTGGTATAATATAAACTTGCTGAATCACTATGCTATACACCTGAAACTAATGTAACATTATGCATCAACCAAACTCAAAAAAAATTTTGAGAGTCACTTCTGATCAAATTTAATAGCATTTTCTCAGTGACACTCCTCTTGGTTCCCTCCATTGCATTTCGTTTTACTGATTTCCTGCTCTTTCGTAAAATTTTGTTGTTTTTTTTTTTCTGAATTCCATTATATTGTATTATTCTGGTTCTTCAGTCCTTCTGCTCTTGCGTCTAATTAATTTAAAACACTTGTCACACAGCAGCTAATATTTCCCCATCTCTCCCAATTCTTATGTAAAGCTACATGTTCAGCCATCTCTGTCTGTCTCTGGTAAGATGATGATTGCCACATCAGTATTAGCCCATACCTCTGTCTATAATTTCAGAGACATAGAAGAATCAGCCCACTGCAATACCTCTGCATGAAAATTCTATAGGTATTTCAAATTTTTTCTAAGCTTTCTCTTTAAATCTGAACTTTCTCCTATATTTTGTCTTGGCTGTGAATATCACCATCCATCTAGAATTCTGAGTCATCTTAGATATGACTTAGATATGACACACCATCATTCAGTCAGTTCTGTTTTTCTATTTCCTCACTGTGTCTCAAATCCATTGTTCTAATCATATTCCACTTCTCTTTTCATAGCATTAGTCTAATCCATTCTTTTTTTCTTCCTTCCTTCCTTCCTTCCTTCCTTCCTTCCTTCCTTCCTTCCTTCCTTCCTTCCTTCCTTCCCTCCCTCCTTCCTTCCTTCCTTCCTTCTTTCCTTCTTCTTCTTCTCTTTCTCTTTCTTTCTTCTTTTTTATCAGTTCTTGGGAGGTATATCACAATAGCTTCTTAAAGGATTTCTGACTTTCCACCCTTTAATCCATCCTTCACAGTGCAACCATGCTCGTCTTCCTGAAATCTGCTTCCTTCCCAAATGGATTCTACCACTGCCTGGGACATGCATGATCTTTTGAGGCTGGGATCTGCCTTACAAACCGACTCTTAATCTACCACTGACCGACTTTCCAAACACTCTCTGCTTCTGTCACAGTTTTCTCTCTGATGAAAAAGATCCCCTCATTTTTACTCGTTAAAATATTAACTCCTCTTCTCATCTCAAATTGCAACACATAACAGATTCATAGTTTTCTGGTCTCCACTCCTAGGAATAGTCACCACTATCTATGAAGACTCACAAACCCTGCTTTGCTGCTCAGTTACACTACTTGTTATTGTACACGTGCTTCTGTTTTTATCTCTGATAAGACTGTAATCCCCCTCAGAGTGACAGGACATCTTTCCATCTGGGAAATGCCTACTACAGGACCTTCTGCGTTTGCTAGGTCAATTAAATTGTCTTTTCATGACATTCTGTTCTCCATGTGTAAAAACCTCCATGTAAAAAAAATAGCCAGAAATAAAATATAAGACTGTAATTCTACTAAAAGAAAGAAGGAAATAAAAAAATAAAAAAGGAAACACAGTAGGAAGACAGGCCCAGTTTAAGAGTTTTACTGATGAATTTTTCTTCTTTGAATTATTCATTAAGAAACCCCAAATCCAGAGGTGCCTGAGTGGGTCAGTGGGTTAAAGCCTCTGCCTTCAGCTCAGGTCATGGTCTCAGGGTCCTGGGATCGAGCCCCACATCAGGCTCTTTGCTCAGCGGGGAGCCTGCTTCTCCCTCTCTGCCTGCCTCTCTGCCTACTTGTGATCTCTCTCTCTCTCTGTCAAATAAATAAATAAAATCTTTAAAAAAAAACCCAAATACAGATATCATACTGACAAATTTTCTCTTTCTTGGGTTGGAAGTTGTACATAGAATACAGAATACCTTTATTTTTTTTTAATTTTTTAAAATTTTACTTTATTTTTTCAGTGTTCCAAGATTCATTGATTATGCACCACACGCAGTACTCCATGCAATCTGGAGAAGATATAAACAGAGACCAAAGTTGGTTTGTTTAGCTTCTGCATAATTTCAGATCAGGCTGCTGAGAATCACAGAAGAGCTAAGGTAAGAAGCTCTTTTATGTACTTTTCTCCAGTGCAACAGCAGGAGAGCTGAGTAAGCTTTCCAGGCACCAGGGAATAGTAATCCTACTGCTTTCTCCTTTTCATATTGAAACATAGTCCTCTCTATCATCAAGACTAATTTTCATGCTTGCCCTTCTAATGCAATTAATAGAAAAAGAACAGCCATAAGTCGTTATTTTCTTGCTTACATCACTTTTGACTTGTCTTATTCACTGAAAGCTCCACAAATCACACATCTGATACTGCCTGTTTAATGAAGATAATTGTCTAACTCTACTCACTTCCTCCTAGAATGTGTAGTGGTGGGCAGATTGCTTATATATTCAGAGAATTGTCTTTTTTATCATCATAACCAGTGTGTGTATGCGTGTGTGTGTGTGTGTGTGTGTGTATGCACGCATGCGCATGTATACCCGATTGATTATATGTCAGTAGGGAAGATGATGGATGCGGTCTAGCCATTTCTGTGCCCACTGATACAGGAACACAGAACTTTCCTACACGGTAAAGAATAGTTACCCCTCTGCTGAACTCACTTACCTAGATGTGAGCTAGAAATAAATCTGACAAACTAAGATATGAATGCATGATTTGCTGTAACCTAACTTCAAAAGTAACATCTCATCACTCTTGTTATATTCTAGTCATTATAAACAAACCTCTGGATCTAGGTCTCACTCAGGGACATGAATACCAGGAAACAGAGATCACTGAAAGCCTTCTCAGAAGCTGCCTATCACATATTCCATCTGTTTATTCACCAACTGTATCTCTGCAGGCTCAATGGACTCCCTTGCATTTTTCTTTTTAAGCTGGTTCTCTTAGAGGCCCACCCAATTCAAAGTCACATTCCCCAAAGAGGAGAACTGACAGGGTGAATGCATCTTGAATCCCTTTCTAGTAGGCCCTGTAAAGCTATGTGTGTGAACTATTATGCATTTATTAAGGGATATTTGGTGGCAAAATCTCTAGAAAGGCCTGTCCCTAGCCTACCCAGACAGAGGCAGGGGATATAGACACATACATTGGCCTCCTCAATATTGTGATGAAATGCTGTAAGTGCTTTGGGTAGACTCCTAAAAATTCTTTTGGTGATATCATCAATAACTAATTATTCTCAGGATCTAATGAAATATTTAAGACTCAACCTCCTCTACTAGAATGTTAGTCTTAAATTTACAGGCTGTTATGAGAATATCTAGTGTGCTATGGACTGTATATTTGTGTTCCCCTCCAACATTCATTTTTGAAACCCTACCTCCCAATATGATAACATTTGAAGATAAGGCCTTTGGGAAGTAAACAGAGTTAGATACATGTGAAATTAGTGATGAGTACCCTCATGATGGGATAAGAAGAGAGACTGGAGAGCTTGCTCTCTCTCCCCTGCTGCATGCACACAAAAAAGAGGTCATATGAGCTCAACAGTGCATGGCACCCACCTACAAGCCAAGAGAAGAGGTCTCAGAATGAAACCTGCCTTGACCTTGGACTTCCAGTATTCAGAACTGTGAGAAATACAATTCTGTCATTTAAGCCACCCAGACTGTGGTGTTTTGTTATAGCGGCCCAAGCAGACTAACAGACAGTATGTAAATGACAATAAGAAGTGCTGGCAGATTTAGCAGGAAAATCCATAACACACTTCTCGTCTTGATCTAAACAATTAAGATTACCGTCAAAGGATTAATGTTAATTATTGACAGAAATACCACTATGTACACCAGTTTCACTCATTCAACTCTATTCACATAGACATCGATATTATTATTTCAAGTGTATGCATTTTTAGTTGAAATGTCTTTTATTAGTTCACATTATAAGCTACTGAAAACATTTTATAGTACATGTGTTTGATATCTTCTCTGTACATTCTAATAAATTCCCCAAAGATCAAAGACAGAAACAAAAGAGAATTGATTCAAAAAAGTACTCATGAATGTTTACATTTTTTCACCTAGGGGGCTGTGTGTGTGTGTATAATTTTAATTATTAAAGTACACAATTAGAAGCTGTGGTATGTAAATATGATACTCATTGATTATTTACAAAACATTCGAAGTGTTGTTATTCTATCCTTACTACCCAGTACCTACTGTTCTTTCTTTCTGGATACATGCACAGAGGCAAGCTGCAC
>CM053603.1:171194287-171238783 GCA_028646535.1 Procyon lotor | reverse complement strand
TAAATACTAATATGCAAAACCAAATCAGTTGTGATCCTTGTCTTAAAAATATGTTTTAATCATACTACTTTACAAACATCAGTGTATATTATTATTTATACTTTAAACATATTTTGTTGAAACCATTGTTTTTATTGTGCCTCACACCAGCATTCACGTTCCAAAAGTGTACTACTAATAATAGAATGTCTCAGTGACTGAATGCATTAAAAAAAGAAGAAGAAGAAGAAAAAAAAAGAAGAAAAAGAAGAAGAAGAAGAAGGAGAAAGAAATTTAGGTGATTAGACTTTCATTAAAAATCTTTAAGAACTCTTGGATCTCAGATGAGGCACAAACCTAATCTGTTTATGACTTCTCTTTAAATTTACTTTAATTAAAAATGAGTTGTTCTACACTGTCCTCATTTCCCTGTACCAGGTTAGTCTCTGCCTGTTATGTTTTTTTTTCCCTTAGGGGAAAAAAAACCTGATTTTCTGACAAATTAAGGTTTATGTATGTGCCTTCTATAATATGATCTCAAATTCTCATGGAAATAGCTGAAACTTCCTTAATAAACTGAAAAGAGTCAACACACAGCTTCAAAGGGACCCTTAAAATGGGATTTGGAAGTCATTCAGTCTGACTGGCGGGTTAGCAGTCTCCGTAGCATGTGGTTATTTAACTCCAGAAAGCCAATGACAGGGCTTGGGGAAAAAATGCTAAGCTTTCACCAAACATAATTGAAAGATGAAATTGATTAGCTAATGTTTACTCTACAAAGACAATAAATGTAAGAAACAGGTTCTAGTCAAATAATGGTGGTGTGTGGTCTCTTTCAACCTCCTCCCTCTTAACTTTTGGCCCCCATTAATTCTTGGAATCAAGATCACTGTTTTTCTGTGCTGCTGGCACAAGATGCAATGGGGTGATTTAATGGAAATAAAATTGCAAAACATGGTGGCTTATGGTGAGACCTAAAGGCTTATGTTTAGACTTCAGAATCTAGCCACTGTTGTCTCTATACTTTCAATATAAATTCTTCACTTGTTCCCTGGCCCAGAGGCTCTGCTCTTGCCCCAGACTACTTTCCCCCCACTCCTCTGTGCTTCCTGGTCTCCTTGCCATTCAGCCACACTTCCGTAACTACCTGTCTTGGATTCATGATTATTTTCTTATCTCTTTATGAGGGACCACATCTGCTACAATGGGAGCTCCTTGAAAAATTTTATCTGTTTTTGTCATATTCTTCCCTTCTAGAGCAATGTCTAGTCCATGCAAATGTTCAAAACTGACACATATGTAAAGTAAACAAATAAATTAATTCATGAATCTGTCAATGAATTAATGATCAGAAACAGTAAATAATCAAAATAATCCTCTGGAAGCATTTCTATCAACCATCACTTATGGAGTCCAAAAGCAGCAGATGCTGATTATGTGATAAACATGGCTATTTGTACACATTAGTACACTAATATTTGGCTTTCTAAAAGCATATTTTGAAGGTAGGCAATTAAAATTAAAATTAATTCTATTCTTAAGGAACCGGTATGTTGAATTTTATCTTCAGGGTTTCACATCTTGTCTAGATATAAACAGAGCATAGTGAATGGGACCTATGCTTAGAATTCTCTACTACCTGGACACTTGAGTCAATTAAAATACTTTTAACAGACTTTTGGTTTGGTTTTGTTCTGTTTTACTTTTCATATCACGCATCAAAAACTGTTTTAAAAACACAAAAACACTTTGGCTAGGAATCAAATAACTAAACTATTGGATTAGTCCTTAATCCCACTTCTTTAGAATTTTAATTTGTGTTAACAGAGAAAGCAATTTGTTTTCATTCAATGTGAAAAAAAATATTATCCCTACATATAATACTTGCCAGTGAGTTTGTGTCAATCCTACATACTGTGGACCAGGCAAAAATTTTTAACAGTTCAATGAAATGCCACTGATAAATTAGTCAGCTTTCTAAAAACTGTCTAATTCACAGACTTATCCCAAAGTGGAAACATAACATGTATAATTTTGTTTCTAAGACATGTAGGAAAGTAGAAACATGCTATTTTAAAACTTAACATTTGCCACTTAAAACAATCTTCTAAATTTTCTTGTTTCAAACATCCACTTTAAGTAGTATTTTCACCTAAAAAAATAAGAGCTTTTGACATAAAAAGATTCCTCTAACCTTGAATTGTTGAGGTATAATGTGGAAAATAGATGGATTATCTACAGCCTACAGAGCCTTTTTATCCCTGCTGAAGAAAAGCTAATGATCAAGACTGTTCTGTTTTCTACAGACACTTTCCCTGCACACTGCCAACTCACTGTCAACCATCCTGTTTAATGCTTCAAGTCCCTACCTTCTAAAATGGGTACATTTCCAAAAAGCACTGGTAAAAGACTTGCATTTTATTAAGTATCACCTTCAGAAAGAAATTTAAGGATCATGCATTCCAATTTTTCATTTGATGGGTTAACTAGAAACTTCAGTTAAATTAAACAAATTAAAGAGGTTGAAATTTTAAGAATTTATTAGTGTCCTGAGGCTACTGTGGCAAATTACTCCAAACCAACTGGCTTAGAACAACAGGAACTTATTCTTTCGCCGTTCTAGAGAACAGAAATCCAAAATCAACAAGTGAACAGGGACACCATCCCCCTGGGGGCTCTATCTGGGCAAGCCAACTTCAGCTGCTGGGTGCCGATTTCCTGGACTTGTGCCCATGTGGCTCCTTTTCACCTCTTGTCTTCATATGATCTCCTCTGTGTGTGTGTGTGTCTTCTCTAGATGTTTCTTGCAAAGACACTTGTCACAGGATTTAAGGTCCATCCAGATAATCCAGGATGATCTCCCTCATAACCTTAACATGATTACATCTGCAAAACTTTTTCTAAATGAGAGAACATTCACAAGTTCCAGAGATGAAGACGTGGACATATCTTTCTCAGGGGCACCATTTAGCCCACTGCAGATGAGATATCTAGGTAGTGACGGTAACAATCATGTTCCTGCACATCTCTGTAGCAGCTTTATCTCTTCCAGATGCTTCTATACATCCTTTCATTTTATCACGAATCCAGCTCCCTCATTTTATACAGATGATGGAAATTGGAAGAATTACCTCAGAAGGGTCACAAAAACCAATTAATGACAAACAAGATGACCACAAAGTCACTTTATTTTTTTTCAGTTCGTTTGTTTGCTTAACAAATATACTTATTGGAGCAGATGTTTTATTCTTTATATCTGCAAGTCTATGGTGATGTTCTAGAAGAATTTTCCCTTAGCATTTTGGGAACTGTTGCTGTTTAAAAAAAAAATTTGAGTTTTGGTTAAAATTTTTATTTATCTATCTATCTGTCTTATCTATCTATCTATCTATCTATCTATCTATCTATCTATCTATCTATTTATTTTAGAGAAAGAGAGAGAGTGTGGGCTCAAGTGGATTGGGGGGAGTGACAAGTGGAGGAAGAGGGAAGAGGGACAAGCGGATTCTGCACTGAGCACATAGCCCAAAGCAAGGTTTGATCCTAGCATGCTGAGATCATGACCTGAGCCTAAATCAAGATTTGGATGTTTATTCAACCAAGCCACTTAGGGACACCTTGAATTTTTGTTAAAAACAAGAAGTCAGGGCATCTGGCTGGCTTAGTCAGTGGAGTGTGTGGTTTTTGATCTCAGAGTGGCAGGTTCAAGCCTCACATTGATTGTAGAGATTACTCAAAACAAATAAAAACTTTAAAAAAATTAAAATTAAAACAAGAAGTCACACCATCTGTTTATATCAATAGTAATAGTCAGTGTATAATAATAGGTTCTGACTATGGGCCAGGTGTGACATTTTACATATATTACCCTATGTGAGCACAGAATATAGTGGTTGAAATGTGGCCATCTCTCTGATAACTCTGAGTTTGAATTCAGCTGCAGCATTTACTCAGAGGAGCCCTTTGTTGAGCCAGTCAAACTCTCTAATTCTCATTTTCCAAATCTGAAAATTGGAGTTAATACTTGACCTACCCTCGCTAGTTGTGCTAAGACATAAGAGAAGGTGATACCTCCAGTCCTCAAAAGAATGTGGGTTCTTAGTGCACCCTCCATCCAGAGTGTATGTTTTTTTGGACAGAAGACACTTTATTTAGTACAATTGCCTCAGTCAGAGTGAAAGATTTTTCCTCATTTGTAACATTTCTAGAGGATGTCTTATATCTGTGTATGTGTATGCATTTAATGACATTATAATAGTTAAATATTGTTCATACTCTGTACCCTTTTCCTCTCCCCACCATCTTCACCCTTCCCCCATGACACTATTTTTCAACCAAGACCACACAAGGAATTTAATTTGGACATTGATCTTTGGAGCCAAAGAATGGTTAATATTGTGTCCCAAGGACACAGTCATGGGATTTTTCATCCTAGAATAAATGCCCCTCCCAAATCAAGAATAGTCAGACATAGGTAAAAACACTTCCCCAAAAATCTCCTGCCTCAATGCTTAACATAGCACCACATACCCTAGGGAAAGTCAAGTCTCTGCTAATGTTTCTCTACCAGGAACAAGAACTGCTGAGACAATCTCAAAGGTTTTGCTGAGTGTGCAATTTGTCATGTTGTTCTTGTCTAGGTAATAGAGGGTACCTCTATTAGGGTACTAGAGCTACCTCTATTAGGGTACTAGAGTACCCTAGGTACATAGGGTAATAGAGCTACCCTATGACCCTGCAATTACACTACTGGATATTTACCCCAAAGATGCATACAAAGAAGGGCCACATGTACCCCAAAGTTTGGCCACAATTGCCAAACTGGAAAGAGTCAAGATGTCCTTCAACAGATGAATGGATAAAGAAGATATGGTCCACATATACAATGGAATATTATGCCTCCCTCAAAAAGCATGAATACCCAACTTTTGTATCAACGTGGACGGGACAGGAAGAGATTATGCAGAGTGAAATAAGTCAAGCAGAGAGAGTCCATTATCATATGGCTTCACTTACATGTGGAGCATAAGGAAAAACATGGAAGACATTGTGAGAAGGAAAAGAAGGGTGAATTGGGGGAACTCAGAGGGGAAGATGAACCATGAGAGACTGTGGCCTCTGAGCAACAAAGTGAAGGTTTTGGAGGGGAGGAGAGTGAGGGGTTGGGCAAGCTTGGTGGTGGGTATTGAGGAAGGCATGTATGGCATGGAGCACTGGGTGTGAACAATGAATCTTGGAACACTGAAAAAAAATAAAAGTAATTGGATAAATAAATAAATAAATAAATAAATAAATAAATAAATAAATAAAAGACCCTTAAAAACAAAGTCTTTATAATGTCTAAATATGGAACCCATTTGAATCAGTTCTTTTTGTTGAACACTTCACTAACACGCCTTTGAACATTTTTAGCTGGTTTGTATGTTCTTCTGTGAACAGATTTTGAAAACTAGAAGAAAGGGAAAAAGTAACTCATGATAATGGCAGAGAACATAGCTGTGAGGAACTCTCCCAGAGGATCCAGAAAAGATCGTGAAAGCTCTATTTCACATAACATCTTTATGGATGGCTGTGAAAAGGGAACAAACTGCTCACTAATTACTCTCATCAGGGCATGATGCAAACATCATTGGGGGTATGATAATAAAAAGGAGAATATAAATACTTAAAGTCCAGTTGAAGAAAAAAAGCCCAGAGTGAAGTGGACCTGAAATATATGAGCTAATAAGTCTGGAGAAAAAAAAAAGTTCAAAGTTAAAATATGAATGGAAGACTAGGTTCTACAAAGTAAAAACAAAAACAACCACAGTAACAACAACAAAAAAAACACTGATCTAACATTAAGGGGTTATGTGACTATTTAAAAGGGAAAGAGAGAGTTCAGATGGTTTTAACTGTGGAAGGAAAATTTGGTCAGTTTATCAGAAAAACATTTCCTAGCAGTACAATCCATTAAGGAAGGGGAATAATTTCCCAGGAGAGGTGAAGCCCCTTCATTTGATTATTTTTAAATTAGACTAGACAAACCACCAGGAAACTAGTCCGGTGTTTAATCCATCCTGAGTTGGCAGAGAAAGGCATGCAAGATGATCTAATAAGTTAATCCACAATGTATTCCTAAACTTGTATTCAATATGACTAACCACTTGTTTTGTTCATATTTCCATTTGCCTCCCAGAAACTGAAACTGGCAAATATACATTTGTAAAAATATGTAACACATGGAATACATTAAGCCCATGCTTCAGGAAGAGCACTCTCTCAGGCTCTGAGGCACAGACACTCTCACCCTCTCATGACAGAGACAACTGAAGAATAAAAGGTGCTGGAAAGGAGAGCTAGAATCGCTTCCCACCATACTACCCCAGCTCTTGGTGAGGCAAGTCCAAACACCTTCACACAGTTAGCAAGGTGCAGCGTTGGCTAAAACTCACATATTTCAACAATTTCCACCTCCACATGTCCACTGACACTCACCAAAACCATTCTCACCTTCTGCCCCCAGTATTCAGTGCTCTCTGTTCACTCAGACCATTAATTCTGCTGGGAGGACATGTCAGTCCTCCATCTACACGCTTTGCAAGACGAACACCATCAGCACTTCCTGCGGAGAGTTTATACCAAACCTGCAGGTATAGATGAGGCACCAGTCTCATATACTCCCATGACACCATTCTCTGATCAAAACATTTGTCCACATTATCCACTTACTTGTCTCTATCACTCTCTAGACTATAGTTTATGAGGTCCCAAATCACTGTTCTCTTGTCTCCTATTTTATCACCTTCTAGCTCAGTGTAGGACATGTAAGCATTCGAATAGCATTTCCTGAATGGATACAGATACACCATCTATTGCCAAAATAATGCTGTGTAACAAACTACCCTAAATTAATGACTTGCAACAATCATTTATTCATGTTCTTGTGCCTGTTGGTCAGCTGGAAGTTGGCTGATTAAGCAGCTGGACTTGGTTAAACTTGGCACTAAGCTGCAGGCTGGAACTCTAGTCCATGTGTTTCTAATCCTCCTTGGATCAATGGGTCAGCCAGGGTGTGTTCTTCTAATTGCAATGGCAGAAATGCAAGAGATGAAAGCATAAATGGGCAATGCTGCCATAAGTCCAGATTTAGAACTGCCACGGTAATTTCTACTCATAGTCCAGTGACCAAAGTAAGTCACGTGGCAGGATCTATCATGATGGGGCAGAGAAATATACACCGCTACTAGTGAGAAGAAGCGTGAAGTTGCATGACTAAGAAAATGAGAGTAGAAAAGCAAAGAATTGAAAACAATAATCAAATCATCTATCATATAAATAAGTAATTGTGATGCAATTAAAAGTCGAGTTATAATCATGGTTGAATATCAGCTTCTTCTTCCTGACTTTAATAGAGTACCCAATAAGAAAACAAATATTATCTGATATAGTTTTATGAATACTCAATAGATTAATTATCTATATGTAGTAACTACTCTAAGTAACTAAGAGTAGAGTGTTACATATAACACAAGATGATTTTAAGCACTTAACAAAATGATAAAATCTACTAATAATCATCATTCTGTTTTAGCCCTCTTATGACACAACACTGTCCTGTCATTTGAATTACACACCTGTGGAGGCCAGAGAATAGCTCATGGTTTGTATTTATATCATCCAGAGATACAGAAAAAGGAAGACATTTTGCTAACTGATTTACTTTTTAAAGCAAGTTGAACCAAATTAAATATCCTTAATGTGGTTGTCGATAGACTGATTCTAGGGTTTTATAAGATAACACTAAAAAACATCAGAAGATTGCTTTCAAGATTGCTCTGCAGAAGAGACTAGATGAGACTATGGTTCAGTGGAAAGATCATGGGTCCTCACTGGTTCCATTCTACAGAAAACTTACCTGTTGAATTAGATGCAAAATAACAGGTTAATCACATGACCATTGGAGACAGGAGACTAAGGCAAGCTTTTCAACTTAGTTATCTCGGAAGATAATAACTCCATTACTCTTATCATTGTGAGGGTTCAGTGGTAATCAATAAGAATAAAGAGCAAGACTCACGTCCTCATTATTTCTGTTCTAGCACAAAGCTTAGTGCCTGGCTAATCTGTCAAAATCCTAGAGGAGAACATAGGCAGTACTTTCTTCGACATCAGTCACAGCAAATTCTTTCAAGACACATTTCTAAAGGCAAGGGAAACAAAAACAAAAATGAACTTTTGGGACGTCATCAAGATAAAAAGCTTCTGCACAGCAAAAGAAACAATCAACAAAACTAAGAAGCAATCCAAAGAATCAGAGAAGATATTGGCAAATGACATATAAGATAAAGGGCTGGTATCCAAGATCTATAAAGAATTCCTCTGGGGCACCTGGGTGGCTCAGTGGGTTAGAGCCTCTGCCTTTGGCTCAGGTCATGATCTTGGTGTCCTAGGATTGAGCCCCACTTCGGGCTCTCTGCTTGACGCTGAGTCTGCTTCCCCTTCTCTTTCTTCTGCCTGCCTCTCTGCCTGCTTGTGATCTCTCTCTATCAAATAAATAAAATATTAAAAAAAAGAATTCCTCAAACTCAACACCCAAAAAACAAATAATCCAGTCAAGAAATGGGCAGAAGACATGAACAGACACTTCTCCAAAGAAGACATACAAATGGCCAACAAACACATGAAAAAATGCTAACATCACTAGCCATCAGGGAAATACAAATCAAAACTACAGTGAGATAACACACTACACCAGTTGGAATGGCATGGCAAAAATTAACAGGACAGGAAACAAATGTTGGTGTGGATGTGGAGAAAGGGGAACCCTCTTAAACTGTTGGTGGAAATGAAAGCTGGTAGAGCCACTCTGGAAAAGAGTAGGGATTTTCCTGAAGATGTTAAAAATAGCAGCACCCACCCTATGACTCAGCAACTGCACTATTAGATATTTACCCCAAAGATACAGATATAGTGAAAAGAAGGGGAACCTGCACCACAATGTTCATAGCAGCAATGTCCACAATAGCCAGACTGGAAGGAGACAAGATGTCCTTCAACAGATGAATGGATAAAGATGTGATTCATATATGCAATGGAATATTACCCAGTCATCAGAAAGGATGAATACCTACCATTTGCATCAACATGGATGGAACTGGAAGGGATTATGCTAAGTGAAATAAGTCAAGCAGAGAAAGACAATTATCATATGTGGAACATAAGGAATAGTGCAGAGGACCATAGGAAAGGGAGGGAAAATTGAATGGGAAGAAATCAGAGAGGGAGGCAAACCATGAGAGACTCTGTACTCTGAGAAACAAAATGAGTTTTACAGAAGGGAGGGGATGGAGGGATGGGATAACTGGGTGATATATATTATGGAAGGCACATGTTGGGATGGGCACTGGGTGTTATATGCAACTAATGAATCATCAAATACATCAAAACCTAATGCTATAAAATATGTTGGCTAATTGAATATAATAAAAATAAACAAACAAACATAAATAAAAATTTCTAAGGTACATAGAAAATATCAAGAGTACTCAGATATTGTCAGATCACTGTGGTACATCTGAAACTAATGGAACATTTGTGTGTCAACTATACTTCAATTAAAAAAATCACTGAGATAAATTCATCATTGAATAAAACTCTAAAAAGTACATACTGCATTGTAATAAATATTCATTCTTTTTAATAAAGAAGAATTTATGAAGGTGAAGAAAAATATCTTCTGACTTGAAACTTGCATAAATCTCTATGGCCTGCAAGGATTTTTCTAGCAATTTGCAGAACTTAGTTTTATTTCGGACATGTAGAATTTCTTTCCTTTGACACTCAATGTTTCTATTCTGTGGCTGTCTTATCAGGATGGCTTGTACAGTAGAGAACAATATTTGAACCATAAAACATAATTAGATTTATTCATTCTACAATGAAAGATTACTTTTTTATGGTGAAGTTAGGGGCTGGGAGCGATATATTTCCATATCCTTGTGTTGACCACATTCTTTATTTGCTACATGAAATTCAAACCATAAGTGAGCACTAGATTTTGACATATTATTAAAATGTTGTCAAACTACCTATTACTATGTTTTAATAGTTTATTGCCACCTTATAAGCAATGCTTCTACACCCAGTATTTATATATAGATTGATCATATGAACAAGTAACTTGCCAAGATGTCCCAAGCAATTGGTCATTTGCATTCAAAAGGTAACTGTTTCCAGTATTGAAAATTACTTTTTCTAGCATCTTTTTTTTTAAAATACTTGGGATGAGCAAAAATTCCTCCAAAGCACAGTTTCCAAATTTTATATGCTGAATGCTATTCTGAATAAGATAGATATTTAGATATAGTATCTTATTGTCCATGTTTAGGGTATATAGGCCATTTATTTATTTTATTTTTTTATTTTTTAGAGCAGTTTGAGCAGTTTAGAACAGTTTGAGGTTCACAGCAAAATTGAGCAGAAAGTACAGAGACTCCTCATGCACTTTCTGCCCCCACACATGCATACATTCCCCAATATCAATATCCTCCAGAGTGGCACATTGGTTACAATTGATAAACCTATACTGACACATCATTACCAAAGTTTATAGTTCATAGTTTACATTAGGGTTTACTTTTGGCATTGTGCACTCTATGAATTTGGGCAAGTATATAGGGGCATATATCTTTCATCATTATGGTATGATACAGATTATTTTTACTGCTCAAGGATTCTTTGTGCTCCACTCATTCATCTCCACTCCCCATCCACTGATGACCATTTTAAGGCTTAAAAAGGTAAATATCATTGAGTACATCTTACATTAGCTACGTTTATAAGAAGAGCAGATCCAATAGAAATATAACAGTGGAAGTAATGCGTTGTTAATGACCTATTTGGCATTGCAGTCCTAGAGAACTGAATGTTTTTACTGGAAAATTCTATATGATAGCAAAAATATCCATATATAGACAGAAACATTTTTTTTAAGATTTTATTTATTTATTTGACAGAGAGAGAGATCACAAGTAGGCAGAGGCAGGCAGAGAGAGAGGGGGAAGCAGGCTCCCTGCCGAGCAGAGAGCCCGATGTGGGGCTCAATCCCAGAACCCTGAGATCATGACCTGAGCTGAAGGCAGAGGCTTAACCCACTGAGCCACCCTGGCACCCCAAGACAGAAACATTTCTAAAAGAATTTTTTTTCTCCTTTCTGGAGGTTGATTATTCAGTACAACCTTTTGCAGGAGGTTTTGAGTGATATGCTTGGAAACAGTATCAGTTAAATGATTCTTCTGAGACTTGAAAACTGGTTTTGAAAAATATTTGAAAAGCCATTTGTGGCAGTGGATAGGAGTGGAAAGATGAGCAATAAAAGAGTATGCCTAATGAACTAAAGTTTCAGTATTACTTATTTGATGTACATTTCCCATTTCCCTAAAAATATTTCAGTTCTAGTCCCACAGTGACCTTTTATATCCCACAGAAAGGCTGTGAACCATTCTCCAACAAGATCCTCAGACTCTCAGACATTTCTTGCCTTAATACCCCTTACATAGCTTCTCTTCTCAGCAGGAGTGACATTACAATTTTTGTTCCAGAAAGAAAGTTTGCTTTGTTTTGCTTTTTTTTTTAATAAAGATTTTATTTATTTGTTGAGAAAGAGGGAGCAAGCACAAGTGGGGAAAAGGGCAGAGGAAGAAGGAGAGGGACAAGCAGACTCTCCAGTGAGCAGGGAGCCCTGTGCAGGTGCTCAGTCCCAGGACCATAAGGTCATGACCTGAGCTGAAGTCAGACACTTAGCCCACTGAGCCACCCAGGCACTCTTGCTTTGCTTTTCAAAGTACAGCATTAAAACAGACAATATGAGGAGGGTGATTTTACCTCTTTTAAAGTAAAACTAGAAAATATGGCAATAAAAAGAAATCATATTGTTTTGTCTCAAGATGAAATGATCCTCCTTTCCCACTTTTATACATATTGTAAATATACCCTACAGCTGCAATAAAAACAATCTCAGAACATGACTTTGCATACAATTTATTTACTACATACCATAAATAAACAGAATTCATGAAAAGATTAACTCAGTGATATTAGTTCATTGGTTTTATTCTCAAGACTCAGGAATTCACATCCTCCAATGTTAATCAAGCCACAAATTTTTTTTTCCTCCATCTTTCCACTGTATTTTACAACTTTGCTACTCTATTGCTGGGTGAATCCCAGCAAATTCTCTCCTGTTTTCCTCATCTGAAGGTTTTGATTTAGACAATGTAGGGTGAAGCTCAGAGAGCTGTTTATATTTTTAAAAGGTATCCATTTACCACTTCTCTTTTATGTAATCTGTGATGTACTACCAGACACGGATCTTCATCCACCATCTTTTTCCTTTTACATTTCTAATGTTCACACGTATTTAAAAGTCTGGATTTCTACAGAATAGGATAGAATCAAGGTTTTACCTACAGAAGTCTGGTCTTTACCTCCCTTTCCATCTTCTGTTTATTTTGTAGGACATTTTTCTACTTCAATCATCCCTATCATGGACACCCTTTTCAGAGTCTAGCATCCACACCTTTATTCACATTTATCATCAGCCCTCAAATGTCCTCCTCCTCCTCCCCCTCCAATTACCTAAAGTTTGTCTAGCCTTTGGATCCCAAATAAAATCCACCCCTCTGGCAAATCATTCTTAGTCATGGACCAAAGTGATTCCTCGCTCCCTTTTTTGAACTCTCAATGCCCCTATATATTCTCATTCTAATTTGTCACTTTCCATACATTAAGGTGAATCATCTGGGCTTTTTCCCCTAAAGGTATGTCTCTGATCTACCAAAAGACCAGTAAGAAAATGCTTTTGTATTTCACCAAATGCCTTATATAGTACTTTTCCCATAATACATTCCTAATAAGAGGATGTACATCTAGTCCATCTGTATATCTAATCCTGGATATGAAGCAACTGAAGTCCCGGATAACTATAAATAAGAAAACCACCCAACTAGGCTACATGTCAGAAAATGTTCTTTTTGCTCCTGAGTTCCTACAGCTTTCACCTACAGATCCCTGGGAATTAGTTTCTGTCTTTCCAGAATTGCAATATTCCACCAAAGGCCTAGACTGCTCACACTCCTTATTCAATTCGTATGACCATAAACTGCCGGTTCCTGATTCTTTATTGGGTTTCTAGCTCTTTATTACTCTGGTTCTGCGCTCTTCTGATCCCTATATGCCAATGGGGTTTTGACTCATGACTTAGAACTACCATTTTAGGGGCACCTGGGTGGCTCAGTGGGTTAAGCCTCTGCCTTTGACTCAGGTCATGATCTTGGGGTCCTGAGATTGACCCCTGCAGAGGGCTGTCTGCTCAGCAGGGATCCCACTTCCCCCTCCCTCTCTGCCTGCCTACCTGTGATCTCTCTCTCTCTCTGTCAAACACATAAATAAAATCTTTAAAAAAAATAACTACCATTTCAGGAGGATGAGAGCTATCTTGGGGTAGAGGGATATTGTATGTTAAAAAAAATGGAAATTACTGGTGTAAACAAATTAAGAGTGGCCTTTAATTCAGTGCCCTTAATACCTGTATTACACATCTTCTAGAAGAGAATAAAGATGGTAACATTTCTTAGAATTCTGCACAGCTCCCTTAAAACCCTTCCTGATTATCATCTCAGAGAATTCCTAATCCTGGCCACTTTCTGCCTTCCCACTTGTGACTGGTGATTAAGTGAAAATTCATGATGTCTGGGCTAAGCTACATCAAATATAATTCTATAAATAATTTGCAGCTTCCCTACCTACAGATAATTGACCCTTTAAATCACATGGACGTTCTTTTCCATCTAAACAACTCACTGAGTGTTATAATTAATTTAATGACTCACCATGGAAAATTAGGTCAACATCATATTTTGAGGATCTACTGTGTGAAAAACACTATGAGATGTGCCAGGAGTACAAGAATAAATAGAACTCAATCCTTGGTCTTGAGGAGTTCACAGATTGCTTAGAGCGACAATCTGACAGAGGAGAAGTACTATGTTGTGGTGAGTGCTGTCATCAAAGTGGGAAGAAAAACACTTTATTACGAGAACCCAATAGTCAGTACCTGGCCCACAGAGTACTTCAGTGATGGTCTGCAGATAGATGAGATAATATATGGTAGATCTATTTTGGGGTTTCTACTCAAGCTAGACTCCACCTGTTCAAATTGTTCAAGTTGTCCCCCTCCCCGTTGGCTTCATTCCTGCTACCACACATACCATGAGATCAATACTTATAATGGTTAATGACTCTAGGGTAGCCTGTGGTCTAACTGAGCATATCAACTTTGAATAGAGAGCCTCTAGTGCTATTTGTGAGCAGTAAATCTGGAAGCTTATACAGATTCAGGGAAAAGTAGCATCTTTTTAGTTCAGTCATGCTAACTCATCCATAGATGGATTCAAAATCTGGCTCAAAAGCAGCATTATGAAATGATGCCAAGCTACAGAGGTAAGCAGTGCCAAGAGACTAAAAGTTCTCAAAGTTAAAGACAGAGAGGCTGCTGCTACAGACTGAATGTTTATGTTGCCCCAAACTTCATATGTTGAAACCCTAATTCCCCTTGTGGTCTTATCTGGACGTGGGTCCTTTGAAGGTGATTAGGTCATAAGGGTGCAGTGAATGACACTAGTGCTCTTATAAAAAGAACTCCAGAGAGCTCCCTTGCCCCTTCCACTGTATGAAGACAAGGCAAACAGCTGGTTATGAACCAGGAAGAAAGCTCTCACCAGACACTGAATCTGCTGGTGACTTAATCTTACACTCCTTAGCCTCCAGAACTGTAAGGGATAAAATGTTTCTTTATTTAAGCCACCCAGTCAATGGTAATTTGTCATTGGAGCCCAAGCTGACTAATACAGCTACCTCTGATTGTGATGGCTTTTAAATTCTCAGCATCATCTCTCATGAGACCTGAAAATACTTTCTACACTTAGATTGTATGAAACAGTCTAGAATGAACCTCCCCTCCCTTGAGCATATAGAAAAAAAGTTGAGATGAGTTTGGGTTACAGTAGGGAAAGGGAACAGGAAGGGTGGTTCAAGTCAAGAAAGTCTACAACGACACCAATTAGTTAGCTCTCGGATGGACAAGAATAACCATGTGTTATCCTTCCTCAGTTTGCCCAAGTATCTCCACTGAAAGGGCCTGCAATATAAAATAGGCAGTGTGGTATTGAGATAGAAAATACTTAGGAACTCTCATTCCCCGCCTGCACCCCCATCCTGAATTAGTAGACCTCCATTTAATAGCATTTGATTCAAAACAATATATAGGACTAGATGATGATAGTATTCTCTCTTCTGAAGCCCTGCTGTAGTACATTCCCTTTATGAACCCAACCATAGCTATATTTATAGGACTGAATACCACCCTTGTTTTCTCTGCTCAGACCCTGTCAGCTGTCTAGCTCCTATTTGCAATACGTGGATTTTATTGAAAGCTTGCATTAATTTACCATTTTTTCCAGGGATTTAAACTTATTTGACCAGAATTTTGTGCACTCAACCCTCTTTCACGTGGTAGAGCAATAAGATATAGCCTCAAACTTCAAAGTAGACCTCCACTTCAACTTTCCTATCATCCTTGTTGTTCCAACTGTTTTCCTTCCTCAACATATCTTAAAACTCAAGCCTTTATTATATTATCCTCCTTTAATAAAAAGTAAGGGTAGATATTAAATATATACATTTAATAATAGAAAATTATGTAAATTTTCTGTACCTAGGCTCCCATATTTATAAAGCTTGTGGATAACACATATTATTCAAAGATCGCCATGCCAGTAGAGTTTTCTCTCTTGATCAGCACCCAAATACTTTTTCCTTCCTCTCTCAATATTTGTTCCATTCTACTGTGTGTGTCTAACACCATACTAAAAAGTTGACATTTATGGATCACTGACTGGGAGCTGAATACTAATCTAAGCACTAGACAATGGACAAGTCAGAATCAAATCTTGACTACTGAGCACCAGGCTACATGTTTCTAATCATTACACCATAGTGTCTCTCACTTCAACTATTCTTACCTACTCTGTTTTGCTCCAAAGACATCACAAAGAACCCCAAGATAGCAGAGGAAAGTTATGGAAGTTTACAGAAGCAGAAAATGAATGCTCAGCTGTGTTCCATTTGAGGGTGTGTGTGTGTGTGTGTGTGTGTGTGTGTGTGTGTGTGTAGTTTTCCTCCCATTATTACCAAAATAATATTGAGTACCTGAAAGTGTTCTTCATCTTTATCATAAGTTCTTTATCTTGATTTATTCACATCTTTAGGGGTGCACTTTAGTGCAATTACCTACATATATAGAAAAATCTGATGTTATAATTTCCTTCCTAAAATTCTAATCTCATGCTTTATCCACGAAGACTAAATAAGAGTGGCATGATCATTTCCATCCCCAATCTTATAAGCAAAAAGCATTTTTGTAAGCAAAATATTCAGACACCCAAGCTCTGAAAGCTGTATACGTTGTAGGTTTAGAAATGACATCATCTCCTGATTGGCATAACTGTACATCTTTGCCTGTATTTGCACATTTCTCCATGTTTGCTCAAATAAAAATCAGCTGTTGGAAATTTAAGAAATCTCTAGCTCTGAAAGGTTATGCTCCTTAATTTGTTTTGAACAGTATCATATATATATATACGATATATATGATATGTATATTTACTAAGTAAACATTTTGGATTATAATGTTGGTTTAAACATTTATATGAAATTGTCAGAAATGAAATTCAGATGTAGACGAGACTTTAAAAATGAACTGTGGGAAATAGAGCGTTGCTTTTCAATGTGTATAAAGTTTCAGTTATGCAAGACGAAAAAGTTTTAGAGCTATGCCGTGTTTATAGTTGTGTTTGTAGTTAACGACACCGTACATTGTGCTTATAGCTAGCTAACAATACTGAATACTTAAAATTTGTTAAGAGGGTAGATTTCATGTTATTTTTAACACAATTTTAAAAACAATTAATTGCATTACCCTTATATTTTGTAAATTTGGGAACAAAGACCCAGAAGAGTTAGGTGACTTTTCCAGTATTAAAGAGTTAATAGCTCACAAAGCTGAGATAACAGCACACAACACATGACCAGTATCACACCATGTAGAACCTGGGCCATCATGGGAAAGCAATGCCTTATACTCATATTATTATTTACTGTTCAGTAAGTTTTGTTTCGCATCTCTTTCTTAACTACAGACTAACTCAGGATTTCAAAACAGGCCCCGAAACTGGCTTCTGCTTATGTCGAAGTTGGCTAACATCATGTCAGTAACAGATGTGCAGAAAGTGATAAGAATGCAGACTTGATGTGCTTGACAGATGATATCTTTACTACACCAAACAGCTGGATCAAAGCCGGATGAAGGAAAAAAAAAACCAAAAACAATTGTCTCAAATGTCCAGATGTTTTATACAGATGTCCAAAGGATTAAATGAAAATGTAATTTCCATTCTAATATTTATATAGCCAAAACTATTGAAAATTATTTTTTGAAGTTGTAATAAACTTAGACATTCAAAGAAAACACTGACAAACAAATGATATTTTTGACATTTTATCAATTTCTTCTTATAAAATAATTTATATAACGCTATATGGAAATATAACAATGTATGAGTCCATAAATTGGCCACTTTATTTACTGGAGAAAAAATGTGATTTAGAAGAAGCAAATGTCCTAGAGTCCCAATTTTGAAATATGTTGTTTCGTTCAGTGGGAGAAAAAGTCATCAAGAAACACCATTGCACATAATTGTGATTACTAATCACCAGGAGAAAATTAGTCATTACTCAAGAGATGTGACCTTTGAAAACAAAATTATTTGAGAGTAGAGTCATTTTAAGACTTAAACTTATGCTTTGTACCAAATATTTACACATAGGCCTTTCCATAAAATATCTTGATGGAAGAATTCTCTAATAAATTAATGGGCATTTTCTTCAATCGTTATTGAAATCGGTATATTAAAAAATCAAAATATTATTGGCAAATTTTATTATTAAATTCCAAGAATTAAAAACCTTTGTTTCTTAACCAACTAGAATTGACTATATTATTCCTTTCCTTAGAATGGTCTGGTCATGAGGTATTACAGTGGCCTATACTTTTAATGGTTAACATGGAGGAAAACTTTAAACAGCCAGTTAAAGCCTGAGTTTGGGTGACTCTGGCTGAAGAAACCTACAATCTAGTACCAATCATTTAAGGACTCTATCACATTATTAGAATCCGTAAATTATGGCCTGCCCTGACTGTCCATCCATTGTAGCCTCCATAAAGAATTAGCAGTTTACATTGGACAAATCACTTGGGATGCTAAGAGAAACTTTACTTAGCTGAGTCAAGAAGAATTTAGGCAAAAATGACTCATTTAAACCAGAGTTTGTTTTAAACCATTGTTTACTTACTTTCTTTTGTTTTGTAAAATAAATGTGATAACTTCAGGGATCTTTGAAGTATAAATAACTTATTTGCATAGGCCTTTATTATTAATAATAACAAGATCAGGTAAAAATAGATTATTCTTTCTCAGGAAATAGTATAAAGACTTACATATTCTTTTTATTTTTTTTAAAGATTTTATTTACTCATTTGAGAGAAAGAGAACATGAGTAAGGGAGAGAGGCAGAGGGGAAAGCAGACTCTATGCTGAGTGGGGAGCCTGGGATCACGACCTGAGCCTAAAGCAGACGCTTAACCATCTGAGGCACCCAGACGCCCTAAGCCTTACATATTCTTAAGTAAAATTGTGTAAGTCAATATGATTAAAAGAGAGCTAATGAAAATATACAAGAAAACAGTAAATGCATCTTTTCTAAATACACATTTGAACATGTTTAAACATTCAAACATTTTAAAGTCAAACATTAACAATACAAATAAAAATAGATTAGAAATAAGAAAAAGCAGTCATTTAAAGGATAGTTACTTTAATGAGCTGGATGAATGAAGGAAAAATCCAAATAGATACGATGGTGGTGAAAACGAATAGTTTTCAACTATTTTGAATAATAAATCACATTTTTTTCTTGGCAGCTGTAAGCTTGGTAGTTTATTTGGTTATTTTTCTCCCCTCCAATCTTCTTTCAGAATTAGTATAGTTTATCATCCATTATTATTTTAATAAAATTTAATCAAAAGGGGCGCCTGGATAACTCAGTCAATTAAGCCTCAAACTCTTGATTTTGGCTCAGGTCATGATCTCAAGGTTGTGAGATCAACTCTCATGCTGGGCTCCACTCAGTGTGGAGCCAGTTTAAGCTTCTCTCTCTTCCTCTCCCTGTGCCCCTCCCTCTTTTTTCATGTGCTCACACTCTCTCACATGCTCAAAAAAAGAAAAAAAGATAAAAGAAAAAATTAATCAAAAGAGCAAAATTCACTTATGATTCTATAAAGACATTCACTTCAGTTCTTTTAATCAAACAATTTGCTAACATAAAAATATTTAAAAACCTATGTTTTCATCAGATTTACTTATTTTTTCAGCGGTCTGCCAACTGCTTAAAATTCCTTGGTTCTATCAACACAATTCTTCAGTGAATCCTGATTGGGAGAAATCAGAGTTCTGGCACCATATAGATTGAAAAATCAAGTGATCACATCAACTAGATGTGCTTTTATCCAATTTTTTACCCTCAAGTTAAACAATTCTTGAGTGCATTGAAACAAATTGGCTCTCTTAATGTTGACCAGATATTCTGGGTATAATGTTTTTGGAGTCTAAATGTACCTTGAGCTTTCCAAGGATGAAGATTTGTCCCACATTTCCCATCTTGGTATTGAGATTTACCAACCATATCTGAATCATGACAGTAAAGGAAAGCTGGGTTCCAGCCCTGTTTCTAGAACTTTCAAACATGTTAAAAGTTTGTTCTATCTCTGTGAACATTTATGTATTTATGCCTTCAGGAAACCCTTCTTAAAAAACCAGTAGTTGGGGTATCTGGGTGGCTCAGTTGGTTAAGCATCTCCCTTTGGCTCAGATCATGATCCTAAGATGTTGGGACAAAGCTCTGTGTTGGGCTGTATCTTCAGTGGGTAATATGCCTCTCCTTCTCTTCCCACTCTTGCTCTCTGTCACTCTCTGTTGATATCTCTGTCTCTCTCTCAAATAAAAAACAAAATTAAAAAAAAGAACCAGTAGCCACGGATAAGAAAGAAAATATTAAAAGTAGGAGTGATTTGAATCTTATTGGTCTAAATGACTTCTTTCACTTGCCCAAAACCTTGCCTGAAAAAATATGTCATATGATCACATTTTCTTTTCTTTTTCTTTTTTCTAAGTGTTTTGTGTTTTCCAATACCCTATCTGTTAAAGATACTACCAGATATATCACCTTAGATCAGCACCCAGAATGTACTACTTACAGTATTTTATCAAATTGTTTCACAAAGAAGAGTATCACTTAAAAGAAAAGGCTTGAAGACAGGTCATTTTTTATTAGGATGAGAAAGGCCTTCAGAGTTGGGCTTGAGCAAAGTAAGTCCCAGTAGATTATGCCACACCCCCATTTTGAAGATTTTTGTTACTGAGCATTTGTGAAAAGAATTTCATAGCCAGTAAATATTTATTTATTGAAAACATATGCACATAATTTACACAGACATAATACACGTACATCTATTACATTTTATGAAACTTAAATAAATAAATGAAAACTACATAGAACTTACTTTTCAAGAATTTACAATTCTGAACTGGGGGAAGATACAAAATTATCTGTAACAGAGATTCAGACAATGGAAACACACACAAAGAATAATTAATCCTGCTTGACGAAAATAAAAACATAGATAAAGTCGCATTTGAACTAGAATCTGGAGCAAGAATATAATCTTGATATCAAGGGAAAAAAAACAAAACGATATAAATAAAATTACAAAGTACTGATGAAACTGGGAAAGATCCAGAGACTGAGTGAGAGGTACATGAGAGGAATGAACAGAAATGCAACTGTAAAAAAAAAAAAAAAGGAAAAGAAAAAAAAGAAATGCAACTGTAAAGCTGGGGCTTGGATTTTGGAGGTGATTGTCCACTCTTTTGAACTTTGATTAAAGAGGATGAGTAAGAAAAAAAAATTGAAGAGGATGAGTAAAAAAAATATATATATATCATAGGCTTTATGATCTGATGGAGGTAGGATACAACATAATGAGCTGCTGAATCCAAAACGATAATTCTATGGGGGATGGATGCATATTTGGGGAGAGTTAGTGAAGGGCTGGAAAGGAGAAAAGATATCAAGGGCATGGAGACAAATCAGAAAATTTCTACAGCAGTTCAAGTGAAAAAAGCCAGCACCTGGACTGGGGAATAAAAATAAATAAATATATAAAAAGTTTAAAAGAAGAACAATCACTTAGAAGCTTTAGACTCAGGTGATTTATTGTGAAAGACTGTTAATATGTAACTGAACACTGGGTTAAATATTTTGTTAAAATATGATCAGCTTTCCTTTCACTCCCAATTACAAATTGTGAAGTTCTTTGCCTGTGATTCTGAAAAGTTATCAGCAATTATAAACACAGAGCACTACCTATGGAAATGAACACTTCTCATAGTTTACCATTATTCAAATATGTCACAGTTATGTTCAACAAACATAATACTGGGTTAGCTGTGTTTTTGCGAGCAAAATATAAGTGATGATCTTGAAAAACAGACAATATTTTCTCATGCATAGAATTATTTCATAATCAATAACCCAGTGTAGACTGTTCAAGGACAACACAACAGGAAAATACTTTCACACTGAATTGACAGATGATCCAGTTGCATAACTAAATAGGAGGGTCCACTCAATAATACAAACACAGAAGTGTGATTTTTAAAGTAATATAATTTAATCTTCCTTTTGTTAACAGTCTCCTCTTTGGATTTAATTAAACTCCACATCGAACTTAAGCTAGATTTACTTGTCCCTTCGGTCAGCAAGTATTGATTGAATATCTACTGTCTGCCAAGTACTTTGTTCTACCAGAGACACCAATAAGGAGACATAGTCTGGTGAGGGGAATCAGAGAGCAAGAATCAATAGTTAGAGTGCCCAAAGTGAATTCATTCTATAATGAAGAGCATATAGCATATATCAACATAAGCAGATAGGAGAGAGAAGGGTCCAGGGCTGGGTAAAAGATCATCACTATCTAGAAGAAGAAATGTATTTACCCTTGAACTTAGTCTTAAATTATATTGAGAAGTAATTCGAGAAGCAGAAAGAAGGCTATTTTCGGAGGTAAAGTGACATGATGAGGGGTGATGAGTTAGAGGACGAGCGAAGTCCTCTATGAGTAGAATAAAAGAATCAGGGAAGGAGGGAGTGAACAGAAATGAGCCTGGAGTTGAGAGCATAGATTTTATTCTGAAAGTAATGACTCTGTGAGAGTATTGCTGGGAGAGAGTAGGAAAACTGAATCAGAATGTGTGTGTATCTCATCTCCTGCATTTAATCCATGCAAGACTCACAACATGTAGTCAACATGGTGTCCCAATTTTGTAGAGGAGACACATGGCTCAGGATGGTCAGTAAATTGGCCATTACCATACAGACCGTAATTACGAGCAGCAGAATGTGAACCTAGGTATGTCTGCTCCAAAGTAAGAGGAAAAGGCATGGAAAAACCAAACCAAACAAAATGGAACTGATGTCAAAATGATCAGTGGGTAGGGTCGGCTGGGGGGTGATGATAGAAGCAAAGGACAGGATAATGCCCCTGCTTTCACCCTTCAATTTGTCCTCAATATTCCTTCATTCTGGGGTAAAATGGTTTTCTGAGATATGGTGCATCCTGAGGACTTTTCTTGGCATTAAAGATGTCTAATCAGGATGTTAGAAAGTAAATCAGATGACATTTATCTTCATAATATACTGTCAAAGCATAGAACTGTTGCTATGCTTACTTATATTACTATTACTGCTGATATTACAATAGCTATTATTCGTACTAATACTATTACCATTGCTAATGCTAATACTGGAATTATGATTACAAGTACATTACAATTACAGTTATGATTACTAATAAGAAGTGTCTAACCCTACCTCAGGTACTTTGAGAATAGGCCTGACTATACAGTAATTTGCTCTCATTGAGGAGATTACATTGTAACAAAGGAATTTTGTAGAAAATTCATCTTTAAAAAAATGCAGTAGTGATGGATTAATTGTATACTCTTTCCTAGTAGCAACTCTAAAGAGAACAATATTCACCTAGATGTACAAATTCTGGTGAGTTGTTTTTTCAACTGCCCATTTATTTAAAGTTACCACAAAGAAAGTAATTTGTTATCAGATTCCATTGTAACATCAGCCTTTGGATTATGCTTCTCTAGATATTATTTATTTTACCATTTAAAACTCTTTCTGTGTTTGTTTTTAAAATATTAGATTTTCTAAAGACTGGGTCAATTACATATTTTAAGTTAAACAGTTTGATAATGTCTATAACTTTAAAATAAGAATAATATAAAAGTTCAAAATAAAATCTGTAAAAGAATGTCCTAAGGATTAATATTCAAATAACACACACATTTTTAACTAAGTGGGGTTTATATTGTATATATAATTTTATTTCAGTTAATATTATATTTAGTTAATTTTCTCAAGCTTGCTTAAGCTTTTCTTTGAAAGCTTAGCCTTTAATGATGACATAATTTGCTCTTTAAAGCATATCTAACCATTTTTCTGTTTCTGGACATTTAAGTTGTTTACAAAATATTTCCATAATGCTGTAAAATCACTATGAAACATAAATGTCTGTCCTAATCCCTGATGATTTTTGTATTCTTGTTTATTAGAAGTAAATAGTTGGTAGAATATGAATATTTTTAAGGGTCTTACTAGGGCATCTGGGTGGCTCTTACTTAGGCTTGGGTCACGATCCCAGGGTCCTGGGATCCATCCCTGCATCAGGCTCCTGGCTCTGCCGGAAGTCTTCTCCCTCTCTCTCCCACTCACCCTGCTTGTGTTTCCTCTCTTGCTGTCTCTCCCTCTGTCAAATAAATAAATAAAATATTTTTAAAAATACTGTTAAAAATAATAAAATAGAGGATCTTACTATATATTACATATATTATCATGCGCCGTTATAATGAAAAAAATATCGATTTGATAAAAATGAAATAACTTGTCTTGTTTTATCTCATTTATAAAGGTAAAACACTTTTTGGTAATTATCAGTCTCCAGTGTCTTCTTTTATAAATTGCCACAAGGCAAACTGCAGACAGGCAATGCAGCCTATTGATTATAAACTTTGCCTTGAGAGTCCAATGTCCTAGATTTAAATCCCTGCTCTGCTAGTAACTTATTCTGTGACTTTGAGCAAATTATTAGTCTCTTCTTCATCTGAGGTTTGTGTTTTTGTTTTGGTGTTTACCCTATAATATAGGGAAGAAAATATTGTATCTAAGTCATGGGGTTGAGATGATTGAAAGCTTTAATACACATAAAATACTTAGAATGTGAATGGACACTTACTAAATGTTCCATTAGTATTATTAGATGTGCTTAATAGCCTTCATCTACTTTTTTTATGTCATTGAATATTCTTTTTATTTATTTTATTTTTTTATTTTATTAACATATAATGTATTATTTGCTTCAGAGGTACAGGTCTATGAATCATTAGTCCTACACAATTCACAGCACTCAACAAAGCACATACCCTCCCCAACGTCCATAGCCCAGCCACTCCATCCTTCCCATCCCCGTCCCCTCCAGCAACCATCAGCCTGTTTCCTGAAATTAAGAGTCTCTTATGGTTTGTCTCCCTCCCCGGTCCCATCTTGTTTTATTTCATCCCTCCCTACCCCCACAACCTTCCACACTGCCTCTCAAATTCTTCCTATCAGAGAGAGCATATGATAATTGTCTTTCTTTGATTGACTTATTTCACTTTGCATAATACCTTCTAGTTCCATCCTCATCATTGCAAATGGCAAGATTTCATTTTGATGGTTGCATAGTATTCCACTGTGTGTGTGTGTGTGTGTGTGTGTGTGTGTGTGTGTGTGTATCTCACATCTTCTTTATCCATTCATCTGTTGATGGACATCTAGGTTCTTTCCATAGTTTGGCTATTGTGGACATTGCTGCTATAAACATTCAGGTGCACATGCCCCTTCAGATCACTACATTTGTATCTTTAGGGTAAATACCCAGTAGTGCAATTGCTGGGTCATAGGGTAACTCTATTTTCAACTTTTTGGGGAACCTCCCTACTGTTTTCCAGAGTGGCTGCACCAGCTTGCATTCCCAAGTCATTTTTTCATTTTGATTGAAATTCTTTATGTATTAGAAAATAATAAAATTTGTCCCACATAGATGTTGTAAAGATTTTTTTGTTTCTTTGCCTTTTAAATAATGTTATTTGAGATCCCTAACACTTTACATTTCAGGCAGTTACATTCATTAAGGAGAAAAAAACATCTTAACCTCTCATTTCTTTTCTAACTCACTAATCTTTGTAGATGCCTCTAAACTGCTTTCAAATCATATCCTACTTTTCCAAAAGACTATGTCTACAATGTATACGAGGCTTGTAGGTGAAGTTTCAATGTGTTGACTTTGGGTGAAGTTATATTTTTGAGGAGGTGGAGTGTGGTTAGATTATTTATTTATTTTTAGGGATGAATTTTTTTTTTGAAACAACAAAGATTCAAGGCCTCTTATAGTTTAGACATAATCATTAGATTTATATGGAAATGGACACTTTACTAAACTAAACAAATGGGTTTGAAATGTCTTAGATAAGTGCTATGTAAGTAAGTGCTTAGTAAGTGCTATGTAACATAATGATTTTCTGGCCGGTCAGAGGACTCTTGGGGCATACCTTGGACCCACTCAGATTCCTCTGCCTTCTACTCGCTTGTTTCTCCTAAGTCTCTGCATTGGAACCCAAGTCTGAGGGTGTTTGTCCAGCCCTTGCCACATTGGTTGACTAATAACTTGACTGGGATGCAACCCTGTGGCACCTTACCCCCATGGACACTGAACATTTCCCCCTTCCTCCTTCTGCCAGAATTGCTAGAGAATAAACACCTAGAAGGCAAAGGATGTGGAAGTCCATAAGCCATATCCTCCCCTCTCTCTTTTCTCATTTGGGCTGCCATAACAGAATTACTGTAAACTGGATGGCTTGTAAACAGAAATTTATTTTTCACATCTTTGCAGGCTGGAAGTCCAAAGTCAAGATCCCGGCATGGTTGAGTTCTGGTGAGATCTCTCTTCCTGGTGAGATCTCTCTTCCTGGTTCCAGCAGACTGCTGACTTCTCCTTGCGTCCTTACAGGGCAGAGCATGGAGAGGGAAGCAAGCTCTCTCCTGACTCTTCCAAGGGCACCAATCCCATCATGGGGACTCAGGAACTCATCTAATCCTAATTATCTCATCTAATTACCTCCTAAAGGCCACACCTCCTAATACAATCACATTGGGGAGGAGAGTTTCAATATATGAACTGGAGGGGGCACACGCAGTCTGGAATATCCCCATCTCACCACAGACTGTCCCGAGAGAGAGAACATCCTATGATTTCCTGGCCAACAGTTCTTATAGATCAAGACATTTGTCCTTAATCCAGACAGTGGACAGCTGGTAGCATATCCTCCTTTGCTCTCTTTCCTTCCCTGCCTTCTATCCTTTCCCCTCACCTTCACTCCCCTTGGATTGCACTCTTTTTTTTTTTTTTTTAAGATTTTATTTATTTATTTAACACACAGACAGACAGAGAGAGAAAGAGAGATCACAGGCAGGCAGAGAGAGAGGGGGAAGCAGGCCCCCTGCCGAGCAGAGAGCCCGATGTGGGGCTCGATCCCAGGACCCTGAGGTCATGACCTGAGCCCAAGGCAGAGGCTTTAACCCACTGAACCACCCAGGTGCCCCTTGGATTGCACTTTTTAATAAAATAGGGGCACACAAATTCATGCCTCAGGCTCTGATTTCAGAGAATCTAAGATACTAATGAGCTTGACAGAACAAGAAATATCATTCTCAGTGTAATTCTATTTCAGCAAAATTATATGTTAATGATTTTGGTGTCCAAATCACCACCATACTTCTGTGATGTATGGAGTGTCTTTTGACAAAATACAGCACCAAGTCATAGAATTAAAATAAGCAGAATTGGGGCGCATGGGTGGCTTAGGGGGTTAAAGCCTCTGCCTTCAGCTCAGGTCATGATCTCAGGGTCCTTGGATAGAGCCCCACATTGGGCTCTCTACTAAGCAGGGAGCCTGCTTCCACTTCTCTCTCTGCCTGCCTTTCTGCTTATTGTGATCTAGCTTTCTCTGTGTTAAATAAATAAATAAAATCTTTAAAAAAATAAGCAGAGTGTGTGAAAACCTGAAATCATCATTACAAAAGACATAGAGAGGTAAAATTACTTAAAAAATAGTGTCTTACAGGCTGGGTTGCTGGGTATGTACTTTCATGGACTGTTTTTTGTTTTAGGCTTCAGCAATTATTCCACTTTTTTGTTTTGCATTGTTTTTCCTGTTTAACAAAACATTAAAGTATCATTTTTTGATACTTCTTAAGTAACCAAACTGCCAAAAAAGCAATGAGTTCATGAAAACATAAACACAAAAGATAATTAAGTAATTAAAAAATATAATTGCCCTTAGTTTTTAACAAAAGCAAAGTAATAAATCATTTTTATAATGACATAAAATATATATTCTTCTTAACTTAAGGTTTAAATAAAGGGTTTAAATTCTGGAAAAATAGAGAATATATCTTTTCCGAAAAGTTGTATGAAGAAGTGTATGCGAGGAAACATTTGGCCAAAAAGTAATTCAATATACTTAAACTTCACTTCATTTTCAAGCTTTCATAAAATCATAAAAAGGCTCTCCCCTAAAATGTTTCTTTGTAAATTATATTTTCTGTGATGGATATTTGAAAAAACTTACTTTTCTTATAGCTAGTGATATTTAGTAAATAAAAAGTAGTTAAGAGACTAGATATTTAAAAGAATTAAAGTAAGTGAAATTATTATGTTTAAATTTAAAAGATTTGGATATTTCTCTGTATTTGGGAATAGATAGGCGGAGCTGAAGCACAAGGCAAACTATTGCCCGGGGCAAGAGGAAAGAAATTCAGAGAGCCTCTCATGAACTTTACAATACTTTTATTATAACTATGGTATTTTTCTTCTGTAGGAGGTATTGTAACATAACCTTTTTTTTCTGAAACACTGTTGTATAAGGGGTCATTTGGTGTGACAACAACAAAAAGGGTGGTTGTATATTGCTATTATGGGGCAAAGTGACAAAGGAAATTTGAAGAAGTTATTGAAATTCATTGAATCTCAGTTTCCTACCTTTTAAGGCAAGGGTAAAAAAAAAAAAAAATTAGCCCACAGGAATTTCTATAAGATTGTAAAAAATAATAAAACAACATTTGTAGTTATCAGATAATTGAAGAGTCATACATGTGACTCTTCCATCCTCTTATAGAAGGACCTCTAGAGTATGACAGTGGTAGACACAGCATGTTTGGGGTTTCACTTACTGTATGTAGTAAGCACATTGGATCATCAGGAGATTGAAATGAAATAACTCAGGCATTATGATATTTTTGCTGCTTCCTCCCTGTGAGCAGGCTGTCTTAGACACCTCTTATTTCCTGCCCTGACCCACATGGGTCACTTTTTCCTCCAGTCATTCCTGCAGCCAACAGCTTTGCATCCAGTGTAATGTGGGAGCACTTCCTCTCAGCCGCAATGCATGCCTTGCACCTTTGCCCTTGAGCAACCTGGGTTTACAGGAGAGCTAATGCCCCGGGGGGCCATCTTTGATAAATGGAAACAGGTGTCCACGGGTTAATGTTCCCAACTACAGTAGGCAATATAGCAGACAATTTCTTAAGAGGATGATTCTGAGGCACATTCTAAAGAGCACCTCAGAAGTACCTGGCAGGACCCAAGCCCAGTTGCGCACAGTGGTATCAGTTCAACCCAAGAATGTCTTCTGGCTTGGCTTTGACTCCTTCTCTCTTTTCACTTTCCCCAATCACAAGTCAACAAAAATTACCTGCATCAAGCCCTTGTTTCAGGCTCTTCTTTGGGGCCTGAAGGTAGGATGGAGGAAATTCACGGTAAAGAGAAGCCACTAAAGGATTAATTAAAACCTGTTAATAGGATGGTGACTCGTAGTATCCAAAAGCGAAAGAAACACGGTTACTTTGCCAACAGTATAGTAATAGTAGTAAAAAATTTAATACATTTAAGATTTGCTAATTTCAGTAATTTAAATGAAAATTCAAATGGAACATTCAAATTCATGAAAGCTACTGCTATTCTAAACAATTAAGGCAACTTATGTCCAAGTGGTCATCTTCTAAGAGTGAAGGCTATCCTGTTTTTCAATATATTCAAATGGAATGAAGCCAGGACATTGAGGAGTTATGGTATTTCCTTACTGCTTTGCTTGGCAGAAATTCTTAGTGCAATTTGAATTCACCTAACTGCAGTTTATGCTTTATCTTTTACATAAATCATGCACAGAGTTTCAGAAGGATATGAACTATTAGAAAACACTGATGCCTTTCCCACAAAACTTTCAACATTACAGCTGCTTGTGTGGTTTTTTTTTTTTTCCTTTCTCTTTAATTCTCAGGGATAAGGGGATTTGAATAACTAACACTATGGATTATATTTATACAATCCCTCTTGTGTTTTTCCATGACAATGGAAGTATTTTCTTTTATCATTTTTGTTACAAGTCTCATTTAAAATTTTTCCCCACTTTTGCCTTCTGACCATATGTAATTAATGACCCAGAATACTTTTTAAACCAGCTTTGGAGTATGAAGTCCTCAGACTGTAGGAAACAGGAGTCACATTTGGGCAACTCTCAGTTTGCCAACATACGTGGTCTGTGATGGGGACACCTTCTGGAAGATCTGCAGTGTACAACCTTCATAGCCACTTGTCCCAGTATGCTTTCCACCTGCTCCATTCTATACAACTTACCACAAATCAAAAATCACAAATCCTCAACCAGCACTTACTATGGCAGTCAATACTCTAGTCTTTATAAACATCCATAAATCTTCTTTAACCCTCTAGGAGGTTATAAAACTAAGGTACAGAGTAATCAAATAGCTTCCCAAAATTACACACTTAGTAAGTTCAGGAGTTTTGAGGATTTGCATCCCAGCTGTTCAGTACTTGCCAGAGTAAGACACATGTAAATGCAGTGGCAAAATTAAAAAAAAAAAAAAAAAAAAAAAAACATGTAGCAGATAGAGAAGCAGTGACAGTGTAGCCACTACTCTATCCTAGAGTAACAACCAATGGCTCTTTGAACCTTCCACAACATCATACATGGAAAAAGAATGAGAATAGTAGAATGGATTCCCATATTGTAAAAAGAGCATGGGAGGCTAAGATGCCAAGAAGATTGTTGACATTTTGGTCGTTATGTTGACTTATAAACTATGTCAATATATCAGCCATACCATGAAATGCAGGCCACCCAAATTTGATGAGATTCTTATAAAATTTGGCAAGAATGTGGAGTAATTTTACAACTTATATTGTGGGGATTTGTAATTTATTTTCGCCTTCATCTTCGAGTGAACTCTTGTTTAATACAGAGTTAACTCCCGTTTAAGACAGAAATAACTCTTACTTAATACACACTGGCCATAGTATCCTATTGTTATATTCTGATGTTCTGCATGTGTAGAATGCACTTGGGATGTGGCTAGGCTACTACTGTTGAACTTTGAAAGGAACTTCCAATGTAAGCTTCATCCGTAAACAAAAGTATAACTAAATTAAGTAGACTCACACTCTGCCAGACTCCTCGGTAGGTAGAGATACTCCGTTAAAATGACAGAATAAATAAACTCTTCCCTTCAAGCGAGTCATGTCTCCTTAATAAACAATAAAACATGGAAGAAAATTTCAGATAAGGGATATAAACCTTTTAAACCTTTTAAAGAGAAAGCTTGGTCTGCCAAGCTCTACCAAACAAAAGTTTGCACTTTTTTGAGGATAGTGAAACTATGCTGTGTGATACTGTAATGGTAGATAAGTGACATGCATTTGTCAGTATCAATTGAACTATGAAATGCACAGCGTGAACCTTAATATAAACTATGGTCGTTGGACTTTATTTAATAATGTATCAATATTGGTCCATTAATTAATCCAAATATACCAAATAATGCAAGATATTATAGGAAGAACTGATGAGGACTCAGTTATATGAGAAATCTCTAAACTGTCTGCTCATTTTTCTGCAAATCTACAAACATTCTAAAAGCTAGCTTATCAAAAAAATAAATTAAATAAAAATTAAAAAATAAAAAAAGTTAGTTTATCAATTAAAAAGTAAGGTAAGCAGATTTTTGATGTGTATAATCAACCTGAGATTTCTAGCAATAACTGAACTACCAGAAGCAAAAGAAATGGATTTAAAATAAATATTTGAGAGCCATTTACAAAGAATTATTAAATAAAGCCAAAATTTTGAAAAGACTTTAACACAAAAGCCAAAAAAGAAAAGCATCAAAAATAGATCTTGAGTAACATTTTTCCCCCAAACTTGCCCAATAGCTACTTGGGGCAGCAGTACTTGTTAAAAATATCTATTTCCAGGGGTGCCTGGTGGCTTAGTGGGTTAAAGCCTCTGCCTTCAGCTCAGGTCATGATCTCAGGGTCCCGGGATCGAGTCCCACATCAGGCTCTCTGCCCAGCAGGGAGGCTCTTCCCCTTCTCTGCCTGCCTCTCTGCCTACTTGTGATCACTCTGTCGAATAGATAAATAAAATCTTAAAAAAAAAAATCTATTTTTTTTGTCGAAGACCCATTGTATCCATACATCCAGGGGATTGGCCTAGGAAGTTTTTGGGTTTGGGGTTGTTTTTTTATTTTGTTTCATTTAGTTTTGTTTTGCCTAGGAAGTTTTATTTTCAGCAGCAGCCAGAACTAGCTTTTCGTCTTCAGGCAAGATGGCAAACTATCACTCTACACATGCCCTGAAGAAAGAGCAAGATGAACTAGAAAAGGGAATTGATAGTATAAAAACAAAAAAACTCAGGAAAAATAAATGTATTCCTACTGAATGTGTTTATTGAAAATGAAGTTTGGAACAGAGCCTCTATGCTTGGACTTCGTCAGGAGAGAGAGAGAAGGTGAAGAAGCCTGGAAGCTTCCAATGAAGGGTGGAAGTAGTAGTAGGTGGTTTGGGAAGATGAGTAAAGAAAAAGAAGAGGGATTACCTCCCAAGACACGGAGAATAAGATGGACAAATTCTGAAATGAGGTGAAGGGAGGCCCCTCTTGTTTATCTTATTTATAGAAGATGACAAGTTGCTGAGTGGGGCTGCATGGTATAGAGGGCTTGCTAAGAGACGAGGAAATTTGTAATTTGTTCTGAGGGTTGTTTCTCAGCCATGAGAACCTAGATGACTCTGAACAGGAAAAAAATTAAAAAAGTGGAATAGGACTGTTGGACTACCTCTATAATTTTACTATGGTCTCTGCCTCCTGTATACAGAAGACAGGAATGAGGAAATATAAGGAGGTTATAATAAAAGCACACATCGTGAAATTAGTTTAAAGGGCTTCAAGAAGCTTTATTAATATAGTGTTTTTGCATCAGGAGCCAATTTTGCATGGACTGAGGAGAAAAAGAGAGCAGGTAAAGTACTGAAAGCTTTGATGGAAGCAAAAATAAGTTCTTTAAGAGCAACAGAGAGCAAGGGGTGAGAAATAAGAGGGCTGTTGGAGGGGATTTGCCACTTCCATTTTTTTAAAGATTGATTGGTTGATTGATTGATTTTAGAGAGAGCTAGAGTGTGTGGGGGGAGGGCAGAGAGAGAGAGAATCTCAAGCAGACTCCCTGTTAAACAAAGAGCCTGACGTGGGGCTCAGTTCCATGACCCTGAGATTCTGACCGGAGCCCAAATCGGGAGTTGGATACTTAAACAACTGAGCCACCTAGACACTCTTGAAATTTCCATTTTGATTAAGACCCACCCAGCGCCAGGGAATATTAACATATTTCAAACAGGTGAAGGCTTACCTATGCTTGAATTGAGGTGAACCAAATCCAGCAGTAGATTAGGACTTCTTTCCCCATTAGACAATAAGATGATATTCACAAATTTTGTGCGGAAGTATAGACCAGACTCCTGGACATCTAAGAGAGCATCAGCTTGCAGCCTCTCTGTTAAACTGCAGCCATCTGTGACCTCTTCTGGTTAGGGCTTTCTACCTATGTCCCCTGGTCCTCTAACAGTCCTCTGGCAGAGCTGAGCCCTGAAGCACCACCTAAGTTCCTCCCAGCCACCTCCCCAAGGGAAGACCTGCTTCTATTGCCTTCCCATTGCAGTGGATTTACCTCCCTGATTTCCAGTCACAACACAGATTCTGACGTGTCCATCTCTGATATCCACCACCATGCTTTGCTGTCACACTTTATGACAGGTTCCTTAGATATTAACAACTAAATATAAATGGAGTCTCTCAATTTCCTTTGGACTCAGTACTTATTATATAAGGTTCTTTCCTGGGGGAAATCTAAAGAGTTTTCTCCTCTCTTTGCTCTATTTTCCCTAAGTTTTATTCTTTATTTCCCTACTTCTGCCTCCTCAGTCCCTGAGTGTCTGAGTGTGCTGTGTGGTCAAAGCAATACCATTCATTATTTGAAAATATTTATTGAGCACCTATTATGTGCCTGGCACTGAACACTTGGGGAATACACCACTTTAAATAACAAACAGCAAGTTTCTGTTCTCAGCTCATATTTTCAATGAAAGGAAGCACAAAGCAAACACGTTATATGATGACACAGCACAATCAGTGTTTTAAAGAAAATTATAGGTGGGTATAACGGATAAGAAGTCCTGTGGGTGGGGAGCTGTTATATTAAGCAGGATGGTCAAGAAATGATAAAATGACATTGGAGCAGAAACTTAAAGTAAGAGAGTTAGCCTTTTTATTTAAATTCTTAACAGAGCTCATCATTCAAATTATTGAATAAAGGAGTTCTAAGAGATGACAAAATGTAGTCCTGCCTGTAGGGGAATTCAAATAATGGCAGGAGCTTATAAAGTTTTGAAATAAAGAAAAGCAATGGATTTTGAAGGCTCTCAAGTTGATAGCAGAATAAGCCACAGAAAGAAGATAGAGAACTGACACTAACATCATCACTCAATGTGGAAACAGCTCTGGAGGTCAAGTGTGTGACATTAGTTCCTTGTATAAAGAAATTCTTTGTCATTATCATCATATTTTATTAGCATAAATACACATTTTGGATGGAAGTATGAATTCACAATCAATACAACTCACTTCTATTAACCTAAAACAACTGGACCATCAACTGATCCTTCTAGTTCAACTAGCGTAACTAGTTTTTTGAGTAAATAATGAGATTCTGGTCAGCAATCCCACACACAAGTGTTCAGATTATCTCCTGCATAAAAGTACCGCATATCAGGGTTGCTGTTACCATCAAGAACTTTTTTCTAATTCTGAAAATGTGAGGTTAAAGGAGGAGATTCCAGGCCCACCGGCTAAGTCACAAGTTAGCCCAGCAGAGCCCTACATCATAAATCCCCACGGGCATACACCCAATCATGCGCACAGTTGAGGGAGCCCACTTGCACATAAGGATGTGCAAGGCTGCTTACTGACCTTGCTCCTAGCATCCTCTGAAATCCCTTGTCTAGCATCTCTGCTGCCTTAGCCTCACATAAACCTAACATGGTCACACCAAATGGAGGGCAGAAGTGTGTACACGGCGAGGTATGTCTGTGCTTCTGGTTGTGTGTACACTCTGTCTAGGGCGTGTGCGAGGGTACTAGAATATATAAGGGCCTGCACCCAGCAGCCAGGCCTACTGCCCAGTAGCAAATGTACCTGAAGGGAAACGTCATTCTAAAAGACAGTGTCATACCCTATTTAACATTAAACTTATATTTTAGTATTATATATCTAGTATTTTTCAGCAAGCTCTCATTTAAATCAAATCTATATATTGGCATAATTATTCATTGTTTTCTTGCCTTTGGAATCAACTGACAGTGCAGAATTCCTTTATCTGAGAGAATGTGCACCAATATCATAAATCATTCCATTTGACTCTTATGGCAATCTCATGAAATAAATACAAGCATGAATAAAAGCATAATCCTCATTTTACATGTATACACACATACATATATACACAAAGCAAACTTTAGATTCAGTGACATGTGCCCCAAATCATGGAGTTTGTATTTTATGGAGTCAGAATTTGAATCCAGGTAATTGGGTCTGCAGAGCCCAAGTGTTTAACTACATAGGCAACCTGACCTTACCATGCAGACCCCATCCCATAAGAGCAAGCCTATTGCACATTGCACTTGCACATTACATGTCAGCTGCAATCCACTGTGCATTAAAATGTTTCAAAATATCAAATCTATGTCAAAATGGCTTGCTTTCATTAGTAAGCACTAGATGAGTTGACTGATGAGGTTCCTTTTACTTCAATGCAGACTAAATTAAATGCAACTCACCACTTATGCTGAAAATCACAGTATTTTAATTAGTACTGCGGGATCTTAAATCCAAAAACTTCTTAACCTTGCAAGCAATAATTTATAGATATGTTCCCTTCCCCCCCGTAAACCCATAGTTGGCTTTCAAAATAGCATGACATACTTAAATAATTCCACTGCCAAAGTCTTGAAAAGAATATTGTGATACACATACATAGTATTCACTAGTTTTTATTTCAGTAGACATGTGGGAATCCACCAAATATTTGCTTGAAGAAAGAAGCTTTTGATATGAAACCCCTTTCCCTCAACATATTAGATTCTTGATTTAATGCCTAAAGTAGTAAACCATAAAGGAATATAAAAAGCAGAGAGAAAGTAAGTTCATTGTTATAGAGAATTAAGCATATATATGTAATGTTATTTTTACAAGGCATAAAAAATGTTCATAAAATGCATTCTGTCACCCACACTTAAAGCCCTAGAAAAGTGCAATGCAGCAATATTTTTATATTTCTCAAATATAGATTCTTTTGGAATTTAAGTATCAAACAGAAGAAATTACGTCACCTAATCCTTCCTCTCAGATTTTTATTTCTTTACCTAGTAAAATAGAAGCTATTTCCAACTTTAAAACCTGAATTATTTTCAAGCCCAGCTGTTAAAGATTATAGGTAAACTCCTGTAAAACCAGCTTATATTGGCTTTATGTTGGCAACTTTGGTTGACAGAAATAATATAACACATTTTTGGATTTACAGTGCAAAACACAAACTGGATTATAGTAGTACACACAGGTATAATAAATATTAATGGGTAACCTCTTATTTTCTAAGTCTTCAGCTATTTAACAATGTTATCTACCTACTTATAATTGTTTGGCAAATCACACACATAAAAGAATGGGTGCAAAAGCAGTTCATTTTTTTTTAAAGATTTTTTATTTGTTTGACAGAGAGAAACATAGCGAGAGAGGGAACACAAGCAGAGGAAACGGTAGTGGGAGAAGCAGGCTTCCCGCAGAGCAGAAAGCCCGATGCGGGGCTCGATCCCAGGCCCCTGGGATCTGACCTGGGCCGAAGGCAGACGCCTAACGACTGAGCCACCCAGGCGCCCCAAAAGCAGTTCATTTGAATTATTTTGGTCTCACTGGTGAAAAACAAGCCACCCTATGTATTTTTAGCAGATGTAAGTAATAAAGTGACCTGGGCACTTACAAATCTTTGAAAGGGCTGGAGTATTTACCTTGCTCGGGGCTCCCAAAAATGAGTCTCAAAACATAGAACTTACTCTCCGTGGAGCAACCACTTAGCCACAGTCTGACTACCACTGAACCACATGTTCAGTATGTTCACTCACACACTATCATGGTACCAATCCAGGGATCCAGGACCTGGACTCAAGAAAATGCCCCAAATCTAGGTAAAGAATCTAGTTCACTTCTAACCTTAGCTGCACAGGTACCTGGGAAATGTAAATGCTAATTTTCTAGCCCTTGGAAATAGATGCTGAGTTAAAATCTAACATCTAGCACATCTTTAAAGTCTAGTTTTGGACAGAATTATGTACATATTTTTTATTTTTAAAAAATTTTTTTAAAAGATGTTATTTATTTACTTGACAGAGAGATAGAGAGAGAGAGCACAAGCAGGGGGAGTGGTAGAAGGAGAGGAAGGGAGAAGCAGGGAACTCGATGATGCAGGGCTCTACCCCAGGACCCTAGGATCATGACCTGAGCCAAAGCCTTACCCAACTGAGCCACCCAGGTGCCCCAGAATATAAACACTTTTTATAAGTGTAAACTAAACAAAATCATAGTTATGGGTACCCACCAATAAACAAATAGTGAAACCCCTGATGCCTCAATATCTCTAAGTACACTCACAGTTTCGTGGGTCTCTTAAATTAGGAACTCTAAACATGTTTATCAGACATTTCTAGTATTCCAAAGTATACATTTAAAAATTCACAGGAGGCGATGAGGGTCAGTTGTTACGCAAAGGCTAAAAGATTGCTGACAACCTGGAAATAACTCCAGTGGATATTGAGTCCGTGGACACAAGAGGTAGGGAAACCTCTGCCTTAGCGTCTGCATAAAAAGTCACGTTCAACATAGACTTTGGTAGTGAGAAATCATAAAGGTAATAATAACCAAACCGATAAGTGAAACAAATTATTTAAAGTGACAGTTTCACTATGGAAGTTCTCATTCGATCTGTCCATGAGAATTGCTAACATTGCCCTAAGAGAGTAAGCATAGCCCATTCTAGGTGGCTTGTCAGAAAAGTAAAGCATAAAACACAGCCAATGTTTTGAGTTTAATATTAGTCTCATGGCATTTGGAAAGTGAAAAATTTCTAAGAAAAGATACAAAGTGGTAAGTCTATAATAATCCCATTATAATAATAATCTTTGTTTTCTTCATTAGAATGTTGTGTGATATTTTTAATGGATTATTTCCAGGAAAATTCAAAAAAATTATACCAGTCACATGGACTGTGATAGGATTATTTTAGTGACCTCTCATAAAGTTGTACGAAGACAGGAGGCAAAATGACCTATTTCCATGTATTTTCTTGTTTATCTTTCTCAGAAACTCTCACAAATATTTTTAGAATTTCCATTTGGACTCTTATGGTGCTTCTGTTCGTTTGCTTTTGTTCTTGTTTTTCTGCTTATCCCTTGTTCTATTATACAACAAAACTAAACATATATTTGGAATAGAATTTCTCACTGTATATTTTTAATCTGCATCAGCAAACTGGTCAATAGTTTCAAATGCTGAGAGGATTTTTTTTTCCTAGTACATTATTCAGTTCCCATGTGTGGTCAAATGATTCAAAACTTCCTGGTGTCGACAAGGGTCCACTCAGCAAATACATCTGATATCTTAAATGAAAACTTTGTTTTGTCCAAACTCCACAATCTTGGATATACCCAGTACAGCTGATGAGCAGTGAAAATTGGAGAGCAGCATTGTTGAATATTGGAGCTTGGCTTGAAATCTAAGTCTGTAACTGCCATTTATTTTAATTTCAATGATCAAATTAATAGTCAGAAAAGTGTTAGTTTTGTAAAATAACTCATCTCATCATTGAAAAAGCAAAAGAAAACAAAAAGTATAAACAGTATTTTAGCATAAATGGTATTTTAACGTAGAAAACACAATAAGCATATCTGTGTAATTAGTTTTTATTGTCCAAGAACCACAAAACGTTTGTCAAGACAGCTCAGTAGGCCCATTAATGATGACCATCTTGTCAACTAAGCCTATAATAGGGAAAAACACTATTGAAAAGCTCATTTCCTTATCTCTGTGGAAAATGAAGTCAATGGACTTGGCTCTAAGCATATGAATAAAAATAACTACCATTTATCAAGTGCCCACCATTTATATTATACTATAAATATATTTTAGTAAGTGTTTACTACAATGTTACAAGATTGGTCTTATCACACTCACTTTGCAGATGAAGAACCCATAGTGGAGCCAAGCTAAGCAGCTGAATCTAGACCACACACCAATGATGTCATGGCCAAAATGTGACATACATCTGGGCGGCTCAGAAGTCTGTTCACTATATGCAACTCCCTTTTGTTAGTTTGTATTCTAATGATACCATTCCAAAATGAAGCCCTATCCCTATACCTTCTCAGAATGCTGCTAATTAGTCCCCCAAAGTAACACAAGTCAAAGTTGTCTCAGGACTATCATGATAACTTTAAGTGAGAAAGTGTCCCCTCAGCCTTTACAATAAAATAAAACAAAATGAAATTGGAGTTAAAGTAAATTAAAATTAAAATGAGAAAGGCCATTAAAATAATTATTTAGATAACAAGGTAGAAAACCAAAGCAACCCTAAAACTGGAAAGACTAAGAGTTTGAAGCTACATAGGAAAAAAACTACACCTAAATCCAGAGGTGATAGTTAAAATTTTTCAACATTCATCTGACACAGGTACTGACCAATAAGAATGATTAACAGATTTAAGACATTACTAGAAGTAGACTGGCAGAACACAGTAAATAAAAGGGTTCTGAGGTTCTAACTTGGTTCTTCCCCTTGGTTCAAGTTTGTGTAACCTTGAACATTTTAGTGAACCCAATGGTCTTCAGTTTACTCACATCTAAAATAGGGAAAATAAAACCATGTCCAATATATTCTGACAGAGATGTCTTGGCAGTTTCATGAACTAGTACAAGTCAAGTGCTTACACTGACGCTCTCATATCATGTTAGCTCTTACTACTATTATTACAAGGGAGTAACAGAAAGATTTAGTACACAAAATTAGGAATAAAGTTATGAGAACCCTATTAAATATGTAAAATAGAGTAAAGACTACAGCACAATAAATAGAAGTACACATCATTACTGATATTAATATATACAACCAAAATTAGTAACATTATATCTTTCAGGATCTCCATCTCTATAAGTTTCCATGCAGTATTTGAAAATTTGTTTTACTTGGGTTGTGAATAATACATTGATAGAAGAAGGCATTTCTCCCTTGTTACTTTCCCTTTAACTGATGATTCAATGCTTTTCCAAATAAGTGATTCAAACTAATCTCCTTGGCCTCTCAGGTTCATAATCCCACATCCTCTTTTCTGAATTCTTTCATGATCCCAGAGATTGCAAGAAGCTTAAATGCTTAACAAGAAAAATAAATATTTGTGTTAAGTGCCTATCATTTATATTATGCTATAAATAGGTTGTAGCAAGCCTTTACAATAACACTGCAAGATTGATCTTATCATGCACATTTGGCAGATGAAAAACTTTGCAGATGAACAATTGTCTGGTGATGCTGTCCTCGAGGATGAAATATTTAGAGAAATGGATGGAGGATGGGTGGTCTTTGAAGACAGACCAAGGGTAGTCACCAAAAGTAGTCAACTGTGCCACTTGCTAGTTGAGGCAAGTTCTTCAATCTCTGTGTGTCTATTTCATCAATAAAATTCAAGTAGTCTTGGCCCCACCCATAGAATGTAGTGACTTCCTTTAAGAAGGCGTACTAACTCTATTCCTCACTTTTACAGCTTATAAAATTAGAATTCCAATCCAACTTCTAAATTCACTACCCAAAACTTACTGATAATACCTTGATTTTTTTATGTGCATCTGTTTTGTCTCCATTCTAGGATTACCAGATTGAGCAAATATAAATACGGGATACTCAGTTTAATTTGCATTTGAGATAAACAACGATTCTTTTCAGTAAAAGTATGTCCCAAATATTGCACGAGACATACTATACTTAAAAAAAGTTTATTTGAAATTCGCATTTAACTAATCATCTTGTATTTTATTCAGCAAGCTTCTTCTATTTTTTTTTTTAAAGATTTTATTCATTTGACAGAGAGAAACACAGAGAAAGAGGGAACACAAGCAGAGGGAATGGTAGCCGGAGAAGCAGGCTTCCCGCCAAGCAGGGAGCCTGATGCGGGGCTCGATCCCAAGACCCTGGGATCATGACCTGAGCTGAAGGCAGAAGCTTAATGAGGGAGCCACCCAGGTGCCCCAAGCTTCTTCCATTTTTTAAAATTACTCCAAAGAAGAACAATTTGAAATTTAGTGTACATTCTTTTGTTAAAAATTGGGGTTGAAAAAATGGAAAATTCTATTGCTATGAAGTCAAGTGTTACAACAACAACAACAAAAATCCACTAAATTGGATAGGACTGACTTTAAGTCATATACCATGAAATTTTATTTATTTACTTAAGTCTACAGAGTATGACATTCTCCCTTTCCTTGTCCTCACAAAAGAGAAATACTTTAAAATGTTAATGAAAGCAAAAATTATTTTTTAAAGTGACCATTCAAATAATTGATTGTGGACACTGATTTTATTTTTACAAAATACATCAGTTGGGTTTGCCAGATTATTTTATTTGATGCTTGAGTGATTTTTTTTTAGCATGGGAGAATGACAAGATTTGATAACACAATGCCAAACATTCAGCAGCAAGGAAGCAGTCCTGCCAAAGAAGTCACATTTCTCATAGTCCTTGAGTACTTGAACTGGTTTTCTGAACTATTTGTAAAAAAATAGCCCCATTATGGAGCTATCTTAAGAAACAATACATGGGAATTATGTCCATAGACTTTAAGACACACAATTAAATAATTGAAAGAATTTTATTAGCATTAAGTGTCATAAATAGAAAATATGTTTATTACCAAATTACCTTGGAAGGTAGAGGTGGGAGTTAATCTGTAGCCTGGAGGCAAAGAGCTGGCCACGGTGGGCAGAGATGTCTGGCATCCGGCAACCCTCTCTGGAGATTTCCACAAACTTAGTGAAAGATTGTTCTCTGTGGATCAAGGCAGAAAATGAGGCCCAATTATTGGTCTTTAAAGGTTAAAGGTATATGAAGTCTTATAGAGAAACCTTCCCCTGAAGATTAACCTAGAAAGAAATCTTTCCTAATATATGCAGTGGCAGTGCTCATCCAACCACTAATAAATATAGTAATGGAAAGGTGAGTATAGGTGGTATAGGTGATTAGTTATTTGCACTGAAGTTTATTGGCTGTCTCCCTATGTGTTCTTAAATTTCTGTACATGGTTTAGACCAGTAAAACAATATATATTTTCATAGTCATCTTACTCTATCAGAGTTCCAGCCTTCACAACCCACCACATGGAAGAATCTATCTTACAAAGATATTAGGAGATTTAAGGAGCTACTACTTCTACAGTGCTAGCATGGGCCCCAACACATGGAACACACTCCATGGTGCATTCCCCTCATCTTCCCTCAATTTCTACCACTTATTTGCTCTGTTAATTTGATCAAGTCACTTCAGCTTTATAATTCTTAGTTTTATCATAAAGACTGGAAGCATATTTTCTCCTATCACCCTTCATATTCAAATACTTTATTATGAAGACAGAGGGAATCTTGAGAAGGTATGTATTCTACTTGGGAATTCACTGTCATAAGTAAAATTCCATTCCATTGTCAACCCCAAAATTATCACTATGCAAAGTTTAATGGTTTTCACTGAAACAAGTATTAAAATAATGCATGAAACATTTGGGTTTAGAAATACAAAGAAAAAGATATATGACAAAAGTGGTATTTATTTTACTCACAAATTCCTCTAATATAAACGAAAGAAAGTCCTGTGATTACCTAATTTTTCCTCTGGTTGCAGATTTACAGAAAGACATTTCAGTAAAAAGAATGTGTAAGGGGGAAAATTGCTGAATTACTCACATCATAGCTATGAGCCTATAAACTCTAAGCAGAACTTAGAAAAGCAAGTTGCTTCATTTAATATATAAAAATCAAAACAACAACAAAAGTCAAACCAAATACCAATAAAATATATCAAAATCTAACTCAGTAGCTCAAAACTAATAATTTGTATAGTCTAACACGTAAAAAAGTTTTAAATAATTTCAATATTTTATCGCATATATTTTGAGTAAAGTGATTAGTAAGAACAAGTAATAAAAATAAATTATCAAGTAATGACTTAGTACAACTGAGTGTGTCAAAATGAGCTATAATCCAAACTATGAATTTACTTAATTTACTTTACAAAGGTGAAGCCACTCTTTTCATTTTCATATTAACTTAGTTATCCATAAACATACCTACATATTCTTTCTTGACTAATATGATTCTACTACTTTGGAGCTTAACAAATTTACTCTTTAAAGCTGTTTAAAATAGAAACTCACTATATAATATCAAAAGCCATGCAATAGTGTCATAAAACTACTATATACTCCTTTCCATATGATTTTCAATGTAAGTGTTATTTAAAGGCCATTTCAGAAGTCATTAAAATAAATAAGGCCTGAGTACTTTATTCCCTACGTAGGACCATTAAACCTTACGCAAAACTTTCCAAATGAAACATCAAGCACTCCATACACTGTAAAGATTTAAATCATTTAAAATTGCATGCATTTGATTATTTGTTTATTTTAGTTTATTTTACTATATACTATTTTCATTATTTGAATATCAGATAATTGAAATAAAAATAAAATTGTTAAGAATAATATTTTTCCTGTGGTAAAATATTTTTCCTGGGTGGCTAAATGGGTTAAGCATCCAACTCTTTTTTTTTTTTTAAAGATTTTATTTATTTATTTGACAGAGAGAGAGATCACAAGTAGGCAGAGAGACAGGCAGAGAGAGAGGGGGAAGCAGGCTCCCTGCTGAGCAGAGAGCCCGATGTGGGGCTCGATCCCAGGACACTGAGATCATGACCCGAGCCGAAGGCAGAGGCTTTAACCCACTGAACCACCCAGGTGCCCCTAAGCATCCAACTCTTGATTTAGGTTCAGGTCATGATCTCTGGGTTCTGGGATCAAGTCCTGAGCAGGACTCCATGCTGGGTGTAGAGCCTGCTTAAAATTCCCTCTCCCATCTCCCTTGGTCCTCCTCCTCCCCCCTCAAAAAAAGGAAAAAAAAAAAATAACATTTTTCTTCAAACATTTTTACTATAAAACTCTAAGCTGAGTACCAAATTCTATGTATTACTGGATTTTTGGATCTATGAAATAATTCAAGCTAAAGCTTTCTGATAAACAATAATGCCTTTGAAGAAGGTGTGTGGAAATGTTACATCATCCTATCATATATCTTCCAGTACTATTCTATTCTAGGAATATATAGAAGTTCAAAATTTATTTTTTCCTTCCTGTAAAATATTTATACTCACCAACAAAAGTCAAATGGACCTCCAATCTTTACATTTGGCTGCTTCTACTTGAGAATAATTGCATTATTTAAAAATAAATATTGTGTCACTTTCGACTAAGTATATGATAATATATTTGTATTCATATTCTTTTTTTTTAAAGATTTTATTTATTTATTTGACAGAGAGAGATCACAAGTAGGCAGAGAGGCAGGCAGACATAGAGGAGGAAGCAGGCTCCCAGCCCAGCAGAGAGCCTGATGCGGGGCTCGATCCCAGGACCCTGAGATCATGACCTGAGC
>CM053603.1:171180219-171194187 GCA_028646535.1 Procyon lotor | reverse complement strand
TTGTTTGCTTTTACATATGATTGAAAGCTACATAAACATTAATGTCTACAAAGCACATCACTGAGCGCATTTTTAGAAGCAGGGGAGGGAGAGAAGGAGAGAGAGAATCCTAAGCAGGTTCCATGCTCAGTGAATTACAGATGCAGGGCTTGATCTCCAGACCCTGAGATCACGGACTGAGCAGATATTGAAAGTCCAACACTCAACAGACTGAGGCACCCAGGTGCCCCATCATTTTCTAAGTAGAGTCTCAGGGTACTGAGTCTTTACTCAAAATGCTTCACATTCACTGCCTCTAGTCTTCACAGGAACACTGTAAGCTAAATAGCATTATTCTCATTTTACAGATAAGGAAACGCTAATGAAATTAAAAAATTTTTCAAGTGTCCTCATGTGGCAAATGTAAATTCAGACTAAAAAAACAAGTTTAGGGGCGCCTGGGTGGCTCAGTCCTTTAGCGTCTACCTTCAGCTCAGATCGTGATCTCAGGGTCTGGGGATCGAGCCCCATATCAGGTTCTCTGCTCTTGGGGGAGCCTGCTTCTCCCTCTCTCTGCCTACCTCCCTGCCTACTTGTGATCTCTCTCTCTGATAAATGAATAAAATCTTAAAAATAAAAAAAAGAAGAACATACACATTTTTGCTGTTCTTTTCTATTGGTGCTACCACCGGGCAGTTTTCCTTTCTTTAAGGGTAAAAATTAGCAAGGATGCCTGGGTGGCTCAGTTGGTAAAGCTGCTGATTTCTGCTCAGGTCATGATCCCAGGGTCCTGGATTGAGCCCCACTTCGGCTCCCTGCTCAGCGGGGAGTCTGCTTATTCCTCTGCCTCTCCCCCAACTGGTCCTCGTCTCTCTCTCTCTCTCACAAATAAATAAATAAAATCTTTAAAAAAAAATTTAAAAAAAATAAAAACCAAGTTTATTCAACTATGATTCTCCAGAGCTTTCATCTATACTCAGCAGCCTCCCTCAACCCTGCCCTCTTCAATTTTGAAAAAAAAAAAAAAAATCACCTTTACCAATACAAATTCTAATATTGGAGGAAATATTCCTAGTTATACTATCTTTCCATATGTTAAAAGTGAAAATCTAGATGTAGGACACATATAGGACACATATATTTATTTGAAAGAAATAAATGCCTTTGCATTTAACTCTAAGTAAATCTCTAAAACATAGTAACAAAAACTACACTTTATACTATGTATTTATTAAAAGTTCTCTCTCAAAAGTTAAAACAAATGCAAATGAATGAAATTTGAGTGAATATATTCTATTATTTATTTTGCCTGCTATATCCTGATGACTATTATTATAAAAATTTTTATCAACTTTGGAGTCCTTTTGAAAAATTCATGCCTATGACTCGAAATTTTGAAACTATAAAACTGTTCAAATTGCTTTATGCTGTCATACTATATTGAAGTTTCATAGTATTGAAAGTGTGCAGAACACTTAATCCCATCATATTTAGATGTCTTTCAAACCCTGAAATGATAGTGTTTTTATATATTACTTCATCAGAAAACTTTTGCTATTCAAACTATGGTTACCAATATTCTTCAAAAGTAATTCTTAGAAATTTATAGCTCTATTTGTCTCCTACCATAGTATGTCTCTTACGTAGTATGTACCGGAGTATTTCCCTTACTTACCCTAAGGGAAATATGCAAAATCCCTGAAATATGTTTATACTGATTTATTTACTTATGATTTTGACAATGATGGGTTAGCTCAAAATAGATAAATACCTCTATTACAGCTTGTTAAAATTGAGTATATTTATATAAAATTTATACATATATATGTTTATATAAAATGAATATATACATATATATACGTGTGTGTGTGTGTGTGTGTGTGTGTGTGTGTGTGTGTGTGTGTGTCTATATCCTAGAAAGTTGCTGAGACAACCAGGATTTAAGAAGCCTGGATACTGGGGCGCCTGGGTGGCTCAGTCATTAAGCATCTGCCTTTGGCTCAGGTCATGGTCCTGGAGTCCCGCATCAGGCTCCCTGCTCTGCGGGAAGCCTGCTTCTCCCGCTGCCATTCCCTCTGCTTGTGTTTCCATTCTCGCCATGTTTCTCTCTGTCAAATAAATAAAATTAAAAAAAAAAAAAAAACCCTGGATACTTGAGGAATATGGCTTTGTAGTCAACATTTGATTTGCCTACATCTGCAATCTGTTTCTTCCCCCCAGGGCCTGGGTGATTTTTTTCCCAGGAGAAGGGTGGAGGAATCATCCAAGGACAAGCCTAAGAAACTAGAACAATTTCGAGTAATAGCATAGGTCTGGAAAGACATTAGCATTTGGAATTGTCAAAGCAGTCAGGAATTAATGTGCCTACATTGTATGGAGAAAAATGGGTGTGACAGTTGGAGGTTTCTCGATTTGAGACATCAGCCAAATTGTTAAGTTTCACGGAGCAAGAAGAAGCCCAGCCAATAGGCATTGAAACTCAAGAGTAAATTTTTGGTAGTCTTACCATACTAAGAAGCCAAAATTGAAGTTCAGATTTGACCAAGAAAGAAGGGTCTAAAAAAAAACCACTCCAAGATCTCTGCTGAAAACCTTGGAAATCTAAATATTTAGAACAGGGATGAAACAGAAATAAAATGAGCTTTACCAAAACTGCAAGCAAATCTTGACTCAGCTAAGTCCCTAATTGGATTAAGGAGACTTGCTCCCATTCAGGCTGACTGCCAGAATTTAGGATCGACCTTCTGTGGAAGAAGATGACATTATCCAGAGACTCTATCCTTTTATACGCAATATATTTCATTGTATTAAAATTACCAAGCAAAAATAAAATTAGAAACATGTCTAAAAATATCATAGTCAATAGAAATGAAAGACAAATTATTGGAATAATAAAAAAACAATTTTGCTTAATGACTATGAAGATATTAGGGACAATAACTTTGAAAATAAAATGGACAAGAAAATTTAGAAAAATAATGAATAAAATATATGAAAGGATGGATAATTTTGGCCAAAATTTGGCATCACTAAGAAAAGATTCAAATAAACATTCTAGAACTAAGAATGGAATATCTAAAATTAAAGCTCAATAGAAAGTTTCCATAAAAAGTTAGATATAGCAAGATAAAGGAATTTTAAATTAAATGACATGTTTCAATATAAAAGAGTCAAACAGAAACCCATACAGAAAAATATATTGGGAGAAATTAAAGAGAACAGATCATAAAATATATGCTGAAAATGTCTAATATACATATAATCGGAGTGCCAGAATCAGAGGGACAAAGAATGTTGCAGAAGCAATATTCAAATAAATACTGGTTCATAGTTTTCTAAATTCCAGATGCCAGAAATTCAGGGAAACAAAGCAACAAAAAGAAAAAAAAATTGAGAAGGATGGGGTAATCAAGAATATAAATAGAAAATAGAAGGTATAAGGAAAAAAGTACACATTATCTTCAAAGAGCAACAATAAGATGGGATTAATTAATAAAAATGATGGCTGCTATTGACAAAGGTGAATCTTTGTAGGCTAGCCAGAGTTTCAATTCTACTCTGAAACTATCACACATTGATTTTTCTTCTGAATATAAGTTTCTTTATTTCACTGGATCACAATTATGGTAACCATTGTAAGAATCACATACCATGGTTGTTACAGAACCCATCAAAATGTGTGACACACCAAAGACATCCAAGAAATGCCAAGATCTCCTCTTCTCTAGAAAGAGAAAAAGGAGAGAAGGAAGGAAGGGAGGAAGGAAAAGAAAGGAGGAAGTGAGTAAGTTAGCTGCCACCTGACTGTGGCAACTGAGTTCATGACCTTCTTGTCTGCTTCTGAGTCCTCAGACTAGTGAGAAAGGCACTCAAACACACAATAACACAATAACATGCATAGCTTCTTTTTCTCTCTTTACTTCGTTCCTCAACTTTATTTTTTTAAAGATTTTATTTATTTATTTGAGAGAGAGAAGGAGAGCACAAGCAGGGGGAGGGACAGATGGAGAAGCCGGTTCCACACTGAGCAAGGAGTCGCAGTGTGGAGTTAGATCCCAGGACCCCCAGATCATGACCTGAGCCAAAGGTAGACACTCAACCGACTGAGCCACCCAGGCAGTCCCCTCATTCCTCAACTTTAAATGTCATCTTAAGGTGTACCTAAATTTTTTTCTTTTTTTAAGAAACCTCACAACAAAGCCAGTGGAATAATTCTAACCTGAAAATATATCTTACTAACCTCTAGAACACCTACTGGTTCCTTCCAGGGAGTCCCATTATTTTTAATTTCTGAAATATCATTAATACCACTTCTCAAGGAAACTAAAAATAATCTGTACTATTTTTAAGAGGGGGCACAGTTCTAAATTGATATGAATTAATTATTTAATCTAAATTATAAATGAAAAAACAATAAATGGGTTTAACAGACACTCCAAGTACTGTTACATAAATTCCAAAGGTACACTCAGTGCTTTTAATGGGAAGGAAGGATTTTAGCCAAGTTATTCTTTAAGCATAATGGACAGTTTAACGCTTCACTACTTTTCCAGCTGTTAACTGTGTGTTATTTTAGAAAGAGTGTTTCCTTTATCTAAAACATTTAGTCCAAACCATTCAAGTACACACTGCTGCTTAAGAGAGAATGATGTTTTTTGAGTGACCTATTTTTTAAAGAACCTTAATTCAATCCACCGTCCAAAAAAGGAAAAAAAATCATATGGTTATACATAAACGGTCTAGTCTAGCATTTTATTTTTTCCTAAAATGTTAAGCATAAAATGAATAGGTAAAAATTAAGAAGGGAATTGTTTTACAAATACATAACAGCTGGATTATAACATAGATCACAGGAAATTCAGTAATTTGATGATAAAAAAAACAATTTATTGCTTTCAGTGATGGGCTCTGAAGAAGATCACTTTCAAATGCAGTTGTTAAACAAATGATTACATGTGTGTCATTCTTAGAAAAGAGCAAATATTTACACTTTTCCAGAGATGCCTGGGTGGCTTGGTTTGTGGATCTCAGGATCGTCAGTTCAATCCCTGAATTAGGCTCCACACTAGGTGTGAAGCCTACTTAAACAAACCAACAAGGTATAGATGATAGATGATAGATAGATAGATAGATAGATAGATAGATAGATAGATAGATAGATGATAGATATAGAGATAGATGATAGATATAGATATAGATAACTTTCAAAAAATAAAAGCCAAATTTGAGAGAGAGGGTAGGGTAGCAGGACTACTTTAATTCAATAATCCTCAACATATTCCTGTGCTAGTCTGAGTCTTACCACACTTGGATTCATGACTTCTTAAAGCAAGAGAGGTATATAAGCAAATATCATTTGTGAGATTATTTGCCAAAAGTATAGAGAATAACTTGAAAAGTAACAAGAATTGATGTAAGGTACACGGTTATGAAAATATTATTGTAATAGTCCTAGAAACAAATGAAGTTGGTCAATACTGAGTATGGCATGAGCGAGGATAAAGAAAACTAAGTGCATTATAAAGATATTTATGCTGAAGATAAGCAGTATTTGTTAATTGTATATGGAACATAATATGAATAGAGAAATAAAGGAGGACATCCCAGATTTCTGGGCTGAACAAGTGGTACATGGTTATCATATAATGAGAAACAAAACAAAACATTAAATACTAGCAATTTAGAAGAGATGACAAATCTAATTTGTACATAATAAGTTTCAAATATGTCTGTGAGATATTTGTGGAGGGATTGGCAAATAGACATCTAGACATAGAGACCCAGAGCTAAGAAATCAAGATGATGTATGTACATTTGGGGCTTGTTGGCATATTCATATGATAGCCATATTTACATAAGAAGATGAGAACACATAGAAACAAGGTTTAAAATAATAAAGAAGCTCAGGAGGATATCCAACATTAAATAATTTTGTAATAGAAAGGCAAGTTGGCGTAAGAGACTCAGAAATAATGAAAGACTCTTCTCCAGAAAAAGATAGAAACAAAAGTATTTTATTTTGTTTTTTGTTTTTGTGGGGTTTTTTGTTTGTTCATTTTAATGCAAGAAAGCAAGGGAAGATAGTGTTTGAAGAAAAGATGAGAGATAAATAAGAGATTCCATAAGCTGAACCTAAAAAGTTTCCAGTGGAGTGATGACATGGAGCTAACACATCCCATTAGTGAGATGGATTTCAGAGGACATATATTGGGATAAGCCAGATAAAGAAGAGAAGGAGTGGATGATGGCAAAGAAGTAGATGCAATAAACACAGAAAAATATTCTAATCCGAAAGGAGACAAAGAAAGAAAAAGAAAGAAAAAAGGGAGAAGAAGTAGTTAAAAGAAGGAGAATTGAGGGATGGAAGGTCAAAGTGGAAGATGTTGGTTGCTTAAAGACGGATGGAAAACCAGTAGATGCCAGAGAATGGAGCAGACATAAAGACATGTCATAATGATGCCATGAAAAATGAGAGGGGGTAGGAGAAAGGAGAGAGCAACCTTGGACAAGCCAAAGGGCACAACACTCCCCTTAAGAAAAAAAGTCAGGAAAAATGGATGGCTGAAGATGCAAAACATTTTTATAGACGTAACTTTGTTTGGATGGCCTCAGTTTTCCTTGATGAGGTGTTTGAGGTGTATGACAGAGGATAGGGGCAGTAATGTTTCTCAGAGCGTGGTTGAGCCACACTTAGAGTGAGTTAGGATGCAAGTTATGAGAGCTCGCTGGAATTAACGAAAAACCAGCATCCACATTTTAATAGAGGACTTCAAATGGTACTTGAACACATTGAAGTTTAATAATTTCTAATATGGGAAAAGGAAATAAATGAGTCATTTTTACTCAGAGATTGACTAATTTTCCTTAGAGAATGCTCCAAAGATCTTACTTTGAACTTTAGGCCTCAGGGCACTCATCTCTTTGTTTCTTTTTAAGTAGGGACCTTTGTTTCCTTTCCAGATTGTGACATAGGCTTTGCCAAAAGTGGTCAGTCCTTACTTCTTCCTCAGCCAGTCCCTCATGGCTACATTTCCCAAGCAGATAATTGGCCTAGATCTTTTTCTCCACCCAGGAAGGCATCCTTCCTTAGCTCCACCATGACTGACTAAAAGAGAGTCTGAATGTCTTTTCCTTTCCTTTTTTTAGTCCCTTTATGGTTTATCATGATTTCTAAAGAGATGACTAGAATACTGTGTTTTGATGGTACACCATCGGGTAGAGATGGTTTGGCTTTGCAACAGTATCAGCAAAAAAAAAAATATCTTACTAATTTCCTTCACCCTGGATATACTTTTTTCACTCTTTTATAGCTACTACTCTGAAATTTTCACACACAAAAAATCCATGCATTGTTACTGACATATAAAATGCCAAAATAGGGGCGCCTGGGTGGCTCAGTCGTTAAGCGTCTGCCTTCGGCCCAGGTCAGATCCCAGGGGCCTGGGATCGAGCCCCGCATCGGGCTCTCTGCTCTGCAGGAAGCCTGTTTCTCCAGCTACCATTCCCTCTACTTGTGTTCCCTATCTCGCTGTGTTTCTCTCTGTCAAGTAAATAAAATCTTTTAATAAATAAATAAATAAATAAATAAATAAATAAATAAATAAAATGCCAAAATATAAAACACACCCACCAAATATTAATTATTATTCTGTCATCTTCCTAAGGCAATTTTCAGAGTGTAAGTAGCAGAAAGTGCTCTCATGAGCAAGAAATCCTATCCTAAATTCTTATTGTTAAACTGTTCACAGTTAAATAGGCTTTTGATAATGTATGTGACTAAAAGCTCCTTGTATCCATTTAATAAGGGTTATTAAATTCTGATAGTTATAAATAAATTTAATATATTATTAGGTGTTACTAAATAATCACAAACTACTAAAACTCACCGGTAGCCACATAGTTTGTGTACAGGAAAAAAATGCTGGAATTCTTCATTTTAGAAGGACCATTTGCTATGAGTATTCATGTTGCCTTGAGTTGATTGCTATTATCAATTACAACAATTTTTCCTGTTGCATTATAAATCACAGTGAGTTCATTTTCATAGTACCAATTTTTCTTGCTGCGGGTTTTTTGGTCAACTCTAAAACCAATATTGTGTAATACTCTACCCTGTGTCAATATAATTTTTGACCAATAAATTTGAAATTTGTATACTTAAAAATATGTTTATAGTATGGATCAAAATTGGATCAGCCTCATCTCTATCGTTAAGGATGATACGTAATTAATGTTCCTAAATTCTTATTTGATGCCACTTTGTTAAGGATGAATTATCTAGTAATGTAGATTATTTAGATGACTTACAGTATGTTATAAAGGCAAGTATGAAAATTACTGGTTAGTTTAAAATTAAAATTCAAGAGCTTAAGTTTATATTTTCTTATAAAAATAATAAATCATTTGCATACCTATTAGGAACTGGTTTATTCCTTCTTATTTAAAATTCCTTTCCTAATTTTTCTTAGTTATCTTTTTTTTTTTCCAAAATAAGGGAGAAGTAGGATTGCCATGGGATATTTTTACCCCACTGAGAGTTATAAGGACTGTATTAAGTCACAATATTTGTGAGCCAAACTCGGTAAGGGTGGTCAAGGCTTGTTTTATTTCATTTATGTTCTTCACAGGCCTTATAGTCATTCTAAACAAACTAATTAGTATGTGAGGGAATTATTCATCCAACACATATCTGTTAAAAATTTAAAGAGTATAGAGGTGCCTGGGTGGCTCAGTTGTTGAGTGTCTGCCTTCGGCTCAGGTCATGATCCCAGAGTCCAGGGATCGAGCCCCGCATCGGGCTCCCTGCTCAGCAGGAAGCCTGCTTCTCCTGCTGCCAGTCCCTCTGCTTGTGTTCCCTATCTTGCTATGTTTCTCTCTGTCAAATAAATAAAATCTTTTAAAAAAAGAAAATTTAAAGAGTATTTGTGCTAGTCACAGAAGTTAATCACTTACACTAATGACTTTCTCTGGTGAAAGTCAGGAAAAGGTATTCAGCTTTTGGTAGACCCACCCTTAAATGACATCTATAATGAAGAATTTGACCATATATTAACACATGACAAAGTATAATAAGGAGATTTCCCAAGACAGCAATGGTGGCTCAAGTAGTGTCCAGATCCTACTGATTCCCATTGGTCAGGCAAAGAGAATGTGAAACTTGTTCACTTATAGAGGGACACCTCAAAATATATCCCTTTACCTACTCAAAGTATACTTCTACCATCCTATATTATTTTTCTAGTATTATCTTTTCCATTTTCTCATTTATTCTCCACACCTACACCCTAAGATCTCAAGATCAGGAAAAGGTACAGAGTTCTGGAGATGAGAAGTCTCATCAAAGGATTATTGCTGTCTGAGATGAGTATAAATGAAAAAGATATGGAATTTTTTATGTATTTATTTGTATTTTCATACCTGCACTTCTCATTCTGGAGACATAGGGCATCTAGGTCCTAGTTATAAAGACAGAAATTTCCAACCATCCACCCTCGAAACAGTGACACAATCATGTAAGAGACTCAGGCTCACAGAAGGCAGACTATTTGCCTAAACTTCCTGAATCCTAAGAGTTGTGCTGACAAAAGAAACTTGTCTGACCCCAGAATTGTGATTTTTTTTTTATAATGCCTTTGTGATGACAAAGAATACTTGGTCACACTATTAATAAAAAAAGACAGGCATAGTATTGAATCTCTAGATAGCTCTGAGTGGAATGGAGATTCCAACAAGGTTAAGTTTTCAAATCCATGAACACAGGATATCTTTCCAATTATCTGTGTTTTTAATTACTTTCATCAATATTTTGTAGTTTTTAGTGTACAATTTTTTTTTACCTCTTTGATTAACTTTATCCCAAAGTATTTTTTCTTTTTGATGGTATATGGTATATAAATGGAATTGTTTTCTTATGCTTCTTTGGATTATTCATTGTAAGTGGTGGGTATTGAGAAGGGCACATAGTGCATGGAGCACTGGGTGTGGTACATGAACAATGAATCTTGTAACACTGAAAAAATAAAAGTATTTGGGGAAAAAAAAAGAAACACTAATGTTTTTTTAATGCTCTTTTGTATCCTACGAATATACTGTAATTTCTTAGTTACCACAGTTTTTTTTTTTTTCTGGTCTTTGTTTTTGTTTTTTAGTTTTTAGGTACTAAGTACATATAGGATCATGTCATCTATAAATAAAGAGAATTTTAATCCTTCCTTTCTAATTTGGATTTCTTTTTTTTATGTTTAATTGCCCTAAATGGTTTTTTTTTTTGCTTTTGAATTTGTCATAATAATGGTAACAGATGGGTCTTAGTAATTTTTAAATAATTCATTTGCATGCTAATTTTAGATATGAACATACGTGCCTGCACACATATACAATCACATATTCATATCTGTATAAGATAGGTAGTAATTATTTTTCTCAAAAAAGCATCTGGCAGATACAAAATTATTATAATAATAATACTTTAAAACTATAATTTTAATAATCTAGGTTTCATAAAGGCAGAACTATGGCTTGCTTTAAATAACAAACAAAAAAAATCAACCAATAGAATGTTCTAATTATAGAGGAATAAATGGATCCAAATACACTTGACAGGTGGGAGTTACTCTTAGATATGACTGAATTAGCCACAGCTGCTTTCCATAGAATAACACCCATATGCTCAGTAAAAAGGGAGATTAGTTTTTATCATATGGTAATGTTGAGCAATAATATTTAAGGAGCCATGTTAATGCAAGCTAACTCCATTTGTATCTGGTGCACTAAAAATTCAACACACAAAATATGCACCATATGTGAAGGGAATTATGTGCCTGATCTCCCAGAGCTATTCAAGGGAGTGGCATTTCATGGAACATGGACTTTCTATAAATCCTGAGATTTCTCCGAATTACTCTATATCCTGTACATAGTTGTATCTGAGAACCTGGTCACTAACTAATAATTGCCTTAAATATAGTCAGTTGTAATAAAAGTACTGGAGGTTTGCTTTTACTTTTTGGAATGAATAAATTCAGTACAAATCCATGGTACTCACAGTGACAAATGAATATATTTGTTTATGGCATATGGCTTCACTTTTTTCCCCTTTGTCTTCCAAATACTCGTAATAATTTCAACTGTTAGTCATGTGCAATCACTAGGTGTTTAGTGGCATTATCATTTGAAGACTTGTTATTTTAGAATTAAAGCCTTAGCTATTACAAAAGAATGAATAGAGCAAATATATACAGTGAAAAATGTGTGGATATCCTTACATAATATAACTATGGAATTAAAATATAACATATCCGTTTGAATATTATATGTTCTGAATCACCATGAAATGTTCTTTCAAAGCTGAAACAGTATTAAAAAAGAACTTTTCTTTGATCTTGTGCAGATCCAAATGTTTCAAAAACCTAGAAAAAGCAGAGGATGGAAAAACTCCTCCAACCAAGGAAGCCAACCAAGTATGTTTCCTATGTAAACTAATGTATGTTGATAATCAATTGAATAATAGTGAAGGGTAAGTGTGAAATGAACATATCCTATTTTCCTGGGGGGAAAAATGTGTCTTCCTCTTCACGTAAGAAGTATTTTTGGCAGTCAATCGTCACTCTAAGGCTTCTATGGAATCTATAGCTTTGTCTAGCACTTCTGGGGGCTCACTAGAAGGAGTAGCTCCACTTGCCTGAAGTAACAATAAACTAAAGAAAAGTTCCTTCCTAAGCTTTACCGGGGACTTGGAATCCTGGGGTCAATGTTTTCAATCGTTAAAGCATGAATCTAGCAATAACAAACAATAGATAGTTTGGATCCACTAGGAAGTGATACCTGCTCTTTGTCGACACATGAGGAGAAACTAAATATAACTCATCTTTGGTAGGTCTGATGAATTCTGAACTTTCTCACACAAATATGCTTACTATGTCAGCAATGTAGGAAATGTTATCCAAATCCTAATAATAATTTCCAAGTTTATATTTTAACTTTGATGCTATTTACTCTTTCAGGGATTAAAATAAAATCTTACAGTTCTAATTAATGAAACATGAATTATTGTCAAAGTAATTTGAATTCTGCTTTTTTGACCATGTATATCCATTAAAATATAGAAACAAAATACAGAGAAATAAAGAGATGAAAATATAGAGGAACAAATATTTGCAAATTCATCCCATGTGTTTTTTTCTACTTGGGGATTATTTTCCAGAGATTTTTTTTCCTAAGCTTTTTAGGAAAAAATAATTTAGAAGGTGCCTGGGTAGCTCAGATGGTTAAGCGTCTGCCTTGGGCTCATGTCATGATTCCAGGGTCCTGGATCAAGTCCCACATTGGGCTCCCTCCTCAGCGGAGAGTCTGCCTCTCCCTCTGCCTCTGCCTCTCCCCCTGCTCCTGCTCTCTCTCTCTCTCAATTAAATAAAGTCTTTAAAAATAATAATAATGTAGAAATATTTAAGAATAAAGTACCTACCAAGATTTCTATACCTAAAAAGAATTCCCTACTAGTCTCCAATCCTATTAAATCATTAAAACTTCTTTAATCATAAGATAATTTTATATTTACACACACAGATACACTCATATTCTATATAAATTGCTAATAACTGCTTCCGTCCTTTTGAAATAAAATTTCCAGAAAGAAGAGATTCTAACTTTTGGCTTCTATGTTTTTTTCAAACAAAAAAAAAAATCAGGGCCAATAGCCCAGATAGGAAATCTACTAGGAGTTTTTGCTCCAAGACTGTATCAACATCCTCTATCATACCCATGGAAATGCTATTTCATTCATGTTTAACATAATGAGGCCCATTCATAGTTTGGGATTTAATGGAACTGGTGGAGGTCTTATTTATAGGCCTGATAGAAGTTCCCTAATGCATGAAACAGATGTCCTACTTCTTTCATATCTGCATTCACATTCAAAATAGCTGTGCAAAGAGGTCTTCTCTCTCTTCTGGGAGAAGAAGGTAGAGAATCGGAAAGTCCAAGACACTATGATTTGTGTTATCAATAATAAAATACAACATGAACACACTAGGGAATTTTGTTACAAAATCCTTTAGCTTCTTTCTCAAACTACACATTTTAAGAGTCTAGTCGAAGCTACCAAAATGTTTTAAAAATTCAATTCCTTGCCCCCAATGAAAGTATTAAAATATTCTCAGTAAATTTTCCCTAACATTTCTTTGAAAATCCAGTGACAAAAAATCACCTTTCTCAGTTAAGCCACGGACTCCTGATTTCATCCCAGGTCATGCTCTCAGGGTCATGAGATCTAGCCACAGTGGGCTCTGCAGTAGACATGGAGCTTGCTTAAGATTCTCTCTCTCTCTCTTCTGCCCCTCCCAGAGCTCCCACTCTTTCAAAAAAAAAAGAGAAGAGAAAAGAAAAGTTGCATAAAAGTCCAGTAGCAAAAAGGAAAGTGAAAACACAAAGGTACTTTATGTGATCCAAAAAGAACTACAACGCTAGGATTCAGTAAACAACTGAATATCTGTGGGGTAGCATTAGCATTGCAAACATCTGTTTGATCTGTTTAAAAAACACATTTGACTATAACAAAATCACTCCAGTTATGGACTTTTGTGATATATGTGAGTGAAGTGAGTACACTATTGGAAAGTAGGTGTGGGAAGGAAGGCCCAGTTTCACTGGCAGAGTTAACAAAATTTAGGGCTGGAATCTACACTGAATATAGTAGTCTTGTATGAAGTACTCTAAGGTAGATTCATTTAGTGAGGCAAGGGACTAGGGAAGACCTTGGCTGTCAACACAGTTGGGTTTGCTTTTGGCTCCCTCAACCATTATGTCTGGTTTTGCGGCAAGTTACAGTCATATTTTTCTCACCTTAAAAAAAAAGTACTGAGGCACCTGGGTGGCTCAGTCAGTTAAGCATCTGCCTTCGACTCAGGACTCTATCCCAAGACCCTGGGATCATGACCCAAGCCAAAGGCAATTGCACCCTCTGCTTGTGTTCTCTCTCTCTCAAAAAAAAAA
>CM053603.1:171163495-171179719 GCA_028646535.1 Procyon lotor | reverse complement strand
ACAATGACCTCCGTGTCCATGTTTGAAGGAGGAGCACAGACATCATCCACTTACAGGAATGTCACAGGCATGGGCAGATAGCATGCTGGCAGTGGTTACTGTGGGTTGAAGGCCACAGGCCCTTTTCATAGTCTGTATGATAATAAGAATTTCAGATTCTTGTCTGTCACTGGGAAGATGAAGGATTCTTCCAGCACTAAAAAAAAAAAAAAAAAAAAAAAAAAAAAAAGACACAGTATAATGAAACTCCACCTTGGACGTTGGGGTGAAGCTAATTTTAACCCTAGTTTGTAAATTGTCTATATATTCTTTCTTATTTATACCCTGTAGTTACTTTTCTTAGATTGGATTAAGCACAGTTCAAAATGAAGGAAAGTCCCCCACCCTTTCCCCTTTTGCCAGGTAGGGGTATAGCACTTCCTGCCAAAAACCTCCCAAGTGAATAAATTGCACTGAACTTGAGCTCTTGGATCTGGACAAACATTTCCAAAATGCAACTATCAACCTGTCACTGAAGTGGAGGTGAGGAGCCTTTCTTATCTGGCAAGTATTAAAGAATGTTGGATGAATTAATTTTACTACTGCTATATCTCATGAGAATGGGGTAGGGTAATAAAACAGAAGTATGGGCTGATTAATTCTTTGTGTTTATTGGCAGGGCATTCCTAAGATACTCCACCACATACTCCCAGGGTTTATATTACGTTGGAGATGTCTAATATGTTTTTAAAATTCATTATTCAGGAAAAGAGGTAGAAAAGTCTCCATCCTTTATGTGCCAGGCCATGAAAGAAAGTGATCATTGAAAAAAATACAAGCAGTCTTTGTCCTAGGTAAGTTTCAAATAAAATTCTGGATGCTGGAATTTGGAATTGCCTTGGGATCCCGCCAGGCAACAGCCCATGGGGTGACAGAACAAAATAAAGGAGGAAATGTGCTATCTAAGTTTAATATGTACATTTCTTAAAATGAGCCCTATCTAAAGTAATTCTGAATGCTTACCCATTGGGTCCTTTCCAAACAATTTTTGAAAACATCATTTATATTTGGCGAATAAAGAATACCAGGTTGTAGGCATAATTCAGATTGCGTTTCAGAGAGTGAGGAATTGGTAGCTGGAAAACTAAGTTGAATGAAATGTTTTTCCTATTATTACATTACCATAAAGAAATTGTGGTATTAAAAGATACTCACCGAGTTAAGCCATTGATTTGCACTTTGAAGCAATGTGTTTGTTATTGTATAATCTTTTATTCATTTATTTGTTCATTTATTCAGATAAGATTGAGGGTTTAACACATGTGAAGCCCTGTGCCTCATGCTGAGAATATAGGGGTAGACTGTCCTCAAACGTCTGGAACATACATTTCAGTGTATTTTATATCCAGTCATCTCAAAGTTAAAAGTTTTCTAATATTCATGGTAATAGTATATTAAGTACAACAGAAAAGATAGCTAGTGTTTTGGAATTCAGATAAAGAATAACTCTAGCTTGGGACAAGATAATTAACATCATAAGATATTGTCTAGTCAGAGATAATTTGCTGCAATTTTAAAGTGACTATTTTGAAAACTTGACATATTTCTTCTGCTTCAGGCATTCAGTCAACGTAATGAATATCTTGGTACGAGTAAGCTAAAAAAAGCAAGAATTCTTCAATAAAATGACATAAACCAAATGAATGTTTATATGTTTCTGTGATACCTACTTTTCATAAATCAGGATTCCAGTTGTCATTTTTCACTCCCTGCTATTTCTCACAAGTTCCTCAATCCCTTGTGGCCCAATGAACCCAAACTATTGGTTCTATATTCTCCTTTTTTTTTTTCTTTAAAGATTGTATTTTTTGGGAGCACCTGGGTGGCTCAGTGGGTTAAAGCCTCTGCCTTCGGCTCAGGTCATGATCTCAGGGTCCTGGGATCGAGCCCCACATCGGGCTCTCTGCTCGGCGGGGAGCCTGCTTCACCCTCTCTCTCTGCCTGCCTCTCTGTCTACTTGTGATTTCTCTCTGTCAAATAAATAAAATCTTAAAAAAAAAAAATTAAAAAAAAAAAGATTGTATTTTTTTTTAATTTATTTATTTCAGATGGGGGGGTAGAGGAAGAGGATGAGAATCCCAAGCAGACTCCACATTGAGCACAGAACCTCATGTGTGGCTCAGTCTCACAACCCTGAGATCATGACCTGAGTCAAAATGGTTCTATATTCTTAATGTATCTCCAATCCAGACCCTACATTCCATTTTCACTGTCACTATCCTAACCTAGGCCATCATAATTTCCCTTAGATTAATAAAACAGTCATACATGTTTTTCTGCTTCTTTCTGGTCATGCTCTAAATTTGTCTTCACATGTCACACAGAGTCATTCTGGAACCCATTTTTCTTCCCCTAATTACACTCTACAGTGACCATCCAATGCATCCGATGTAAATTCTAAATCCTTTTTTATGACATGCAGGACTATTTCTGTTGTAACCTCTGCCCGTTTTTGGTGGCTACAACAAGTACCATTGTCCTATCTAATACCCTGCACTCTATTCCTTAAAGCATTTCCCCTTCCATTATGCCTCTATAATTTGTGGTGCTTTTCTTCCTCCCTGGTTGCTTTCCTTCAACTGTCATCTATCTGGTAAAGACTTAATTTTCAAAATTCAGTTCAACCATTTTCTTCTCAAATCTTCCCAAGCAAGGCTCACTCTTCTAACCCCCACTTCCAAATAGAGTTAGCCACTTCCTTTTCTGTGTTCCCATAACAACTACCCCAACCTTTAGTATTGGCACTGATCTAAGCATCTGTGCCATCTGCAAACCCAGACCTTTAGGAACGTGAACTGTGCTAAATTCACAGCTCTTTTTCCAGGACATTTCACAAAATGGCCTGATTTATATTTATATTTACATACATTCATGCAATTATTTGTTTTTTAAATAATTATATGAATATATATTAAATAATTAAATAAATTATATAATTCAGCTCCTTTTGCTTAAAAAACAAATCAATCAATGCATAAATGTAAAGTCCAAGTCCTTTTAACTAGAAAGAGGGCAGAGCTACAGTGAATATACCAGTGAATGTACTGGAGAAACTCAGATGTTTCCAAGTGATGGATCAAAGGACGTTTTCAGTGTTGAATAAGAAAACAAAATTTCTGTTTGAGAAGAGGTCCAACGCCCTGCAGTTTTCTAAGATATTACAGAATTTTCCATTTTGTTTTAAATGATGTACAAGTCACTCAGGAAAGTCAAAGAGAAATGATACTCGTGGCAATTTAATTTGCAAACTCATTGGAAAATAGAAAAGTCAAGAGGGAAGGAAAGGAGGAAGACAAAAGGAAAAGAGGGGGAAAAAAGAAATAAAAACCCCAGTTCTTCCTTAGGCTACATCTGCTTGGTGTCATTGATCTAGTTACCAAGGCCAACTGACATAGACGTGTACTTGGGGTCCAGTGGGTCAGTCATCCGTATTTGCTAAACCTGTTCTGGCTCTTGGTTATATTCTTCCTTGCAGGACTTGTGCAAAAGTCCATAAATCCTTAGAACCTCTATGTTAATTTCTTCAATCTTCTACAAAAAATTTGGAAGGCAAATGCATGATTTTTTCATCTAGTCTTTCATTGAATCCTTCAAAACAAGTAGTCATGGAAATACCTCTTAGGAGGTAGGTCTTACCATGGCAATTATCATTATAAATATTCCAAAACCCCTAGAATTAACAGGATATTAGAAAAGGCACAAGAAAAATACAAGCAAAAGTGCAAAATCTAAAATAAAGGTACAAGAAAAGCAATAGCCATTCTAGAGTAGCAAATTAATACTGTCTTGTTTTACTCAATTGCTTAATAGCTTTTTAAATAACATTGTTTATGATGTGTCTTAAGTTTTACATCCTAAATTAGTCTTTTCATTTCCTTAGAGGATGAATTCAATCTAAACTGCATTAAACTTCGATTCTTTTTTTTCTTTCTCTTTGTATTCTCTACAATAATCTGAATTTCAAAACAGAATCTGCCCTTCTAATTCTTTGTGTAATCCTCGTAACACAGTTCAATCATTACTTTTTTATATTTAAAATCAATTAAGTAGCATACGGTGTATTATTAGTTTCAGGAGTAGAGTTCAGTGATTCATCAGTTGCATATAATTCCCAGTGCTCATTACATCAAGTGCCCTCCTTAATGCTCATCACCCAGTTACCCCATACCCTACACACCACCCCTCCAGCAACCCTCAGTTTGTTTCCTATAGTTGAGTCTCTTATGGCTTGTCTCCCTCTCTGATTTTGTCTTATTTTATTTCTCCTTCCCTTCATGTATATTCCTCTGTTTTTGTTTCTTAAATACCACATATGAGTGAAATCATTACTTTTAAATGAGTGAATATGTTATTTTATTGAATTCTGGTGATGACTCAATGAAGAGTCGTTAACCCCATATGACTGATGACAAGGAAATTGAATCACAGAACAAAGTGCCTTAAATACAGTTAATGTGCAATTGAGAAGGATTTCAAATCCTGACTCTTAAGAACTTTCCCCTACTTTATTCCTGCTGCTGCCTTCTGATGAGAAGCATCACCTGCCGCACATAAGGAGGAAAATTAAGTTCTCACCCATTTCCCTTGACATAGAGGGATTAGATGTGAAGAAAAAAACCCAGAGCTGCAAAATATTACATTATTTTTAAGATCAATGAATGTTCTTATTATCAAGTTTATTGTTAATTATTGTTAATTGAATTTTTACATCAATCTATAAAAGTAAGTAAAGTTCTCTCCCTTTGAGACCTACTCCCAAGGCACAGAATCAGTCATTTAAAAAAATAAATCCAGGGGTGCCTGAGTGGCTCAGTTGGGTAAGCGTTAAACTCTTGATTTTAGCTCAGGTCATGATCTCAGGAATGTGAAACTGAGCCCTGTGTCAGGCTCCATGCTGGGTGTGGAGCCTGCTTGAGATTCACTCTCTCCCTCTCCCTCTGCCCCACCTACGCCCCTACCCCCATCTGGCTTGCACTGGCTCTCTCTCTCTCTTTCTCTCTCTCAATGAATGAATGAATGAATAAATGAATCCATATACTTTTTTGACATTTTAATGAATGTCTAATAGAATGTCAAATAGAAACTAGACAAAAATATTTATTTTTAAGATTTTATTTGTCAGAGAGGGAGCACAACCAGGGGGAGCAACAGGCAGAGAGAGAAGCAGGCATATACCTCAGCATATTTGTTGATATGGCTTCTTTTTACTGAACATAATTAGTTTAAGGTTCATCTATATTATTAAAAATATTGATAGTTCATTTTTCTTGCTTCCCGAGTCATTATGGTAAAGACACACCACAGTTTGTTTATCAGTTCATCTGTTGGGTTGTTTCCAGTTTTGGGCCACTGCAAATAAAGCTGCTCAAACATTTGTGTACCAGCTTTTAAATGGACGTATGTTTTCATTTCCCTTAGGCCAATATCTGGGAGTGAGATGACTGAATCATACAACAGCTATACTTTATTAAAAGAAACTGCCAAACTGTTTTCCAAAATAACTTTTCCATTTTGCATTTCCACCAGCGGTGCGTGAGTGTTCCAGTTTCTTCACATCCTTGCCAATACTTGGTATGGCCAGTCTTGAGACATTTTAAATAGATGTGTGGTGGTATTTCGCCAGGTATCAAATTTGCATTTCCCTGATGACTAATATACTTATCTGCCATTTATATACTTTCTGTGGTGAAGTGTCTATCCAAAATTTGTGCCCATTTTTTTTTAAATGTAGCTGTTAGTTTTCTTACTATTGCATTTTGAAAATGCTTTCTAGTCTGATACAAGTCTTTTATTCAGATACACACTTCACAAACATTTTCTTCCAGTCTGTAGATTATCTTTTTACTCCTTACAGTCTCTCTCAAAGGGCAAGAGATTTAAATTTTGATACTGAAATACAGCTCATCAATATTTCTTTGTTGGGCCATCTTTTTGGTTTTGGGTCTAAGAAATATTGGTCTAATTAAAAATCATAAAATCTTTTAGGTTTTCTTTTTGAAACTTTTTAGTGTTAGATTTTACATTTAGGTCTTTATTCTATTTTGAATTAATGTGTTTTAAACAACTGCATTGAAGTATATTTAACATATTATAAAGTTCACCCATCCATAGTGTATCTTACAGTGATTTTTTAGGAATATTACCAAGTGATGTGATTATCATTATAAATCAATTGTAGAACATTTTTACCCCCCCCATAAAATCTCTCACACCTTTAGTTCATCTACATTCTCACTCTCATCCCCAGGCAACCTAAATTTGATTTTTATGGACATTGAATATAAATGGTATCATAAAATATGAGATATATTGTGTCTGGACTCTTTCACCTGGCAGAATGGTTTTGTGGGTCAGCTATGATGTGTCATGTTTCAGTAGTTTATTCCTATTTGTTACCAAATTGTATTCCATTGTATGAATAAAACAAATTTTGTCTACCCATTCACCTGTTAAGGAACATTTCACTGTTTCCAGTTTGGGGAAATTATAAAAAATGCTGCTATGAATATTCACATGAAAATCTTTCCAAAGTTCATTTGTTTGCATATGAAATTGTTACAAGTGAAATGTGTCCACCCAAAGTTCACATGTTGAAGTCCTGAGCCCCAGCACCTCAGAATGTGACCAACCATATTTGGAGATAGTATCTTTAAAGAGGTCATTAAAGTAGAATGCTGTTGTTAGTCCTAATCCAATATAACTAGTGTCCTTTTAAGAAGAAATTAGGCCACACATACACGAACACACACGCAGGGAAGACCATGGAAGGACCCTAGAAGGACACAGCCATCTACAAGTCAAGGAGAGAGGTCTCAAAAGAAACCAATCCTGCTGACAACTTAAACTTGGACTTCCATCTTCCAGAGGAGTGAGGAGATAAATTTGTTTTTTAAACCATCCAGTTTGTGATACTTTGTTATGGCAGTTCTAGTAAACTAATGCTGATTATCAATTTGTTCAGTAATGTTTGTAAAAAATAAATAAATAAAACTTTCTTCACTGAATTCTTCACTGCATGTGTGTGTTTGTATCTTTGTCCATATTTATATAAATTCGTTTCTGAAGGGGCGCCTGGGTGGCTCAGTCGTTAAGCATCTGCCTTCTGCTCAGGTCATGATCCCGGGGTCCTGGGATCGAGCCCCACATCGGGTTCCCTGCTTGGCAGGAAGCCTGCTTCTCCTGCTACCATTCCCTCTGCTTGTGTTCCCTCTCTCGCTGTATTTCTCTCTATCAAATAAATAAAATCTAAAAAAAAAAAAAAATTCATTTCTGAATTTCCTGTTCTGTTCCATTGATCTGTTTAACTATCTTTAAGCCAATATCCAATTGTCTTGATTAATAAAGATTTATATTATCTTAAAATGAGGTAATATTAATCTCCACATCTGTTGCTCCTCAAAGTTGTTTGATTAGTCTAGGTTTTCATATTCCCATATGAATTTTAGAATCAGGTTGTCAGTTATTCCAAAATGTCCTTTTGGGATTTTGATTAGGATTATATTGCATCTATAAATTATTTTGGGAAGAATTGACACGTTAAATATTGAGTTTTCTGAGACATGAAAAATAAATAATAAATGAGATAAATAAATAAATAAAATGACTTTATTTAGGTTTTCTTAAGCTAACCTCAGCAAATTTTGTAGGTTTTTTTAGTGTACAGATCTTTACATTTCTGCTGTATTTCTCCTTAATTATTTTATATTTTCATTATATTTTAACAGAAATTTAAAATTTTATTTTTGATTGTCTGGCACTAGTATATAGAAACATATTCATATATATTGATCTTATATCCTATAATCTTATAAAAATCACTTAGCCCTAGTATCTTTTTTTAGATTTGTTTTGATTTTTTTAACATAGATAATATCACTTGAAAATTAAGTAAGTTTTAATTCTTCCTTTCCATCTGGATTCTTTTCATTTCCTTTCCTTTTCTTTTTGAACAGGACAGATTTTCATTATAATATTGTATAGAGGTGGCGAGAACATTCAGTTGAATCATAGTGATACATGCTATAGACTTGGGGTGTATGTCTTTTATGAGCTTGAAAAAGTCCTTTCTATTCTTAGTTTCCTAAGTTTTTAACAAGAATGGATGTTGTATTTTCTTTTTCTACATTTATTAAGGTAATCTACGGTTTTATTGTTTTTAGTTTATTAATATAATATATTACATTAATTGATTTTTATGAGTCAAGCCATCTGTGCGTTTTTGTTTTTTGTTTTTTTTTTTTAATCTGTGCATTTTTGAAGTAAACTCCACTTGGTCATGATATGAGTTTACATATTATTGGACTCAATTTACTAATTTCTTTGGTGTTTTTGCATCTCAGTTAATGAGGCTTATTTCTCTGTATATATAATTTGTTCTTATGATGTTTTAGTCTGGTATTCTGAAGACAATGCTAGCTTAACAAGATGAATTGAGAAGAATTCCATCTTTTTAAAAATTCTGCAGGAGTTTGTATTGAATTATTTTTATCTCTTCTTTAAATATTTGGTAGAATTCACAAGTAAAGACATTTGAGTGTGGAATTTTCTTTGTGAGATTTTAATTACAAATTCAATTTTTTAAAAATCGATATAGGTGATTTAGCTTAGCTATTTCTTCTTGAATAAGCTTTGGACACTTGTGCCTTTCAATACATTCGTCTATTTTATCTAACTTTTAAAATGTATTATCATAAAACTATTCATAATAGTCACTTATTGTCCTTTTACTATCTCTAGAATTTGTTGAAATTTTACTTCTCTCATTTTTGCTAAATATATTTTGTATCTTCCATATTGTCCCTGATAAGTTTGGCTAAAGTCTATGAATTTATTGATATTCTCAGTGACCAAGTTTTGCTGTCATTAATTCTATTATTTTACTGTGTTCAATTTTCTCTGTTCTGTATTTTTTTTCCCTTACTCTCTTTTAAGGTAGATGCTGAGGTCATTGATTTAAGCCTCTTTTTTCTAATATGTGTTTACATTTATATTCTATTTTTTTAAAAGAATTTTTTTTATTTTGGAGAGAGAGTGGGTAGGGGGTGCAGAGAGAGGGAGAGAGAGAGAGAGAGAGAAACTCAAGTAGACTCTGTGCTGATTGCAGAGCCTAACATGGAGCTCAATCTCATGACCCATGAGATCACAACCTGAGCCAAAACCAAGACTAAGCCACCCAGGTGCCCCTGTACATTGATATGTTTTTTAAGAATATAAATAACTTGTATTAGGATATAAAATTCCCTAAAAATTACTTTAGTGGCTTTCCCCAAATTCTAATGTGTAGAGTTTTCATTTTCATTCATTCTAAATTTTTTCCAATTTTTCTTTTTATTTCTTATTTAACTTACTTCACTTATTTAGAAGTGAATAGTTTCCAATATTTGAGGATTTCCAGCTCTAATTTAGCTATTAATTTCTACTATGATTTCATCATGTTTAGAGAACAATAGAACAATAGGTACTTTTTTTGTAAACTTCATATGTTTGTATTATATTACTTGAATGCCTGAAAATTTTCTGGGACTTGTTTTATGGCCCCTAATGTGCACTATCTTAGTAAATGATATGTGTACACATGAAAAGAACAGGTAATCTTCTATTGGTTGGTGACGTGTTCTAGAAATATTAATTAGGTCACATTGTTTGAAAGTGTTGTTCAATTCTACTATATCCTTAATAACTATCTTTCTACTTGATCTCTCAAGAGATAGAGATATTGAAAGTACGAAATCTCTGACTCTAGAGGTTTGTCTATTTCTCCTTGTGCTTCTAATGACTTTAGTTTTATGTTGAAGATTTAATTTTTTTAAGATTTTATTTATTTATTTACATATTTATTTATTTGAGAGAGCACAGGCACACAAGTGGGAGAAGGGAAAGGGACAAGCAGACTCTATGCTGAATGTAGAGCCTGACACCAGGCTCCATCTCATGACCCTGGGATCATGGCCTAAGCCAAAAATCAAGAGCTGATAGGGCTGCCTCATTGTTTTCCTATCTCTCAATAATTATTGTGTTTAATCATACCACACCAAACATCTTGAAGACCATTATTTTGTTTATTTCATCTGTGTTTTGATGGTTTCATACAGGAATGTGAATCTGGTTCTTGTTAGTCCACCTTGTTTAAGAGTGGAAGCCCCATTTCTTTTTAATATGATGTCGTAATATAAACACACAGAGAATATTATTTCAATGTCATAGCACTGTGATTATATTAGTATCTATAACATTTAAAGCACTTTACTCCAGTTTTCAATAAGTTAATCAAGGAGAACCTCTCTTAATCCCCCAAAGTAATAAACATTTCTATTCCATTCCATTGAGGAGGAAAATTTTAAATGTCTTTAAATTAAAATGAATTCACCTCTCTCATGCTATTTTTTGCTTGAGGGTAAGAATTTAGGAGAAAAAGTACAGATTATCAGTTTCAAATTTTAACAGAAATGACATATATAGATAGAGAGAAAGCAGAATGAAAGAAACAAAAGAGGGAAAGGGAAAGGATATGTTTATTTGACAGTTGTCCCTAAATGTTATTATTTTAGATGGGATCTGAGCCCTTGCAAAGATCATAGAATATAGAGCCCTTAGGAATTGTACATTCCCTGTGTAAAATGAAATACATGTCTTCTCTTTTACACTGCTCAAAAGGATTACTAAAATCAAAAGGGCATACAAAGATAGACAATCATACATTTAATCTTAAGTTTAACAAAAAAGAAATATGTGCCAGAAACTATACTAATTTTTTCAAGTTTCCAATAATGAGTTCAAGATGTCCTAACCACGTGGCGCTGAATCCGTGCAAATTCAATATTGTCTGTAGGACAACAGGCTTGCACTTGCACAGTACGTTTTCTTTCCAGAGGCCTCAGAACACTGAGACTTTCTCCACCCTTCATAAACCTCACCAGGAGATGATTCACTATGGGTGGGGAAAATCACCCATCACAAGCCCACCAATGTGGTCTTGGCAGTCATTTGAATCCACTGGCAAAATGGGACAAAACACAAGGAATCCATCACTTTATATATATATATATATAAAAATATATATATATATATATGTAAAATATATATATATATTTGCTGCATAAGAACAAGTCTTATTAAAACATTTTGCACTAATATGAAAAGTCTTAAAAGTACATAAAATATTTTTTATGTTTCCTGTTTTATACAGATGTTTGTATTTGGAGCTTATCAGAAAATATCAGCAATAAAATGTACTTTTGGAAGTTAGAAGCATCTTCTTAAACTACCAAACCTAATTCACCTATATTTTAAGATTTTAATCATATTTTAAGTTTTGCTAAGCCAATTTATTATACATAAGAAGAAGTGTCACTTTCCTGATAATGCAAGAAAGAAGAATCACACACAAAAAAGTACTGTTTTACCCAGGCCCTACTCTTTGGCTGTGGGTTGAAATAAGGTCAATGACCAGTCCTCCATCTTGTGTTGATCAACAACTCATATAACTGTGACGAAAACAGCATCTTTATGTTCATTTAACTCACATTCAAAAAGTCAATCACAACAGAACTGTTGTGTTAGCAACATCATGTTAGCAAAAAGAAATGAGCAAATGTAAAGTTTCAGACTGTTATTTTGAATTTTTTTTACAAATTTCTACCAAAATTGGTGTATGATATTTATAGAGTGTGATATTAATGACTTTTTAAAGCATGAACAGAAAAAAGAAAAAAAAGAATTAACAATGGAGTATCTGTTTTCTTAAGGGACTGATCAATAGCCTTCCTGTTTTTCCTCCCAAGACTAGAAACAGACAAAAGGACACAAGAATCAACAATCATGTGGGGGTTTAGGAGGATCAAACTTATTACTAATAAAAAGTTAGTAATTTTTTGGAGGAAAATTTTAAATGTCTTTAAATGGCCTGGCTTAGATACATGGTCATAATTGAATTCCTAATACCATAGCCAATGTATTTTTTTGAGTGTGGCTGACACACAATTTACATTGGTTTCAAGTGTACAACATAGTGATTCAACTTCTCTGTTATGCTAGCTAAGTGTAGCTACCATCTGTCACCATACAGTACTATTATAATGTCATTGACAATATTTCTTATGCTATGCCTTTTATTCCCATGATTTATCCATTCCAATAATTTAATTTACCCCTAAATGGCTGGCTTCCCACCCAAAGCAAAGTACCTGTCTTAATGTCAGACTTGTGTAAAGTAAAATAAGAGGTTAGTTGGCTTCGTTATATTTTAACAAATTGTGAAGTGGATATTAACTTTTATCCCCATTGTACGAATGTATTTAACCACATTGGTTAAAAAGCTCTAAGATATTTGTTATTTTAACCTTGAAAGTATGGTTTTCAACAGCACACAATGACTGTAAGTGGAGCATAACAACAGTGCAGTGTCCCCTGCAAGTGGAGGCATGTCAGATAGATTTCTCACCATGAAAAAAGAAATGGCATAGCCAGAAAGATCTTAGTGATATCAAATCTACGTATCTCTCTCAACAAACTGTAGTTCAGAAAGGTTAAGTGATGAGCCCACCATTCCCTGAGTTTTGAGTGGCAGAAGTGACATTGAAATGAATGCCCTTTTACTTAAAATTTTTCTTGCGCTGTGAACTTCCCCAGAAGTTCTCCTTTATTTTTCTCCCCCACACATGAGACAGGATGGCTAGAGTAGACTGGAGATGGGTATTTTCTTTCCCCAGGAAAGACTCTAATAATACACTAACAGGTTAGGTTCTGGTTAACTGTTTCTGTTGCCCGTTTGCACGTTTCTTGTCTCAGAGTCAGATGAATCTCGTGCACACAAAAGGGTGAAGTGAAAATGAAAGTATATTAACTGAAGATGAGAACAGAAAGGAAAGAAAGGGAACTTGTTAGAGTGAGAAGGGTCCTGAAGGGTTGCCACTCAGGGCTTTCATGGTTGGTCTTTTATAGAAACCTGACCGGAGAACTTGGTAAATACCTTGTCTATAACATTTAAGACCAGCAAAGTGGATTTGTAAATATCAGGAAGATATCATCTACAAACAAGGTGGGTTTGTGAATATCCCATCTTTATTTAGGTGAAAGCCCATCTTTATTTAGAACCATAGAACATATGGTTCTATGGTTACTACTTAGAACCATAAGGTAGATTTGTTATGTTCCCTTCTCTCTGGTTAATATCTCGTCTATAACATTTTTCCACATCTGGGATTTCTGTGAAGTTGGTTAAGTAGTCCCTTGGGTGAGCCTGGTCACATAGCCTTGTACCTATCTCTCCCTACCTAGCCTCTTCCAGCCCTTACTCAGTTTCTCCTGAGAGCAGGCCTTGTTAAGAATAGAGTGCTCTGGAGTATTTCAAAATGGCTCCTTTTCCCCTTCCCCTGTAGAAGCAGGAAGAATTTTTCCTCCAGTGTTTGCTATGGTAACCTCTTTGAGCTCCTGGAGGTAAATCTGACAATACGGGGAGGCCTCCTATGATTTGTTTTCCCTGTAATTTTTAACTCTCAGAGGAGTCCATACTAAGCTTCCAGCAATTTGTCAATTAGGGCTCAGAGTTTCCTTCCCCAGTACTGCTCCTGATGTAATTTCTGGTCCCGAGTCTCTGCTCTGGGAAGACTTCTATTCACCTGTCTGTCTTTACCGTCTTGGGGGCAGTGGTTTGCCCTGTGTCCTTCCACCTCTTACAGATCTGAGAACTGTTGATTTTTTTAGTCTGTTCAGCTTTTTACTTGTTCTTTAGATAGAGTGTTGAATTCCAAGCACCATACCTGCAGAATTGGAAACTGGATTTTTTTTTCATATTTTATCTTTTCAGTGCCAGATGTTTCTAAACATTACTAAAACTTAGAAAATCCCATAAACATCTGTTCAATTTTTGTAATCCCTGTGTAATTATATTAAATACAGCCTTCATTTTACCAAAACTGACATATAGTTGACACGATGTTTTTGAACAGCTCTCTATTCTTATGTTTAGAAACATCTTTCTTCTATTTATTTATTTATTTATTCATTTATTTATTTATTTTTTAAAGATTTTATTTATTTTATTTGACAGAGAGAGAGATCACAAGTAGGCAGAGAGGCAGGCAGAGAGAGAGGGAGGAAGCAGGCTCCCCGCTGAGCAGAGAGCCCATTGCGGAGCTCAATCCCAGGACCCTGAGATCATGACCTGAGCTGAAGGCAGAGGCTTAACCCACTGAGCCACCCAGACGCCCCACATCTTTCTTCTTTTAAAGATCGATTTGATTCTCTGTGTGGTATCGTGGCTTCTACTGTGTTCTTCACAGATATTTAAGTAGATTTCACTAGAAATGTTACCAAAATACAAGCCTACCTTCTAAGTGTCTCCCTAAGCCACCATCAATATTTTTGATTGTTTGTTTACTTTACAGTGTCTTATTTTCCCCCCAATTGATTCCACAATATAGAGATTTTCAGATTCTTTATAATGTCAAAATTCCCATAACCATAACATGGGGAGGTTACCTTTTCACTACTTTAGAAAGAAAGTTTTCCTTCAAAATTAAGAGCATATGACTTGGCTCTCCATTTCTTTTCCATTCTGCCAACAAATCCACCTTCCTCCAGAGAGTCAGGCTAAGAGGGTTGTCAAGCTTTCCTGCCTATGGAGTCCACCTTAAACCTAAGGGCCTGCTCCTTATTACCCATCAGTGTGTTAATCATGACTTAAACTAAGCTAAATAATAACCAAGCCATTCACTAACTATAGAAAGCCTTCTGAGTATTAAGATAATGGTAAAGAAAATTAAGACCACTCATGGTAGAGATATTTGTTTGTTTGTTTGTTTGTTTGTTTATGACAGAGAGATAGAGTGAGAGAGAGAGAACAAGCCAGGGGGAAAGGCAGAGGGAGAAGCAGGCTCCCCCCTGAGCAGGGAGCCCAATGTGAGACTCAATCCCAGAACCCTGGGATCATGGCCTGAGCTGAAGGCAGACCCTTAACCATAAGAACCACCAGGCATCTGAAGATACTGCATTTAAACAGTTTGTAAAGTGGAACCCTAAAAGTTTTCATTATTCCCTATTTTCATTAGAGAATTCCTTAGACATGTCAGTAATATTTACTACATTCTTTAACATGATGTTCCTTTAGTGTGTACAAAACAAATTCTTTTCAAAGGGGAAAAAGACCGAGGCTCTGTATTAGTACCAAAGAGAAAAAGAAACCCAAATCTTATAAATGCCTTTTCACTGTTTCAAGAAATTTATATTTCAAAGACATTTAAGTGAAATATACCCTTTATTTTATTCAAGATGAAGTAAGAAACTACTGTTAATGACTTAAAAACTGCAATTCAGTATATAAAATCGCCCAAACTCAGCACAGAAAATAATAAACTACTATCTGTTTTTCATTACAGCTATTCATAAAAATTATCATTCACAATGTGATTCTTATTTTCTGGGTGAAAATTAAATATAATTGTGGTAAATAAGGAAATGGGCTATGCTGAATTTTATCTTCATTTGTTTATAATATTTATTTGTTTAATATCTTACATTAGTTAAGGATAAATACCTTTTAACTCTGAGTAATATATGTAATATTTTTACATTTTAATTTTTAAATAAAAGTTCACTTCTTTTTTTAATATATTTTTAATTAATTTATTTTTTTATTAATATAAAATGTATTATTTGCCCCAGGGTACATGTCTGTGAATAGTCAGGCTTACACATTTCACAGCACTTACTATAGCACATACCCCCCCCAATGTCCACAACCCAGCCACCCTATCCCTACCACTCTGCCTCCCAGCCACCCTTAGTTCCTTTCATGAGTCTAGGAGTCTCTTGTGGTTTATCTCCCTCCCCATCCCTTCCTGTTTCATTTCTCTCCCCCACCCCTCCCACAAACCACCACCTTGCCTCTCAAATACTATTGGGACTTCATCAAGATCAAAAGCTTTTGCTTAGCAAAAGAAACAGTAAAAAAACCAAGAGACAACTAACAGAATGGGGGAAGATATTCGCAAATGACATATCAGATAAAGGGCTAGTATCCAAAATCTATAAAGAACTTCTCAAACTCAACACCCAAAGAACAAATAATCCAATCAAGAAATGGGCAGAAGATATGAACAGACATTTCTGCAAAGAGGACATCCAAATGGCCAACAGACACATGAAAAAGTGCTCCGCATCACTCAGCATCAGAGAAATACAAATCAA
>CM053603.1:171146815-171162995 GCA_028646535.1 Procyon lotor | reverse complement strand
TTTAAAAGCAATTAAAATTACATATCTTAATCTTATTGATCAATTTAAAAGGAACATAATTTGGAAATCTTAACATATGTGTTCGTGGCCCCTTTTTTGCAGCTTTCTACTTTTAAGTGAAGGTTCTGAGTATAAAAGTCACAGAGAAAAGATTAAAGGGACAAACTGAAAGAGAGTTGGGTTTTATTGTTGTTGTTGTTGCTGTTTTTTTTTTTTTCTTTTCTTAATTATTGTTGTTGATGTCATGGCTGCTATTGTCATTATTATTTTAATTCTATTATGCTATATGCCAGACAGTAAAGACACATTTCTCTATATTATATAGGATGATAAGTAGAATCATCTGCTATAATCAGCTCTGTTAGAAAAACTCTAAAATAAAATCTAGGAGGTCTGTATTTTCCCAATTATATACAATTTGAAGCAATTTTGAATGTCAAAAAGATTAAAAAGAGGTAATTGCCTTTTTAAACTTCAAAGCGATAAGAACTACAGAAACAACTGGTAAAGAAAAACAAAACAAAGCAAAACCAAAAAAAAAGCTGAGAAGAAATCTCTCACACAGGAGATTATTTTGCAGAAAACTTGAATGAGCTACTTGCTAAAACCTTAGACAAGTGTCTTATCTAATGGACTCAAAATAATGTTCAATTATGCTTAAAAAGGCATATGACAGTGCTTCTCTAAGCATGATGATGACATTAATAAGGAAAGATCTAATTACATGAGAGGAACCTTGAACATAGAATGGGGAGCCACTCTATGGCTCTATCTATCTATCTAGATAGAGCCACTCTATCTAGGGTTTGGGTTCTGTGCCAATAACTTTTACTGTTACTATTTTAATACTCTATATTGAGTGCTTTCTCTGCTAAGACTTTTAAATGTTCATTTAATCTTTGCAATAACTGTGCCATGCAGGACATATTATTCTGAATTATTGTTACATGTAATTATATATTATATATGTTTATTTAATTACCTCTGGCATGAGATCTCATAGTGCTTTTTTGTAAGATTTTATTTATTTATTTATTTATTTATTTATTTATTTATTTATTTATTTATTTAAGAGAGAGCAAGTCCAAGCAATGAGAGGAGCAGAGGGAGAGAGAGGGAGAGGGAAAGAATCTAAAGCAGACCCTGTGGGGCGCCTGGGTAGCTCAGTGGGTTAAAGCCTCTGCCTTCAGCTCAGGTCATGATCTCAGGGTCTTGGGATCAAGTCCTGCATCAGGCTCTCTGCTCAGCAGGGAGCATCCTTCCCTCTCTCTCTCTGTCTGCCTACTTCTCTGCCTACTTGTGATCTCTCTGTCTGTCAAATAATAAATAAATAAATAAATAAATATTTTTTTTAAAAAGTTAAAAAAATAAAGCAGACCCTATGGTGAACACAGAGCCCTACATGGGGCTCCATTCCAAGACCCCAAGATCATGACCTAAGCCAAAACAGAGTCAGAAGTTCAACCAAATGAATTCAACTAACCTCCAGGAATTTTAAGAAGCAAATGCACACAGTTAGAAAGGTGAAGAGCTAGAATTAATCTGACAGACTAGAAAGATTCTGCCCTTATGTATCATGCATATATAATAGAACATAAATGTAAAAGATTAAATATAAAACAGCACTATATACATAAAATATTCTACACACCTAAAACTCTCCGTGATGAAATAATTGAATTGTTAAATTTTATTAAATCATGCACACATCTTTTTAATATTCTGTGTGATGAAATGAGAAGTTTGTATTATTACCTTCTTCGTGGAAACTTATATTTACTTGAAATATAAGATAATTTAAACTACAGTTAGTTCAATTCAGATGTTTGGCAAATATGTTCTCAGAAATGAGTGAGCATGGAACAATAAATCTTGGAGCAATACATCAAAAACTAATGATATATTGAATGGTAACTAACATAACACACACACACACACACACACACACACACACACACACTCACTCACAAAGAAATGAGTGAGTCTGTCACTTAAATGAAAATACCAGACAGTATTGGAACTTGTTCTCTCTCCACTCCTCTCCACCCTGCTTGTTTTCTCTCTCTCTCTGTCAAATAATAAATAAATCTTTAAAAAAATAAATTATTTTCATGAAAATACATAATTTGATTTAACCTATAATGGGTTCATTTTAATTAGTTTTTAAATAAATATATAGATTCTTAAACTTTTCATTTATCATTTCTAATGTAGAGAATATTGATAGATATGACCCATATAAAAAAAAAGCACTATGAGATCTCCAGTAATTTTAAAAAGCATAAAAGTTTTAGGGACAGTATTTGTATGGCAATAACTTTTTATGGTAAAATGCCTACCCTCAAATCCGAACAACGGAGTAATAAATAAATGGAAACCATTATTAGGAAGTAGCTACATTCTGCCTTTTGTAAGTGAGGAAACTTAAGATAAGTTAGAACAAACCCTTCAAGGATAAAAATCTACTGACTGATGAATCCCTTTTAGTATATTATGACTGAAGCTAACGCGAAGGCTCTTTCATTCTGACCATGTTGTAAGTGAGTACACACGCCTGGGACAGGAAGAATAACTGAAAAGAAAGAAAGGGCAATTGAGGTATTGGTAATAATCAAGAATCATGTCCATTTTAGTGGTTCCACGGGATCCTGACGAATGAATTTTTCAAGGCCTGCCTGTTTTTATCCAGACGGAACAGTGATTTATCAGACTGGCTGGCAGGCTACCTCATCATGTTACTACTCCCATAAATTCAACCCAGCAGCTGAGAAGTTATCATCTGCAGCTGCAAAGTGTGACTTTGAAACCTTGAAATCCAACAAGAAAGCATTCGAACTTAGTAACCGTATTGTGAAATATGTCTGTGGCAAAATCACCCAGAAGAATATTCAAAATTGTTTTCATTTTTGAAACAAATTTGTCAAATTTTAAGCAATCTATTAACATGACCTTTACTTGAAGAGAATTTCTTAAAGAGTTTTGAATTTTTTTATGATTATTATTCAGGAGACCACACAGATACAATTACAGAATTACTTTTGTTTTTTCTATTAAAATTGTAACAAAAACCAAGCAATAGAAAAATAGAAAGTGTATGAATTACAATTGGACCAAAGATAATTTCTAATAATATAAAACTAGTCATTAACTTCAAAGACCTTTCTGAGTGCTTGTTAGGACATTCTAACTTAATTATATTTGAGGTTGCAAACATGAAAAAGCAAAGCTTCTAAAGCCTATGGCTTTGTATTTGAGGTTTTTGCACATCCATAAATGTCACAAATATAATTATTCAGAGATAAAATGTGTATGCTTTTTGACTCAGTAATTTCATCTTGGGTTTTTATCTTAATAGATAATTGAACTGGTACACTAAAGATAGTTTAAATATATTCATTGTAACATTGTCTATATTATCAAAATTATGAAAATTCAATGAATGTCTATAGCACAAGATTATTGAAATAAACTAAGAAATTATGAAAATGTATTTCATGCAGAAATACTTTAATTGATATTTACAACAGTGCTGAATGAAGAAGCAGTTTAAAAGATATGTAGAGGACTATATGTTGGCTAACTGAACATAACCAAAAAAAAAAAAAAAAAAACTAATGGGGGCGCCTGGGTGGCTCAGTGGGTTAAAGCCTCTGCCTTTGGCTCAGGTCATGATCTCAGAGTCCTGGGATCGAGCCCCACATCAGGCTCTCTGCTCAGCGGGGAGCCTGCTTCCCCCTCTCTCTGCCTGCCTCTCTGCCTACTCGTGATCTCTCTCTCTGTCAAATAAATAAATAAAATCTTAAAAAAAAACAAAACAAAACTAATGAAGTACTATGTGCTGGCTAACTGAACATAATAAAAAAAAAAGAGTACACTTGATAAGCTCTGAAAAAAAAGATACATAGAGCCACTCCATTTATACAAATGACATATATATGTTTTTTTTCTTGTTATGTATACAGAAAGAGATGTCAGGAATTGTTTGCCAAAATACCAAAAGTGCTTCAATGTAAGTATGAAGATTTTAGGTATTTTTTCCTATCATTTTGAACTTTTTTATATTATTGTTATTTATGATTGCGTATTATTTTTATAATAATATCACAAAGCTATTCTCATTTTAAGATATTTAATAACTTGAGTAAATTTGTGGAAGAGTTGAAAAATAACTTGATATTGGCATGTGGACTAAGAGTTATAGCGTCTGTTTTCTCATTTATTGTTATTAAAATACAGTTGACACATAATGTTGCTATTTTTTTCATTCATACATTCATATAAATACCTGCAGTCATATGGCTCCAACAAGCATATTACATTAGAGATTTTAGATATTTTTACCTCATTTCCTTTACTTTGTAGTTGCTACTTGATTAAACTATATTTTGTAAGTCCTTTCGCATTAAATTTGGGAGGTAAACTAGATATAAATTTTTTGGAGACTAATTATTTTCTAATATTAACTATAATTTGTTTTACATGGAAAAGTTTGGAATATATAGCTATCCAAAGTAACTACGAATTTGTAACAACAAAGGGCTACGGATTTGTTGTTTAAAGAGAACCATAAATGTAAGGGGGGGGAAGCTTATGTTCTTTATTTTTCTTTCCATATACCTCCATATTTTCTTTATTTTCATAAATTTAATTTTTAATTTATAACACTTTTATCTATAAAATAAGTTTTAGAATGTCTTTCAAATGTTATATTTCTTAAATACTATGTGGAATGAAGCCATTATTGATGTTTAATATCCTTCTATAGTATCCTATAGGCGAGGTTTTCCAGCAAGATGAAAGTTAAATGTACATTTTAATGTGTTATTTTGAAACAAAAATGTCAGCTGATAATATTTTTAAATTAGACACATCATCTTTAATTTTAACAAATCTAAATAAAAACCAATACATGTATACAGGCTTCAAGAATATATGGTTTTATGGAGTAAAGCTGACCATTTTAGAACAATTGGTTTATGTATTTTGTTTGGTACCCTCTATATTTGAGACAGAGCGATATGAATCATTGGCCCTTAGTGAGTAGGAAAGCGCTCATATTTTTGGAATTTTTAGGAGAAATCGTGATTCTATCCCTTTGCAATGAACCTGGCTGGGAAAAGATTTAGTACATTCTGAACAAAATCTCTCACAGGTACACTTGGGTAGCTCGGTTGGTTAAGCATCTGTCTTGACTCAGGTCAAGTCTTGTATGGGGCTCCTTGCTCAGCAGGGACCTTATTTCTCCCTCTGTCTGACTCTCCCCCTGCTTGCGCTCTATCTCTCATTCTCTCTCTCTGACAAATAAATAAATAAATTATTAAAAGAAAAAAAATGGAGCACCTGGGTGACTCAGTGGGTTAAAGCCTCTGCCTTCGGCTCAGGTCATGATCTCAGGGTCCTGGGATAGAGCCCTGCATTGGGATCTCTGCTCAGCGGGAAGCCTGCTTCCCCCTCTCTCTCTGCCTGCCTCTTTGCCTACTTGTGATCTCTATCTCTCTCTCTGTGAAATAAATAAATAAAATCTTAAAAAAAAAAGAGAAAGAAAGAAAGAAAGAAAGAAAGAAAGAAAGAAAGAAAGAAAGAAAGAAAGAAAGAAAGAAAGAAAGAAAGAAAGAATCTCTCTCACATAGAAACCCTTTCGTATTTTCCACCATGGAATCTCTAAACCTAGTAGTGTCTGCCTGCATCTTCCCATCAGTACTTACATTGTATTCAAGGATTCTTCCTCCACTCGATGCCATCACTCTCTGTCCAGATCACTTCTTCTTTCTCCCGGCATCCCCTTGGTGTTCCTTCTTTCTATGCATCATTAGTTTCAACTAAATAATTTCAAAAAGTGTGTTTGTGTGTGTGTATGCGTGTGTTCCATTCTAAAATAATTCATCTACCACATAATTTCACTCTATTTCTCTGGCTTCCTTAAGAGCTAAAATCTTGGAGCTGTTTCCAATTCTCTCTGATTCAACTTCCTTCAGTACCAGCTATTCAAAAATGGTGACTTTCATTTATTTTTGCCATATTTCACATTGAAAAACTTGTCTTGTTTTCTTTCTTTTATTTTTTTGGAGCAGGGGCAGGGCAGAAATACTTTTCAACATGCCCAAGTTTCTATACATTATCTTGTGTTTTCATCTATATGAATTATATACACTTGGCCCTTACCAACCTAAAACTTGTTCTTCTCTTGGCTTTAAGAACACCTTGCTTTTCTTATATTTCCATTACTATAATAGCTAAATTGGCTTTTCTCCTCTTCCTGATCTCTAGATGTTGGAGCTCCTGGGACTCTGTCCTGTTTTCCCAAGGTAAATGTTTATTACCACCTATATAAATATATCATAATTTCAATGCGAATTTGAACTTCATTTTCAAGTAGCCACCTGCTTAGCCTACTTCTCCACTCAGATGTTAGCAATCTTACCAAATTTAATATGTTCAAAATGTCAAATAGAATTATTACCTAAATTATTTACCTAAAAATAACCACTCCCCATTCCCCTAAATCCCAGTCCAAACTGCCATTATCTCTTGCCTGCTGCTCTACAACATCTTCTTAAGTGTACTTCCTATGTTAACTCCTTCCTCCTTCTACCTTCCAGTCCATTTCCCACATAGAATCTTTGCTTAAATCCTTGCAAAGTCTTCCATTTTGCTTAATTTAAATTTCAAACTCTTTATTGTGACCCACAAAACCTTACAGGACCTATACCCTTTCAACTTAGCTGAATTCACATCCTGCTACTCTTACCCTCACCAACTATTACCCACACTCACTTTCTAATTGTTTCTGGAACACATTCAGCTTATATAAAACAGGACCCTATATTTGTGTATTCCTTTTCCTGGAAAACTGATACTGCGGCTCTTCATGTGAATGGATTAGTCTTAATGTTCAGGTCTCAGTGGCATGGTCACCTTCTTGAAAAGCCTTCTTTGACCGCCATTTGCAAAATATCCTTCTTCCCCTTTTCTATCTTCTCTTCTTGTTTTACTTTTTGTAAGCTTTTCACTACTCAAAGCTACATTATTTATTTCTTTATTGGTTTCACTGTTCATTTTTGCTTTCCTCTACTGTAAGTAAGTTCTACGTGTTCTGGACCTTTATTGTTCTAGTTCACCATAGCATGTTCAGCACTTAGAACTAAAGCTGGAACAGATGAGGTGCTCATTGACTATCTGTTGAATAAATAAATGATTGCATATTTCTGGTAGAGTCTTCATTGGCCATTTTAATTTGCTCTCAACTGCAAGAGACAGTCCCAAAACTAGAATGAAATCTCTCTGGTCAGAGATAGTCTATGCCTTCTTTTTCCTTGTGTACAAAGTTAGATTCAAAACTCTTGCCTTGGTCATTGGACTCCCTCTATTACAATCTATGTTTGTTTGTCTTTATATCAAACAACCCTTTCCCCACACATACAACATCAACTACCCCTCTTCCTTGTCCTTTTACTAATGCCATGAACCCAAACATAGGAAGGGAGTGCAGACATGATGCAAAGAATTGACTCTGAAGGCAGGTTACTCAGTTCATTCCCCACTTCACTCTCACCAACTGTGTGATCTTTGGCAAGTTGTTCACTTTTTCTAAGCTTTAGTTTCTGCGACTGTAATATACAGATGATAAAACTTGCCTATCTCATTTGGTTGTCTTGAGAACCGAATGACATAATGCCTGTCAAGCACTGAGCAGAACTATTTCACCAAGTCTCATTTTTTCTCAAAAAACAGCATTTTGAGCACATAAAGAAACAAGGCTCTTTCCTTTTTTTACCTCAAATTCTCTAAATGCCAAAAATTTACTAAGAGTATTTAAGGGATGATTTGTAAGTTCTCAGATGTTGCTTTTAAAATCTAGACCATTTAAAAGAAAAAAGCTGGTTAATAAGGTTGGGGTAGCTCTCAATATCTATCTCCTTACCTCATTATGATCCTGATGAAATACTTGCCAGTGTAAAATCATGACAAAGCTATTTCATGGGTGTGAACCATGAGAAAACTACTTCAACATCCATTTGTTTTGGCTTGGTTACTTTCACAGGTCATTTTTTGTTAGCTTCAAAATCCACTGATATTTCCACTGAATAAACTGGCCTCCTGGGTGATCATGTCTTTTTGTAAGACCATCAAACATCAAATCAATATTTTTACCAAAAAGAGAGCTCCCTTATTATTTTGAATTTCCTTTGGTTTCAGGGTCTTCCAGTACACAGTATTTTTTTTACTTTCCTTTATTAGTTCCATACTACAGTTTACCTACTAGATTTCTTTAAAAAGTTATTATTATAGATAAATAATAGAACTGCTTTTCCATATACTTTTAACTTGAAAATGATCTTTGTGCTTTAAAATAAGAGGGAAAAAGTCTTAAGTTACAATAAAAACTCATTTTTATCTCTTTTGATGTGAATTCCATTTAATACTAACAAGGTACTGAATAAAATTTATATAGTGTTAGCAAAATAAATAACTTTCCACTCTAGATGGAGGGGAAAATGATTTTATGTTTATGTTATAGGAAACTTCATTTTTTTCAATACTAATACTCATTCCATGCCAATACTCTTAAATTTTAGCATATTTAAGTAAAGAAAAATGTCATAAAGCAAAATTTTAGTAAATTTCATGTAAAGCAAAGTCTCAAATATACCCCAGTAATTCATTTGAATTTTTTTAAAAAGAGTGTCTCATAGACTTAAGTATGTTCAAGGAAAATGATAACACATAACTTTTTCCAAAGACTAATTAAAGACAGAATATTTGAACAGAAAAATTCAACATCACACTGAACTCTAATATATCCCTCTAGTGACATTAAAAATATTCTGATGTAGTTATTTAAAGTTTTATATTTTTTTACTTCTTAGAGCGAATTAGAATAAAATAAACTGCATTTACATGACAAGATTTCATTTTAGAGCTGATACTTATTTAAAAACCAGATCAGCTGGGGACTTCTCCATTTTTTAGTGCTGACCATAATATGTATAGGAAAACCAGCTACTCCCTTGTGCAGTGCTTCCTTCTAACACAAAGAATCAGATGCAATACAAATGCCCTGCCCTGCCTTGCCCTAGTCAGTCCAAGTCAAATATTTAACATTGCTCGAACAGGGTGTTTTTTGAGGTTCAATTTCCATTCAGTTCCACTTTTTAGAACAGCAATGGTGCAACTTCATATTACAACACAAAAACTCCCAACCACATGGTAAAAGCTGGTCCAAAAACAAATGAGCAACATCAAAATCAAGCCAAAAATCATATCCAAAGAACTAAAAAAAAATTTAAATCTAGCAATTTCAATGGAAACTTCAGCACGGGTTGGGTTCATAAACACAAAATTAAGGGTGGGGAAAGTCACTATTTTGTTAATTCTGCTTAAGTACTGAAATTTAGGAATTGAGGTGAGCTTTCTATTTCCCCATAGGAAAAGCAGAGAAATTATAAATTACAGGGATACATTTTGTTGTTAACAACAAACAGTTAAACAACAAAGTTTCACTGAGCATTACATTACAATCATGCTAATAGTCAAGTAACTTCCTGTTTCCTTACATCTTTTCCATCAGAATTTGTCTTAATTGAACCTAAGGAAAATCCTCTTCCATCTATTTTCCCCCCAAACATATAAAGATGAAATCCAAGTTGACCTTTGTAGATGTGAAAATCATTGACAATGTTTTTTCTATAAGGAATTAGCCAACATCATTAGTTTTTGAGGTAGTGTTCAACAAAGAGTTTGTTTGTTTGTTTTTTCCCCTAATAGAACATGTATTCTAAACAGAGTAGACTTCCAATAAACACTGATTGGCTTATAGGTTCTTTAAAAAGTGGAGAATAGTCTCATAGGTATCCATGTTGCCATACCACACTTCTTCAAAGATAAAAGCAACATATTTTCTGTCTTAAAATGATTTTTTACTTCTGAGTCAGATGTCTATATAGTTCTGGCTGACTTTTTTAATCTCTTAATATTTTATTTTCCTTATTCTTTCCCAAATAAGTATGAATGCTTAACACTATATGAGTTCTTAGCAGTATATTATGAATATCAATGAAATATAATAGCAACGATATAATAGCTATGATATCTACTAATACCATGACTAGCCAATAACGGTATCTTTGCAAACTATAAAACACCATGCAAATGGAGAGGACTTACCTTAGTACAAAGAGATATGAGGCTGAGAGTGAGTATTTCAAGAATATTTCTGGGAGTCTACTAAAAAACACATATATACAAGGGATTGTTGGAACATTTCTAGATTCTTTAAAGAAAATCTGTAATCAATTTTATATTGAATTAAAACTTTTATTCTAAAGTAACTTATGCTTTTATTTTTTTTTAAAGATTTTATTTATTTATTTGACAGAGAGAGACACAGTGAGAGAGGGAGCACAAGTAGGGAGAGTGGGAGAAGGAGAAGCGGGTTTCCCACAGAGCAGGGAGCCTGATGTAGGACTTGATCCCAGGACCCTGAGATCATGACCTGAGCCAAAGGCAGATGCTTAACAACTGAGCCACCCAGGTGCCCAGTAACTTTTGCTTTTAATTCTGCTTTTACGTCATATTGTGAGCAAATTCTACAAGCACTTTCCTTTGGTGAGATCATAGAAAACTGGAAAATATATTTAAAAGTAGATAAATGCATGGATTCTCTCAGAAACACTGAAGAGAAGCCACTTTCAAGACTATTAAAAGAATATAAAGCAGATGAGATTCAAAGAGGCAAACCTTCTCTGTGTGAACCTGTGGAAGAGAATGCCAAATAAAGTGGGAACAATCACAATTATACCTATACCTGGAGATGGTAGAAGCTGAAAGTAGGAAGAAGCAAGTGACAAGGACCACCCAGTAAAAAGTCCAAGACAGTCAAAACTCAGAGAAAATAAAAAAGGCCAGGTAGAGAGTCACTGTCTCACTTTCCCATCTTATTGATGAAAAGTAAGAAACATAAACTCCGGAAGTTCCTTCCCTCTCCCCTGGATGGGCATTGCCAGAAGGGTCAGCTGGCAATTCTTAAGGAGTTGTGAATACAAGAGAAGCAAAGACCCCAAATTATTTGAAAAGTACAGAGACCACAAAATCAAATAACAAGACAAAATAATTACACACAATGAAATAATGGTACTAAAGCAATCAGAAAAAGACCTAATGCAAGAATTATACAAGTGTAATTAATAAAGTTTAAAGTTGCAACTGTGAAATGAAAACAAATTTCATAAAACCCATTATAAATATTGGAGATAAATACAGCTGTTGGGAAAAACTGATGGATGAACTGAATAAAATAATGGTTATAGAGGAAGTAAGAATTGGTTTTTTGGAAATTCTATAACTAGTAGATATCAAAAGTTGATATTAGCATAATAGGAATGCCAAAAAGAGGGAATAAAGAAAAATGAAGTTGAGAATGGTAATGATGGAACCAATGCTTGAAGGTGACCGAAAAGCTAAAGACTGTGCCCAAAACATTCTTGAAAGGTGGTGAAGGGAGGTACTATAGAGAATGTTTTTAAGCACAAAGGGAAAAAAAAAAAAAAAACCTGTTCTTGACAGTCTTACACTATGTATATCATACTCAATGCTCTGGTTCCAATATTCTTGTGGATATTGATAAGTGTTAGGCACAGGAAATAATGGGACACAAGGTAATCAGGCAGGAGTCATGGAGGGTTCTAGGACACCCTAGACCATTCAATTTAAGGACACCTAGGACATTTAATTTAAGGACACCATTCAATCTAGGACACCCATTCAATTTAAGTTGAATGGAAACTTAAATAATGGGGACCAGCCAGCATATATGGAAAGGTGCTCTCAGTGAAAGAATATTGACTATGACATGAGCTAGATGCCTCCACAGATGATTAAGGAAAACACTGTGTCTTCTATGAAGTGAGCACAGAAAAGAATAGTGAGAAGTTTCAGCAACAAGAATCAGATCCTATAACATCTTTGTAGGCCATGAAAAGATTGGCTTTATTTTACATGAATGTGATTCCATTAGAGCTTTATTTTAGTTTTTTGTTTTTGGTTTATTTTTTGTTTTGTTTTTTAGGCTCCATGCCCAACATAGGGCTTGAACTCATGACCCTGAGATCCAGAGTCATAGGCTCTACCAACTGAACCATCCAGGAGCCCCTCCATCAGAGAGTTTTAAATAAGAAGTCATGTGAACTAATATATACTTTGAAAGATTACTTTCTAGATACTCTGTGGAGAATAGGAAAGAGCATGAAGCAGGAAAAGAAACATTTTGAACATTTATTTTTGTATTAGTTGCTGGAAAGTAAGTTCATCTTGTGCATGTCTGTTTTGAACAAAAAAATGGGATATAAATTCTATTTGAATTCCAACATTTTAAAACTAATCATTTCTGGTGAGCATCTTAGCTATTACTTATACAACATTGCTTTAATATGATTTAATTTTTCCCTTCCATTTATCTGGGGTAGCTTTACACTAATCTCTTAACACACATTCAACTACCTCCTTTGATGATAAGTAGTGAGATCTTGAAAAATGGTTTCCAGGGCTTGGAGACAGAGGGATTAGACAGTTAAATGACTGGAACGCGGATGACTCTCAGACAAAAACATCTTAAACATCTTAAGTATATTCACTAGACAATGATTACAACAAAATGAGCATTTACTTCTTGTCATATATGTCTTAGCCACAGCTCTGTACTGCATCACATAAAGCAAAAATAGCAGACCTGATTTCAATTCCAGCCCAATCTAGTGTGGGTGTGATTTGGAGTGAGTTACTGAAAGAGTTTAGGTAAGCTCTTTTAGTCTGTAAAAATATGAACAAGAATGTATACTCTATTATTGTATATGTATCCAGGTAAATGAAATAACACTTGTTAAAATCCATAATGGTGCTTGAGAGCAGAGTTGAATCTGAATACTTTTTGTCTAAAGCAAAACTTATTTTGAAAAAAAATATTCTAACAAATGTGCAAAACAAATGTATCTGTCTTTTAATCTGAGATACTTAATATAAATTTACCTTTTCTCCAAGGCTAAGGTCACCATTTTGAACAACCATTATTATGCCACATGGAGGGGGAACACAGGACCATTTACTATAATGCTAAATGCATACTCTCATTTTGCTGTGTTCTTTTGAGTTTTGAATTTTTGACAGTCAGGTCATCTTTCATGCTATCAGATATAACCCTAATATCTGTTGTCTTCCTCTAATGTTATTACCACTATTTTCACAATTTTATGCTTCTCATTTCTGCTTTTAACCTACAGTGGGCTAGAGAAGTAGATGACTAAACTTTAGAACATTTGTTGAAGTAAAAACAGATTCAACAAAGCAAGAATCTGAGAAGGTCTTGTTATGGCTAAAGTCCATGAATTCTAGTGTATGAGCTTGTGATATTTATTTTATCTACGAAGAGTTCTTTTAATTTAATCTATGGTTCTTAATTTTGCTCTGGGTAGAAAAGATAGCTTGCTGAGAGGTGAGGAGGGATGGTTCTGAATGAGGGCTCTGCTACTAAAACTTAAGACATAAAACCTTTTATTAGGCATCTGGCTGGCTTAGTTAGTAGAGCATGTGACTCTTGATCTTAAGATTGTGGAGTCATGAGTTCAAGCCTCGTACTGGGCAAGAAGCCTCCTTATAAAAATGAAACAAAATAAAACAAAAGTGAAACACCTTTCCTCCATAATCAGTTCTCATACAATTTATAAGTATCAGTCTTAATTCTGTCTTTGGAATATGACAGCTTTGATTACCCTACATAGAAGACGGCATAATTCAAACTCTAAAAGATGTATGGTGTCACAATCTAATGTTGTCCTTCCATTTAGCAACTCTGGGGGATCCCATACCATCTTGCTTCTGTTCTTAGATCCTCAGCTGACTTTTTCTGATATTGCTACTTCTTTCTTTTCTCTAAATTCTAAGATCTAGCAAAGAAGTTGATGAACAAATAAAGATAAATAAAGCAACACAAACAACAGCTCTCAGTCTTAACTAACTTCCACATTCCTAGAGCCTCAGTCAGTGCCTAGTGTATTGTAGGTGCTCAATAAATGGTTCTTCCAAGGAAGATTTAATACATGAATCTAACTGATATCTTTGTTTGAGAGGCTCCTATTAAGACATTGTGGTTTTGAATTGAATTTTAATATTTTGGGTATTGCAACTTTATAAAATTTCAAAGACTAAATGTTAACCACATTCAGTGCCTTTACAGTCCCCTGAAACTTCCCTCCAACCATTTTTTTTAAGGAAAAGAAAAAAGGAAGGACAAGCCACAAAGAAATCATGAGAAGGGTCATCAGATGATGAGATTTCAACTAATTTATGTTTCTATGGAAAGCATATAGGGAAGTGGCGTAACAGACCACGGGGGGGGGGGGGAATGCATTATTTTTAATGCCATTATCAAGGCCAGAGCATTATAAGAAAAAAATAGACTTAAGTCCTTTCCTCACAGCAAATTCAAAAATAAATTTAAGATAAAATAAATATCCACATGTAAAAGAGAACATCACATAGTTAATAGGAAAAAATATCAGAGAATATCTTTTTGGTCTCAGGATAGGGGAAGGATTTTTTTTTTTTTTTTTTGGCTTAATCTAGTCCAAAAACTATTCTCATTTTATAGTTTAAATATTTTTTTTTCTCTTTAATCAAGAGAAAAGCCAGAACCAAGATTAATTCCCATTCTTGTTCTCTTTTCGGAGAACATTCAGGGAATCGTTCCTCATTTATTAATCAGCCCCAAGTGACAGACATGTTATCTTGATTCCTTCTGATCCTTGGAGATCTGGTTAAACCTGGCCTGCAAGTTTCAGTCTGTGATTGTCCAGAATCCTCCTCACGGTTTCTGGAAGCTTCTGAGACTTAGGTCCTCAGGCTTTCCTATGACTATGTATTTGTCTGTGTGTGTTGGCTTCTGTCTTGTGTCAGGACAGAAAGGTACTTAGCCCATCACTGGTTTACATACACACCCACAAACACGCAGCAATTATAATATCCACACAACAAGCATTTCTGAGTTTGGCAACTTCACTCAACGTCTTAGGGATAACGGTGGACTAACTTTAAATTCCATGGAGCCTCTGCCGCCTGTGTAGCCCCACCTCTACTTTCTCTCTTTCTCCAAGATTGGCAGGTATATAATTTTAGTACATCACTCAGAACTGTTCCATCAACTTCCAGGCTCCTGAGGATCTCACCTACTATCAATCACTTGTCAAGAGTGTGTGTGTATGTGCGTGTGTTTTCCTACGAGGGGGAATTTGTTTTAATGAACCCTTCAATATTTGCTTCTTCAAAAATACATTATTCTTCCGTAGACTTTCTTTAAAATGCTGCTTGAAAGGCAGGGAGTGAGGCCTTGCTAAGGCCTGAAATTTGGGGATAGGCTGAACAGGGACCAGGATGGAAGTGACTGAGAAAGAACTCAGGCCACATGAAACATCTCTAACATGTTTCGAAATAAAAATGACAAGTTACTGGTTTCTGTTGTATTTTTACTTCAGTCTCTGGCCAAGTTGTACTACATAAGTAAACTCTGTTATGACCAAATGGTGTTTGCCAATTTCCCTCTCTCTGGCCAAAGACTGATCCTATTTTCCCTGCTAATAGCCTATTGCTAAGATACAGGTGTATAAGTAAGTTGAGGAATATCACAAGCCAGGAAAGCAGCATGTTTTGCTGTTTTCCACTTGTTAATTTTGGTTTGCAGAAGATGTATTCATAGGAAAAGAAGAAATACATTTATAACTACATGTATGTATGTCTGTTTATCTCCAGACGGACACCAGAATTGAATTAATAGGCTTTCCAAAGATACTGTTTAGCAAGAGGAAAACTAGAAATTTTGAAACCAGAGAAAATAAATAAGCCTTCCTGAAAATCAGTTGCTGCTCCCAATCACCACTAAATATGCTACATTGCATGGGTTGCAATCCTATGTCTTTTTCCTGTGAGGCTCTTAGGGAGTGACAGTTCCTATTTTCATGGGCCAGAAGTCTCTGAAGGCAAGGAACAAGGATTAGGAAATAGGCTCAATAGTAAAGCCAAATGAATTCTGGAGCCCCCAGTGGGGCCTTCACTCCCCCTGTGGATGATGAAGGAGATTTGCTCTGATCTAAGACCTTCTGAAATTGCTCTGTCTACACAGACACTCAAACCTGAAATC
>CM053603.1:171125405-171146315 GCA_028646535.1 Procyon lotor | reverse complement strand
GTCATAGTTCCATACATTGCTTAGAAACAAATTTCCCTTCAATTTCCAAGGCATTATCTCATTGTCTTCTAACATCTAGTGACCTTTTGACTGCTTTTCCTTTGAATGTGACCTCTGCATCCCAACAGGGTAAGATATTAGAAATTTCATTTTAACCTCTGATGTTATACAATTTTATGCCACTGTGATTCAGTGTGGATTTTTAAAAATTCTTTTACCAGGCACTGAGTAGGAATTATAAGACAGAAGGTTTGGACCCTTCAGTTCTTCAATAATTTTCTCTCTTCATATCTTTATTCTCTTATTCTGGAATCCCTACTAGTTTACTTAGAGGTAAACCAGGGCTTTGAAAATCTTACGTGAGATATCAGAAAAATAAGTTATAACCATATAAACTAGTTCTGTGAACTTAGGTGAATGGTGAATAGGAAAGATCTGACTCATAGGTCTGAAAGCACCATAAAAAGATAAATGAATGAGTAGTTACCCCACATTTAGCTTTTTCAACAACTGAGTATTTCTCCTAAGAATACAAAAACGCTAATTTGAAAAAGGTAAAATAACTCCATCATATTAGTGTCTTTTTCACCAAAATATATTAACTCAATATTTTATCAAAGATATGAAGACTGTCTTAAGTTGTTTAGGAAAATTGAAAAGTGAATTATTACTTAGTGAAATAGAAATTATTGCTTAAATATATCTAGGCCAGAAAATAGGAATAATACATGTCAAATTTTAAATATAAAATAATTATTTATAAATATAAGATCCAAAAATTATATCACATTTATTTATTATTTATACTCTGTATCAATGAAGAATATTTTCAGCTGTAGGTAAAACCAATAAAGGCAGTGCATGAAAGTAAAAAGATAATTATTACCCACCTAAAAATAAGTTCAGAGGTGTGGCCTACTTTGTTTTGAAAGTTAAATCATATCACCAAGGACCACAGCTCCTTATAGCCTTCTATTTTGCCAACTTTAGAAACTTTATTTTTCTAGTGAATGTGGATCACTTATTACAATACTATTACTTATATAGGTGGCAACAATTAGATGACTTAAGGGAAAATGGCTAATATATTTCCAAGAAGTCAAAATTATAAATATATGCCTAGGATTTTCACTTTAACCAGACAAATGGTCTCATTTTGCTGGGCCATTTACTGTCCAAGACCAACCAAAGCTCAATTAAATAAAATGCTTTGTAGGTGCCAGTTCTGAGATGTATGTGGGAAACAGAAATCTTTACCTTCACCATCCTATACCAGTGACCAGTTGTCAAATCTTCTTCAGGAGAAGGAAAGTGATGTCATTTATCCCCTTAAGACCCAACAGTTTGGATAAATTCTAACCCAAAGGTGTCAGATTCTATTCTCAACATTAGATACCTTGAGGAAGGTCCAATTTCATTGTGTTCCAGGAACCAATGCCAAGAATAGGAGCCAAGTACAGTTGGATTAACATGAAGGAAATTCTATTCTTGGGGCAACTTAGCAGCAATCAAGGTCCATGGAGCCTAGGATGGAATAAAATTCCAGAGATATGGTGGCAAAAGTTACAGAACACATTCGCCAATAAGAAAATAGACCATCTTTTGTAATGATTAATTTTCCTCTTTTTGTTTCTATTTGTTTAAAAACTACAGGAAGGCAGTGATTCTTTTGCTTTTAAGTTTAGAACTAAAAGAGGACAGATCAGCCCATGAGACAAAACCAGATCTATAAACGCTCTAGCAAGGAGGGATAATCACTAGTTTAAGCAAGTGTGTTCTTTGCATTTAAGGCAACACTTTGCTCTGGTATTATATTCATGTCCTTTTTATCCCAAAGGTTCTTGTATTTTGACCATGACCATTTTCCTTTCACATGCTTAAAACCTAGAGTAGTACTTCTAGAAACTAGTTTATAAATAAAGTTGACAAGTTTTTTTTACATACTTAAAACTGATTTCAGAAAAGAAAGTAGCCAAAGGAGCTCTAAGATTAAGGACACTGGATATTTTGCCTGCCTCTGTCACAAACAGGCTATGTAAATGTTGGCAAGAATATAATCTCTCTAGACCTTCTCATCTGTAATGTGGAGGTTTTGGACCAGGTGGCTAAAGCCTTTCTAATTTCACTAGCATATGATGTCAAGACAATGAATGCTGTCAGGCTTTCCCTGGGTTCACATCCCATGAGGCAACAAGGAAGCCAAGCACAGTGAACTCTTCTCTTCAGCCTGGCATACACCACACTTTGGGGGCAGAAAGGAGGTTGCTAGTTTTCACCCCATTTATTCCCTCTTACTTCACATGTTGCCATTTCTAAGCTAATTTCATGCTCTTATAATTTAGGCATGAAAATTTTGAGAGTTTCCCAGCAGGCCTTTAATTTGCCTGTTGACTTTGTGAATCCAAAGTCCAGCTTCCTTTGTTTCTTTCACTTCCTTTTTCTTTCTTCCCACATGGTTTAGATAATCTTCTGCTGTCATATTCGATTTTCTAATTCTTCCTCACGATGACAAGCCTATTATATGCATTATACTGCATATGAGAGATATGGAAATATAGATTCCTCAACTACAAACTATTGCATTATGCCTCAGATGAATTCTTGTCCTAAAAGGGTTCACAAACTTGCTTGTACCTGAAAGAGCTAAAACAGATTGTTCAACATCTCAGCTGTGGGGCTGAGACAAGGAAAGGCCCAATTTCTGAGTATATGCACAGAGAGAAATCTCAGAAGACATGTTACTAAAATTCTTCAAGACTGCAGTGCCCCTCAGGTCACATAGGAGCTGCTGCCATTTTGCAAGGTCATCTAGAGCTTGGCATCACTTACCAGCTCTTCTCTTCATTTCTCTTTTGTTTTATGCGTCGATACTAATGTTCTTGCTGATGCACTTCAGCAATAGCTCAAGGTACTCACTAGTTTATAGTCTACATATTTCTGATTGATCTGTATAGAACAAATAAAAGAAGCATAATTTACTTCAAGTTTTCTATGTATTATGTTGGAGTTTTTTACCACACAACAAGGTCTTGGTGGACCAACATCAATAAAGGAAGCAGGTTGCCTATTTTGTGCAAGGGACTATAAAGAAAACAAAGAGATCTAAGATGTGCTTGTGAAGAGCCCAGAATCTAGTAGGCAAATAATCAGCTTATCATAAAAGGATATAAGACACCTGTGGTAGACAGAGTGATGCCTCCTCCCCTCCCAAATGTCCAGTTAAAATCTTTGGGACCTATGAATATGTTATATTATTGGCAAAGGAAAATTAAGATTGCAGATGGAATTAAGGATGTAATCAGCCGACCTTAAAATAGGGAGATTATCCTGGATTTTCCAAAAGGGACCAATGTCCAATGTCATTACATAGGCCCTTAGAAGTGATAAAGGGAGGCAGAAGAGGGGAGTCAAGAGAATCGGAGTGAGAGGGTTTTGACCTGCTGTTGGTGACTTTGAAGATGGAGGAAAGGGGACATGAATCTTCTACTTCAGATGTTGGAAAAGACAAAGAAGCAGATTCTGTCCAAGGGCCTCCAGGAGGAATGTGGTCTTGTCAACAGCCAGTTGTTAGCCCAGGGAGGCCTGCATCAGATATCTGACTTGCAGAACTAGAGGATAATAAATGTGTGTTGTTTCAAGCCACTAAATGTGTGGTCATTTGCTATATTGGCAATGGAAAACTAATATAGCCCATATGATTAATGCAGAATGAGAGGTTATAGCCAGTCAAAAGAGAAGGAGAAAATATGTATGAAAGTACTTTTTTGGACTTGAAATGTAGTGTCTATTCTTAACTGCTGTAAAAAATAAAATAGTAAAAAGAGGTTAATACTTGGAACAATGTCTGACACTTAAGAAGTGACACATAGGGGCACCTGGGTGGCTCAGTCGTTAAGCCTCTGCCTTCAGCTCAGGTCATGATCCCAGGGTCCTGGGATCTAGCCCCACATCGGGCTCTCTGCTCAGCGGAGAGACTGCTTCTCCCTCTCCCTCTGTCTGCCACTCTGCCTAATTGTGGTCTCTATTTCTATGTCAAATAAATAAAACCTTAAAAAAAATTATTAAGAAGTGACACATAAATGTGGGTGTGAAATAGTACAGTGTAGTCTAGTGTATTCTATTATATCACTTAATTTCAATTAGTATTGTGTAGGAAAAAATTATGCTACCCCAAAATATTTGGCATAAAGATTTGGCATAAAGATTATTCTCAGCTGGTTATTTTTAAGAAACTGCAGATGTAGAGAAGCTCTAAAAACAGAGTAGAAGTTATCCTTTTGTAAAAGACATTGACACTTACAAGGAAACTCTACACGTGGAAGGGTGTCTCTCTCTTTGGACCAGGAAGAGAAGAATGGCTCTAAATCTCTAGAAACTCTTATCAATGCAGAAGACAATGATTTACATCTTCATAACAACCTTAGCCTTGTTTTCCGTGCTTTTACTGATAACCTCCCATAACTGGGCTCTACCCTCTCCCCAACCTCTTCTTTTGTCTTAAGAGGATGGTGATATTTAAGGTGGTGGCTTGGACTATTTCAAGGGGTTACTCAGATTTCTTGCAAATCTCCCATATATACAAGAGGGATATTGTTATTCAAGTTCTGTTTGTTTTTTTCCTGTTAATCTTTCTCTTTACTGTAGGAGTAGAAGGATAGAGGGAAGTTTGTCCTTATCCGCAGTATAGTTTAGAGGAGCTCAGTTCAATTCAGTATAAGAGTGTAGACTCCTGCCTGTTTACTTGAGATCAAACCCTAATTCAATCATTTTCTAGCCATGGGAGATTATTAGTTTTAGGCTCTCAATTCCCTAAGCATTATCCTCCCTTCTCTTGAATACTAGGTAAGCATGTAAGTCATATTCCATACATGTCACTGCTCAGTTAGGAAAGCAGAAATATTTGTAATGGGAGCCCAAAAGGTCCAAGAGCACCTGTTCCAGGGGTCCCAAGCAGACCAGGTTCAGCCACTCACCGCTAACAAAACCTAAAGGCAGAGAGAGACAACTGGCGGCGAAACATGGAAGGAATTTATTTCAGCGAGTCTAATGCGGGGAAGACAGCAGACTACTGTCCTGAAATCTGTCTCCGAAGTGTTGAAAATACTTCTAGGTTAATCTAAGGAAAATGTGAACCAAAGGTAGGTGGGTACGTGCACCTGGGCAGTAAAGGTCACATTGGTAGTTGTCTTGGGGTCAGTCACGAGGGGTCTCACTGCAGTCAGGACAGTGGTTGCTCAAGGGAGTAGTTTGAGTTGCCTTCAGGAAATGCTTTGCCCCGAAGGGGCTTTTGCCTGAGTTAAGAGATAAGCTGGAAAGGAATTTAATCAGTTAGAAGAAACAGACTAAAGTCAAAATGGAGATAGTTCAGGCGACAATTGGGTCCTCTTTCACACTCTGATGTTTGGGAATGCCACTTCCTCCCATTGCTCTTCTATCCCTGAGGGGTTGGTGGCTTTCTGCTGTGCTAATCTCTAGGTGGCCTCAGATCCTGAGCAGATGGGGAACCGCACCATGGAAGGTGCTGCTGGTTGTATCCAGCAAGAGCTGCTTTTTGAAAGGCTGTTGCAGCAGCCTAATAAGGCTCCAGGGAGAAATAGTTTCACTTCACATTTCTTGTATCCTCTGAGCTCCAGTGCCTCCCACTGGTTGAACCCAGCCAGAAACCAAGGTATCAGTGCCTGGGAGATGCCACTCTCTCACCCAAATATAGAAGAGCCGGAAGGGGAAGAAAGGATCTGAGAGCAAGAAGCAGAATAATTGCACGTGGGCATCAAAACAGCTTCTACGTGACTGGCTTGTTTATGAGAGAAATTAAACAATCTAAACCGTGCGAGGCACTCACATGGCACCTTCATGCCCCGCACATGTGGTATGTGTTCAGTGGATGTTTGTTCCTGTTGCTATTGCTTTAACTTCAAATACATAATTAAAGTAATGAAAGTGATGCTTAATTGTCTCACATAATCTAGTATAGCAAACTCTTCTAAATGCTTTCAAGTCTATTATTGTTTCCACTGAAGGGAGATTATCAAGGTGTTGAACTTTGTTTTTTTTTTTAAGATTTTATTTATTTGACAGAGAAAGATCACAAGTAGGCAGAGAGGCAGGCAGAGAGATTGGGGTGGGGAAGCAGGCTTCCCGCTGAGTAGAGAGCCCTATGCGGGGCTCGATCCCAGGACCCTAAGATCATGACCTGAACTGAAGGCAGAGGCTTTCACCCACTGAGCCGCCCAGGGGCCCCAAGGTGTTGAACTTTGTAAGGTAACAACATGCTAAAGAATGCTCTGGAGAGAGGGGAACTGTGATAAATATTTATTTGGTCTTTGGTTCCTCATACACAGCTTCTAAAATACTAGGAATCTAAAACACCCTGATAATGGTGAGAGGAGCATCTTTCTGTTATTCTTAATAAGCCCATACCTTTCAGTCATGCCTGAGTTTATGTATTGAGATGACCCTTGGGGAGAGCTTCAGGATCATTGATTAGGAGGCTGAATATTTTAGCCCTACCACACAACTTCCAGGGAGGGGAGAGGGGTAGATATTGAGTTCAACCAACAATGACCAGTGATTTAATTAATCATATCTATACAATAAAACTCCCAGAATACCACAGAAAGTGAGGTTTGGAGAGCTTTTAAGTTGGCGAATAAATCAGGATACTGGGAAGGTAGTGTGCCTGGAAAGGACACTGGATCTCCAAGCCCTTTCAACCCATAACTCTCTCAATGCTAATCTCTTCTATTTGCATAACCCTGAGTTGTATCCCTTGTAATAAGCCAGCATAGTAGTGCCCTCCTTATTCCTTGGGTATATATTCCAGGACCCCCAGTGGATGCCTGAAACCATCGATGGTACTAAACCCTATATATTTTTCCTATAAATACATGCCTACGATAAAGTTTGATTTATAAAGTAGGCACGGTAAGAGATTAGTAACAATAACTGATAATCAAATAAAGTAGAACAATGATAAACATATACTGGGACAAAAGGTATGTGAATGTGGTCACTGTCTCTCATCATATCTTATTGTACTATATTCACCCTTCTTGATGTGAGATAACAGGGCTACACGATAAGATAAAATGAGGGGTATGACACAGCCCTTGTGACATAGCTCATTAGGCTACGGTTGACCTTCTGACCTAAATCAGAAGAAGGACACTTTGCTTCTGGAATCCTGTTGACCTCAGGTAACTGAAACTGTGAAAATCAAAACTAGGGTTAAGGGGCAAACTACTATGATGATAAAAAAAAAAAAAAAAAAAAGGCTTTCCTGAGTTCTGTGAGGTATTCTAGTGCCGTTGAACCTGAGGACGGCATCATGAGAACCCTCGCATTACAGATGGTCAGTCTGAGGTGTGGGAGTCATGGGCCTTGTAATTGGGCTGCTGAAGTCAGAGGGCTGTCTTGTGGGACTGAATCCTTAAATCCGTGGAGTCTGAGGCTAACTCTAGGTGGAGAGCTAGAGAATGATGTTGGCAAAGACACCATGGATTTGTTTTCAGGAGGAAGAAACCCTCTCATTTAGTGTCAAATTATTAAAAGTAAACACAGCAGAGGGGTGCCTGAGTGGCTCAGTGGGTTAAGCATCTTCCTTCAGCTCAGGTCATGATCTCAGGGTCCTGAGATCGAGTCCTGTTTCAGGTTCCCTGCTCAATGAGGAGTCTGCCTCTCTTTCTCCTTCTGCTACTCCCCACCCCCTGCTTGTTTTCTCTCTCTCAAATAATAAGTAAAATCTTAAAAAAAAAAAAAGTAAACACAACATAGAGGGACACAAAGTTCACATAAGGTGACTGGTATAAGCAAACCTTCCCCTCATTCAGCTATGTGGTCTCACTTTGAACCCGTATTGGTGAACTGTACAAATAGCTTTTAAATCATCTTTTCAGAAAATTTAATAATAGTGCTTTGGCTGTCTCCTGAGTTTATTTAAGAAACTTATCTACTATATTGTCACATGGAAAACTTAACATCTTGCCAAGTAAAATATACAGGCAAGTCTTTGGTAAGTGTTTCATTTCTATCTTGTTGCACATATATGTTTAGTGTTTGCATTAAAATAACTCTCACACAGTGTCCTTTCACTTCATTCCACTTTTCATTCTTTAAAAAACATCCACATTGTGTCTGAGATGTTAGCTTATTTTAGGTCACCGAAAATTCTTGTATGTGTACGTACTGTCATATCTATCTTTCCATATTTCTGATGAGATCCAGACCCATATGTAGCTAATGAATGGGTGTTTCTACTGGATTTCCACCCGAAAATCATACCCCCACAGTATGATTGTTGTTACAATATTATTATTGTTAACCTCAAACTATTGCTCTTGTTCCTGTCATTCATATTTTGGTGTATGAAAACCTCTTCCCCACTCCCAACATCAGAAATGAAGGCTCATAATAGTGTCTCCCATTCACTTCCTCTTGCTTTTATCCCCTGATCCCACCTAACCAACCACGAAGTTGTGAGTCTACCTTGTTCCAGGGTTTCTAGTCTGTTCCACCTTCCTTTCCTTCAACAATTGCTGCTGTTGGCTCACTCACGCCATCTTGTGCATGGCCAACAGCCCAAGATTCTAATCTCATCTCTTTACTTCCAATTTGGCTCTTTTCCCATCTAGTATCCACCATACAACTTGAATATTTTCACCAACACAAATCTGATCATAACATTTCCAAGTTTAAAAGTATTTATTTTTGTCCCTATAATTTCAAGTTAAATTTCCTTTAGGCTAGCCTACAATGCTGACAAAACTTGTCTCCAGCATTATGCCCTGCATGTACTCTTTGATAATATGAACTTACTTTTAGTATACCAAGTAAGCAGCCCTTCCTCAAGAATGCTTTCCTGGGGGGTGCCCAGGTGGCTCAGTGGGTTAAAGCCTCTGCCTTCGGCTCAGGTCATGATCTCAGGGTCCTGGGATTGAGCCCCACATTGGTTTCCCTGCTCAGCAGGGAGCCTGCTTCCCCCCCCTCTCTCTGCCTACTTGTGATCTCTCTCTCTCTCTCTGTCAAATAAAAATCTTAAAAAAAAAAAAAAAGAAAAAAGAAAAAAAAGGATGCTTTCCTGGAACTGCAATCTTATTTAGAAGCTTTTATTTTTTAATTGACAAACTTTTATCACTGCAGTTATCAAACAGTGCTTTCCTTTTCTCTTTTCTTTTCTTTTCTTTTTCTTTCTTTTCTTCCCCCCCACCCCCCAACACTTGTGTGTTTGACTTATTTGTCCATAATCTATTTGGGGCCTGGTGCCATACTTATTAGATTTTGTGTTGCAAGTGCCTAGAATTGTGGTGTCCAATATGGTACCCACTAGTTAAATGTTTATTAAAAACTTGAAATGTGGTTAGTCCATGTTGAAAGGCACTATAAATGTAAAATACCCATGAAATTCTAAAGATTTAGTCTGAAAAAATGTAAAAGGTCTCAATCATTTTTATATTGATTACATGTTAAAACAATATCTTGGATACATTGAATTAAATAAAATTTATTGCTAAAATTAATTGCATGTGTTCTTTTTAGTTTCTTTTAATATATCTTCTAGAAGATTTGATTAGGTATATGGTTTGCATTTGTGGCTCACTTTAAGCATCTATTAGACAGAGCTGGCATAGAACATATAGGTAATCAAGATGCATTTGCAGGGGTACCTGGGTCGCTCAGTTGGTTTAGTGCCTGACCCTTGATTTTGGCTCAGGTCATGACTCAGGGTCATGAGGACTCCCTGTTCAGAGGAGTCTAATTCTCTCCCTCTCCCTCTGCTCCTCCTCTCACTCACTCTCAAATAAGGAAATACATCTTTTTTTTTTTTTTTAAAAGATTTTGCAAAAGGAGACATGCTTTTGAAAGAACATTCTGGAATAAGTCTAGATATTTGAATGAGATCAAGGATACAAACTGAAGGAGAAAAGATAAAGAAAAAAGGATCATGCACTCTGCTAGGTAGTGGGGACTGAGTTGCCCAAGGAGGAACTAGAGGTCCATGTGTTGCTTTATTTGTTTTGGAGATAAATCTGAATTTGAATTCCAAAACTTGAGAGTTGGAGAAGGAATTTTGAGATTAGCATTGGTTAAATATGGAGAGATGAATGAAAACTTGACCTAGAGTTCCCTTCAAACCTTTAAAGAAATGGCAGGCAAATACATTATTTGAAAAACAATAAACCCACAAAGACAAATAGAAAGGGATAGAAGATGATAGCAATACAATTTAAAAATAAAAATGAGTAATATATAAGTAGAAGAAAATCTCAGAATATGGTTCATCCCTTCTAAGAGGGATGATCAATGTATAGACAAAGAAGTTGTATACTATGAAGCATTTCAGAAAATATAAAAGAACCCTTGGAAGTTAAAAATATGTTGACAGAAATGAAAAATTCAGTTGAAATTTTGGAAGATGAGTTTAAAGAAACCCAGGAATCAGAGGGAAAAAACAGAGATATGAAATAAGATTAAAAAAAAGATTAAAAAATAGATGGATCAGTTTAAGTCTTCCAACATCCCAATACTAGGAGTTTCAGAATAAGGAAATGGAAAAAATAGGGAGAAGGAAATTATCAAAAACAGATTTTTAAAATAATTTTAACTCTGAAGAATAGGGGTTTCTTCATTAAAGGAGTTCATAAATATTCTACCCACTGAGTGAAAATAGGCCCAGACCAAGAAAAACACTTGTGAAATTTTAGAGCAGGTTAGGCAAAGAAAATCTAGAGGCTTCCAGACAGAAAGCTTTATGCAAAGGTTGAAATATCAGAATGTCATTAAATTTCTAAGGAGAATGTTGAAAACCAGAAGACACCAGAGAAATACTTACAAAACTTTCTACAAAAATGATCTACAGCCAAATATTTATATTACCCAAGACAAATATCCAGTGTGATGTTAGGAGTAAGATAATTTAACATATGAAAGAACTCAAAAAGTATTATCTTCTATACCTATGCAATGTTTTCAAGAGGTGGTTCCGCTGAATTCAGGGAGGAAACCAAGAAACAAGAAGCCATAGGATCCAGCCCAGGAAGGAGACAACAGGAATTCCCAGAAAGGTGGGAAGAAGTCTAAGGACTATGGCTTTCCAGTAGGCCTAGATCAGCTGCTTTCTATTTTGGAGCACAACAGAATAAACAGAGAAAGAATTTTTTTTAAGATTAAATTTTTAGGATGCTTAATGTGTTTAAATGTACCATACAAAGACGAGATTTATGTGCTTGGCATAACATCTGGAAATAAATCAAAGATAAGAGGATAGTAAGCTAAACAAAAACAAAGCAAAGCAAATATAAACTTTAGGAAAAGACTTTTCCTTTTCCTAAACTTCCTGCAAAAGTTTTGCAGGAAGGAAAAAAAAAATTACTGTCCACATTGCTCAGGATTGATAATACTAATCATTGTTCTAAACAAAATTATGGTATAGCTATCATGGATTGATGGACGGAGTGAGGTTTGTGTGTATGTGTGTGTTGGGCTGATGGGGTGGATGTATGTGGATCAATTCAATCTTCCTTTTTCACAGAAAGAAAGTCAGCTGAAAATATCTAAAGCTTAGCATTTAAACATGCTCTCCAGGGACATAGAAGCTTGTAATAATCAGGATTCCCCAAAGAAATTTTATAAATCTTACATATATAAGATTTAATATTAAATAAATAAGATGAAATATAATATGAGATATATAAATATCTATTATATTATTATAATATGTTATAATATACAATATATTGTATATTGCATATTATTGTATATATACAATATGTATATTATTATATACATGTATATATTTATGCATAGTATATAATTCTTACATAGTATAAATATATACATGTATACTATTTATACATAGTATAATTTATGTATAATATAAATTTATATACGTAAATATGTATATATATACACGATATGTATATATACATGCATTATATATGTAATTATTATATACATGTATATGAATATATATATACAATGTATATATACACAATAATATATAATATATGTATCATATATATTAATAATATAATTATATATTATAATATATTGTATGACATATATTATAATATATTGTATATTGTATATTATATATATTATATATAATAAGTAATTGGTTCACATGATTTTGGAGGTTGAGAACTTCCATGATCTACAAGCTGGAAATTGAATAAAGCTGATGGTGTAGTTCTAGTCCAAGTCTATAGACTTGAGAACCAGGACCCCTGATGGTATATGTTCCAATTTGAGGGCAGGAGAACACTGATAGCCAGTCAGGCAGAAATGAATTTTCTCTCCTCCACTTTCTTGTTCTATTCAGGTTTTCAAAGTATTGGATGATTATTCTACCCACGTTAGGGAGAGCAATTCTTTTACTCAGTCCACTGATTTAAATGCTCCTCTCATCCAGAAATAGCCTCACAGACACACCCAGAAACAGTGCTAAACCAAATATTCTAGTACCCTGTGACCTAGTCAAATTGACGCATAAAATTAATGTGACACATGATGGATATAAATATAAAAATTATCCATTGAAGGATCTTAATATGCATGCCTTTGGAAAATACTAAGCATTTAATTTATTTCTCACAATTAGTCTTGTAGAACTCTTAGAATTTTAAAGAATTACAAGGTCCATAAATAAATATGATTAATTAATAACGTGCTTGTGTATGTGTAAGAACACTTCCCTGTTAGAGCATACAGACACAATTATGTCAGTCAAAATCTAAAGACAAAATTCAATTTATAGCACATGCTAGTCTATGCAAGATCAAACAGTGTGGTGCTAGAAAGCTCCATCCTCAGATCTGAGAGAGCCATGGTTCAACTCTCCAACTTTGGCTGATGGGATCCAAATCACCTTTTTCGATTTTATTTACACATTTTCATGTTCAATAACTGAATGTGTCCTAAAGGAACTTTCACAGAATTTGTTATTTGAACAAATTTTGGTGCATGGTCTATGCAAGGTAGGACTACTATAAGGCATTTATTTCCAAATAATTGGGAACATTCCTGAATGCTTTGTAGGTGTGAGGCATTGTTATAACCCACTAACATATTTCCTCATTTAGTAGTTTCATGGGATAAAACAAGATGTAAGTATAATTCTTTTCACTTCTTTGATGAAAAAATTAAGCCATAATATATAAAATAATTTGCCCAAGTTTCTACACGTACTACTAATCTTGACACTCTGACTACTCTAAACAGTGATGATTTTTTTTCAGAATAATTATTTTGAGAGGTGTTATGTATATTTAATTGATCCATCTGCCACTGTTAAAATACTAATAGAAAGTAAATGAAATTCCATCTCAGTATCACTCTTCACATCACTACTGACCAGTGTCAACCAGCAGATATTTTGTTTCTCAGAAAGGATTTGCATTTCCTTTAATATTCAGCTGAACTGATGCTTGGTAAGCTAGGTTGATAATTAATTTGGTTGTTATTTATTTATTTATTTGGTCAAAAACCATACTTATGAGTAGAAAGTATGATTTGTGGCTAATAAATTTGCCTGGGGGGCAGTTCTCCAAAAAGAATCCCAAGTGTGTGGTGAGCATCATTATAAAAATGTATGCAACTTCCTGTGGCAGTGTTTTGAATCACAATATACATTTGAATATCTATTTATCCTTCCATCCATCCATCCATCCATCCAACCATCCATCCGTATTTTTTTTTAAATTTTATTTATTTATTTTTTTCAGTGTTACAAGATTTATTGTTTTGCACTACACCCAGTGCTCCATGCATTACGTGCCCTCCTCAATACCCACCATAGGGCTTGCCCAACCCCCACCCCCCTCCCCTCCAAAACCCTCAGTTTGTTGCTCATAGTCCACAGTCTCTCATGGTTCATCTCCCATCCATCCGTATTTATTCAATAATCCTAAAGGGAAACTGAGGAGCATGTGTTTAAGAGTAAATACACCATCACACTTATTAAGATCTTTCCCTAGGATCTACTTTTGGAGGATATACCTTCTCTGCCCAGTGTTCTAGGGAATGAGACATGGTCACCCTTACTTTGCCTTTCATTCCTTTGCACCTTGCATTTGTGTAGTATCACATCATTGATCACTAGATACTTGCTTCTGTGAAGAGATTCATGATGACAGTCATAAAAATTATTCTATATTTTTAAGCTAAAAATATCCTAAAATATTTTGAAATGGATTGTTGTCACTCCTTCAGTAGAAAACATATCTGAGAAGGAGTGAAGCTGCACCCCAGAGGGCATTTCCCAGTATCTGGGCCCCTCTGCTTATAGTTCCCAATCTCTTTAAAGAGAAATAGCTGCTACATTGCCACATCTTGAAATAGAATCTTATTTTTGAATTCTTAGTCTTTTTTGTTTTCAGAATTTAGTCCTCTGACCTATAGAGTGCTTATAGATCATATATGTATTGTTTTATTGAACTTGTTCTATTACGTGATTACTTTAAAGAACAAATCTGAATAAACCAGTTAAACTCTAAAATCACTATTATTCAAAACCAATAATCATATTACTTATTTGATTGAGACCTAGCTAACACTTTAAGTAGAACTATTGAGAAAAGAGGCAAGATACCTCCAAGAAGTCAGAGTTACTTCTTAGAAATTGCTTCCCTTGTGATTTTGCTATTTTATCATGCAGTTTGGTGACAGGCTACCAGGGTTATTGCTGTAACACTATGACAAGGAGGTGGCATGTGCATTTTGCTAACTGTGACAGACATCCAAAGCTGGTTAACCAAACAAATGACTTCACTCAGACAAAATGTTGAACTCTTTATTTCAATAGTGACACAAAACTAGTCTACTTATCTCCTGAGTGGCCCTCTCTCGGTGTTCCTCCCATCAGCTACAGTGTAAATATGTGTTCTTTTAAGTTTCTGTAAATAAGAAAAGAGTTTAGGTTAATATTCTTCCAGTTTTCCACTTTCAGCACCAATTTCTAAATTGTGGCTAAAAGTTGGTAAGTGCAGCTACGTTCTTGCTGTGTGTTTTTATTATTCTCTTTTCCACTTTCATGCTTGTTTCAGTTATTTTGCAATCTCTCTTCATCAGATGCTGAGTGGCTGAGAAGCAACCCTAACTGTAAAATTCATTAATAGCATGAAAGAAGATTTTGCTGGTATAGGGGAGGAAAATTTTTTTCTTTACTCTTCTAGATTCTTTGGATAAATTGATATAAGACAGATAAGCAGCAGAATAACAATTTAATTATGTATGTATGGGAGCCTCATAAGAATATGAGACCCAAGGACAAGCTCTAATTGAGGTTTATAAGCCATCCTTAGGAATGGGATAGGAGCCTGGGGCTTCAAAAGGGAAGAGGGTAATTCACAAGACAATAAGAAAAGTAGAAGTTTGGTAATTAAACACTTATCTGTCATATAAATAGGCCATTCAGATAAAAGTTATCTCTGGTAATAATTCTTTCTTTGAGCCAGGCTCCCTATCTAAATTCTTTTAGGTAGTTAAGGGAGTGGTAAGTTTTTCCTGAGTCTGCAGGGTCTTGATTGCTTTCAACTCAAAATAACCTCCATGCTAAAGTGGCATATTTTGAGGTCACATATTGACTCTCCTTCAATAGAAAGACTAATCATTTAATATAGGCAGTTGTTTCTGGTTCTCTATTAGCTTTAGTAGCCTGAACTTTATTTTACACCTCACTGATTAAACCTTACACAATCCCTCCTTCAAATCAACAAGGATGTGAGTGACTTCTGAAAGAACATCAACTGACTGACTGGAAGAATAAACTCTTGCACCCTCAACTATCAGGGATACAAAATATATACAGAAATAGAAAAGAACATGCATTTGCAGCAACAGAGATAGACATAGAGGGCATAATGCTAAGTGAAATAAGTCAGAGAAAGACAAACACTATATGATTTTACTCATATGTGAAATTTAAGAAACAAAACAAATGAGCAAAGAAAAAAAGAGAAAAAAAATAGCAGACTCTTAAATACAGAGAGCAAACTGGTAGTTGCCAGAGGGGTGGTAGGTGGGAGGAAGGGTGAAATAGGTGAAGGGGATTAAGAATGTACTTATCATGATGAGCACTGAGTAATGCACAGAATTTCTGAATCACTATATTGTACACACTAATATAACAGTCCATATTAATTATACTTGAATTTTTAAAAAAGAGACAAGAATATCTTAAGTATAGGTGAATAATTCTATGTAAAATGTAAGTCACAACATTGTGCTGTATCTCCACATCCAAATCATATAGAAGCTCTGGTAGTGACAGAAACACTTGACTTAGTTAAAAGACACTTAGGGAATACATTTAAACTGTGCTTGCCCAATGTGGTTTAAAGTTGTTATCAAAAGTTGGTACAATCGCTTCTCGGCCTTTTGGCTAAGATCAAGTGTAAAAGTTGGTACAAATAAGCTGTATAATTTGTTAGTGACTGGAAAATACAAGCAAGGCTAGCTTTAGGGAAAATGCTCAAGCAGAGACCTTTATGGTCTTGTACTTCTCTTCAACTTCTACCAATGGGTTTGCCTCATTTCTGTCATCTATCACCAAGAGACCATGATCTGTAACTGAGCTACTAAAATGTTCATGTTCCCAAAGGTTTAATACATTATTTCTCCTAGACGTTTTTTTGGAGATCAAGAATAGATTTCTTCAGAATCTTAAGCTAAAAGATGTCTCAGGAGACATATGAGCAAAACTCAGGAGGTTCTTGGTCAGAATTCTGTTTTATTTTATTTTTTATATCTTGTAAGTCAAAAGCACAGAGACATTTGTTTCATGTCTTCCATTTGCTTTCAGAGAAATTACAATTCCCTTTGCTTGTCCTTGTTTTCTAAAGTCCCACAAAGGAGTTAACATGCCAGAAATAGCTTGCTTTTTATAGCCATTCCTTTAGGAACAACAAAAACAACAATAAGGAAAGAATAACTAGCTCATAGTCTCTTTACTTTTGTAAAGTTATTTGATTGTATTTTTCTTTCAGGAGACTTTGGAAATCACTGGAGAATTGCTGTGTGGTTTAATGGACAGTGACTGGTAATCAGGGAGATGAGAAACTAAATTCCATTTCAGCTGCTAAGTGGCTTTGAGATTGCTCTCCATTTGAATGTTCTAATCTGTAACAAGGGGGCCATAAAGTCCTCCTAACATAGTCCTTCTGAATGTCTGACAGGAGACCACCTTTAGACTTCAATCACTACATGGGTTTTTCCTTGGGTCTCAAGCCTGTCATCCTACCATGCAGATTTTGGACTTGCCAAACTCCATAATGTCATGAACCAATTATTTAAAAAATTAAGAAATAAATTTGTTAAAATAAATCAATAAATCATTGTATATAAATATATATGTGGAGAACTCTTTCTTTGGAGAACCTTGACTAATACAAATTTTTCAAAGTAAGATCCTTCACATTTGGTGGATCTTCATTAGATTCCCATTCTATCACCATATTCCTAGGTGAGAGAAGGATGGTGGTTACCTTTTTTTCATTATTCATTTTTATGTTCTTTTTTTATGTCAGAGAGCCAGGAGAACTGGATAAACACTGAAGCTCAAATAAGTCGTAACAGTCAAAGTTGAAGTCTATGAAAGACCTATTGGACACCTACCAAATACTTAATTTCTACTTGTAAACCTAGAATTCGTTGATTCACATATTGATTTATATACCCATTCACTCAGTCATATACTCAATAAACATTTGAGCACACAGTGCCAGTGTGCTACCTACAGAGGATACATAAATAATTTTATAGCGGAAAGATACATATGCAAACCGTTATGATAAGCATCACAATCAACATTTATTTGATGAATTCTTATTAAGTGCTATACACTGTGCTAATTATTTTTACATAAATTACATTGCTTTTATCTAAGAAGGATTTCATGAGATTGCAATATTGTAACTTAAAATAAGAAATGTATATTTGGCCTTCAATGCAGGTTTTGGCACAGAGCTCTCAAAGAATCTTGGAATATTTTAAATGATGAGAGCAATAAAGGTGCCTTTCATTATGTTAATGAGGTGATTTTGGGAATCACCTAAGATGGGGGCTGGTTGACAAAGGAACCAACCTTGTGATTACAGGATTGGGATGTTCAGTCCCATCTCCACTTCTCCCCTCCCCCCTCCCCCCACTGATCTGCAGAGGAGAGAGGAGTTAGAGGTTGAATCAATAGTCAGTGACTAATGATTTAATCCGTCATGATTATATAATGAAGCCTCCCTAGATACCCAGATGGACAGGGTTCAGAGATCTTATGGATTGGTGAGCACATGGAGATTCAGGATGAGTGTTGTGCCTGAAGAGAGCATGGAAGTTTGTACCCCTTCCCTATACCTTGTCTTTTTTTTTTTTTTAAGATTTTATTTTTATTTATTTGACAGAGAGAGGGGGGAGAGGGAGAAACAGACTCCTTATTGAGCAGGGAGCCCAATGAGGGACTCCATCCCAGGACCCAGGGATCACGACCTGAGTGGAAGGCATAGACTCAACCAACTTAGACACCCAGGTGCCCCACCCCCTATACCTTGTCTTAGCATCTCTTCCATATAGCCATTCGTGAATATATCCTTTTATAATAAACTGGGAATGTGGTAAGTAAAATGTTTCTTTGAGTTCTATAAACCACGCTAGCAAACTAATCAAATCTGAAGATGGGGTCCTAGGAACTTCTGATTTATAGCTGGTTGGTCAGAAGCACCAGGCTTGTGACTATTATCTGAAGTAAAGGGCTGCAGTTCTGCAGGAATGAACCCTTAACTTGTGGGATCTGATTCTATCCCCAAGTATAGTGTCAGAATGGAGTTGAATTACAGAAAAGCCAGTTGATAACTCAAGAATAACTTTTTGGTGTGACGAACCACCCTTTACACACACACTGGAATTGGTACCAGAACCTATGTATAGATAGATGTTGTTATTATATCAACTTTACAAAGGAGAAATAAGATACAGAGAGATTAAATAACATTTAAGGACAAATATCTGATAAGACTTATAGCCAAGATTCTGAAAGCTCTTAGCCACTTTAATGTAAGCAGGAAGATATGGGACATAGGAGCAGTTCAGAGTCTATGAAGATTAGTCAGTTTCACAGTGAAGATCATCTTTGAGCTGCGAAGGTGAGAAGAAATAAGAGAGGACAGATTAAGAGTGCTCAAGTCAGAAGTGGCTTTCATTGTTACACCATCCTGTGTGGGTGAGAAGATATTTAAACCTTTTCAAAAATGTAAATTATGTGATCTCATTTGGGTTTTAGAAAAGTAAGTCTGGTAGTAACAGGGAGGAAGACTGGATGGGAATTGAACTAGAGACAGGGAGGCAGGTGAGGGGACTCCTAGTTGTCTGGGCAAAGTTGATGGAAGAAGGACCAGGAGGAGGGATGAGACATGTGAAAAGGGGAAATGAGTGGCGTGGTTAAGTATGAAGGTTTAGGGCTTTCAGGAGAGAAAAGAGTCATTCATCTTCCAGACTATATTTCTATTTGGAGTGGTCAGACCAGAGAAATGAGGCTGCCATTCTCTGTAACAGTGACTAAGGACAACACACACCCTCCTTTTGAGTGGGGTTAGGAGGATATGCTCAATCCTGTCCGTGATGAGTTTAAGGAGCCTCTGGACACTGTGGTGGAAATCCTCTTACTCTGTGCAATATGTAGATCCAGACCTCAGGAGAAAGACTGGGGGTGGCATACTGTGAAAGCCAATAGCATTTAGGAGTGGTTGAGGCATTTAGGAAGTACATGAGGCCAGGGTAGACATGGAAGAAAGAAAATGCTTCAGGTCAGAGTCCTGGTACACCCCAATATTTTAAGAGGAAGCAGCACAAGAGACACTGAGGAAACAACCAGAGAAGAAGGAAACAAAACAGGAAGGTTTATTCACCTAGAAACTGAGGAGCAAATGTGTCTCAATAATAATGGTTATTAATAATCTGTTAATTATAATATTAATAACACCATCAATAATTATATATTATAACTTTGCCTTGCTCACACTGTCTCACTGAATCTCCATAATACCCCTGTAGTTTAGTATTACTTCCTCTTAGTTGAGGCTCCATGATGTTAAGTAATCATCTAAGATCACACAGAAAGTAGGTGTTAGAGAGCCAGGGTTTTAACTTGAGGGGACAGCTGCTAAAGATTTTGTGATTGACCGTTGATTAGAAATGTAAAGGTCAAACAGAAAAGTTATGAACTAGAAAAGAATTTGATACATAATAAATGGAGCCAAAGGCAGATTTCAGTTGGTTAAGGAGGAAATGGAAGTTTTTTAAAAAAACGATAATCCAAGTACTCTTTGTATAAATTTCACTGTAGCAAGAGGGAAGATGAGAGAAAAGCCTTTTCTTTTTATGACTTTTTTGGAAGCAGAGTTACATCATCTAAAATGAAGTTAATATGTTGAAACAATGGAAAGTTGGTTCAGAGGGAGATGTTAACAATTTCAGGAAGATAGAAGTAGATAAAATTCACAGGAAAGTGACTGACTGACTTAACATATCTATCATGAAAGTGATATGGAATTTTTCCTCAGTATTCCAACTCTTTTGAGTATTTAAAAAGATAATAAATAGCTTTTGGTCACTTTATTTTTGCTCTTTTTCTGTTTTCGTGATTCTTAGCCATATGAATGAAGCTATACATATGACTGCATTTTCATTATTTATAATCATTTATCCAAAAATCATCTCACACTGTGCCATGTGCCATCAGTTGTCTCCCCCAAATTTAATTTCTGTACATATCACTATGCATTTTGCTCTACTGACAATATCTATGAGCTGACTTCTTTCCATCAAATGCCCATGGACTCCTCACATTTTAGCAGTTTCAATTGATAAAAGAATTTCTATCTCAGATTTTCTCCAAGTGCTCAAGACTTTGGAATGGCCATATGCAGG
>CM053603.1:171107674-171124905 GCA_028646535.1 Procyon lotor | reverse complement strand
GAGGGACGAATGACCCTGAGTGAGAAAGCTGGATAAAGCAGGTGATTCAGGTGTGAGCTCTAGATTATTTGGCTTCCATGTAAGAGGCAAGCTTGTAGAAAAGTCCTTTACTATCTCTAGGAATTGGCTGATCCTAACAGGGACTCCAAGATGCCAAAGCATCAAATGCAGAAACAAGAAAGCATGGTTGTTGTTATAGATATCTCAGCACGTGTTTGTATTGATTGATTTACCTTCTTGTTGTGGATAATGTTTCCTTGCCTCTTAGAAAGTTTCCTGCTTTTTTTTCCCTAAGATTTTATTTATTTATTTGAGAGAGAGAGATAACAAGCAGGCAGAGAGGCAGGCAGAGAGAAAGGGGGGAAGCAGGCTCCCCACTGAGCAGAAAGCTTGATGCAGGGCTGGATCCCAGGACCCTGAGATCATGACCTGAGCCAAAGGCAGAGGATTTAACCCACTGAGCCCCCCAGGTGCCCCTGTTTTATGCTTTTTGATTGGATGTCGACTATTGAGAACTTAGATTGTTGAGTGTCCAGATTCTGTTGTGTTTCTTTAAAGACTGTGGACTTTGTTTTGATGGGCAGTTAAGTTACTTGCATATTAGCATTATCTTTTTTTATATGTGTTTTTAAGCTTTGCTAGAATGAGTCTAAATAGACTTCAAGGAAATTTAAGCCCTACTACCAAGGCAAAAATTTACTTTTCTTTATGAGATCATTTATTCCCTTTACTAATGAAAATCATGTATGCTATACTATAAAGAACTATCCCAGAATGGTGCAATAATACATGAAAAAAGGAAACCCACACTATTTTCTCAGAAAACTGTACAGTGGAATTAGGCATGTAAATGAAATGCTCAACCAACAAAGGCACATTGAAAAGTGAAATACTGTACAATGTTTTGACCAACAATAAAATATAGAAGTAGGAGATTTCAATTACAATGGATTCAGAATAGTAGCACCTGGAACAGTTGGTAGGACTTTACAAAGGTTTATATGCTTTAGAATGTGAACACTTATTCCATTGCACTGGCCTAGTATTATACTAAGTTGTAGAAATACAAAGACAAAGGAGGGGCACTTGGAAGGCTCAGGAGGTTAAACGACCAATTCTTGGTCAGCTCAGGTTGTGATCTCAGGGTAGTGTGATCTGGCTCCACATCAGGCTCCACATTTGATGTGGAGTCTGCTTGATATTCTCTCTCCCTCTCCCTCTGCCCATCCCCCCACTTGCTCTCACTCACTCTCTCTTTCTCTCAAATAAATACATCTTAAATAAGTAAATAAATAGGTGAAATGTTCCTGGTTACAAGAAACTTAAAACGTTTTTTGAGGTATGAAGACAAATAAATAATGCCACTGGAAAAATAAATCTTCTGTGCTGTGACAACTGTAAATATGTAAGTCAGTCATTAGGCATCAGGGAAACTACCCAAGAAGAAGCTGTGTAAGCTGAGGCCAGATGATTATTAAAATTCGGTCAGATAAAGATTCAAGAGGATTGGGAGAGAGGTTAGAAGTAATTTATAGCAAAGAAAACAGCAGATGTAAAAACTTAGAGGAACCAGTGGAATAAATATTATAGTATTATACATAGTGTAGGAGTTTGGTAATTCTAGAACATGGCAGTCAGAAAGAATATTATGGGGGCACCTGGGTGGCTCAGTGGGTTAAAACCTCTGCCTTCAGCTCAGGTCATGATCCCAGCGAGCCCCACATCGGGATCCCTGCTCAGCGGGGAGCCTGCTTCCCCCTCTCCCTCTTCTCCTGCTTGCGTTCCCTCTCTTGCTGTGTCTTTCTCTGTCAAATAAAAAAAAAAATCTTTAGAAAGAATATTATGTGGCACATAGCAAGACTAACTAGATAGGCAGGGGTCAGATGATAGACAACTTGCAATGTAATACAAATGAGTTTGTATATTAACCTAAGAGTAATGGAATTCCTCAAATACTTTTCAAAAGTGCTGTGGTGTGGAGATGGGTAGAAGCTCTACAGATGTGAAGCTCATGAAAGCCATCTGAGATGGTGGCCCATGCAGATACTTGAAGGATAAATAGAAGATTCATGCATGTATTAGTTTTCATGGGCTGCTCACAGTTTTGACACCAGTCTCTTTATAGCATATTTCAAGCTATGGCTGAGTGAATAAGCTATAGTTAACATTAAGAAAAGGCATTCCTTTGGCAAAAATTAACAAGGCAAGAAACAACAAATGTTGGAGAGGATGTGGAGAAAGGAGAATCCCCTTACACTGTTGGTGGGAATGCAAGTTGGTGCAGCCACTTTGGAAAAGCAGCCACTTTTTGAGGTTCTTCAAAAAGTTAAAACAGAGCTATCCTATGACCCTGCAATTGCACTGCTGGGTATTTACCTCAAAGATACAAATGTAGTGAAAAGAAGGGCCATATGCACCCCAATGTTCATAACAGCAATGTCCACATTAACCAAACTATGGAAAGAGCCAAGATGCCCTTCAACAGACGAATGGATTAAGAAGATGTGGTCCATATGTGTGTGTGTGTGTGTGTGTGTGTGTGTATAATGGAATATTACGGAATATTACTCAGCCATCAGAAAGGATGAATACCTAAATTTGCATCAACATGGATGAAACTGGAGGAGATTATGCTCAATGAAATAAGTGAGGTAGAGAAAGTCAATTATCATATGGTTTCACTTACTTGTGTGACATAAGGAATAGCATGGAGGACATTAGGAGAAGGAAGGGAAGAATGAAGTGGGGGAAATCAGAGAGGGACATGAACCATGAGAGACTGTGGACTCCTAGAAACAAACTGAAGGTTTCAGAGGGGAGAGGGGTGGGGAGATGGGTTGACTTGGTGATGGGTACTAAGGAGGGCATGTATTTCATGAAGCACTGGGTGTTATACAAAAACAATGAATCATGGAACACTACATCAAAAACTAATGATGTACTGTATGGTGACTAACATAACATAACAAAAATAATTTTTAAAAAAAGAAAAAAAGAAAAGGCATTCTTATACTTTTACTTTTGTTATCCTGTGGCAGGCTGGTATCACATGAAGAAATAAGACAACCCCTGCCCTTGGGTTGTTTCAACCCTGGCTAGTGCCTCAGTGGGGAATGAACCAAGTATGAGCACAACACAGGGAGAAAATGTGGTTAAACCTCCATGAGAGGCTGAAATTGAGGACTGAAATGTAGATGGTCCAAGAAGAACAACTAGAATTCTCAGAAAATAAAATATCTGGTTAGACTTCAATGTAGAAGTTGGCAAGGAGGGGAGGGGAGGGCCAACTACCTCGGACCTACAGGCAACCCCTAAAGAATGGATGCCATAACAGAAGCCAGGATGACAGGGTTCAGAAAGTAGAAGACTGTCAACTTGGAATCTAATACCGAGTCTTCCATACTCAGAAGTCAGGCTTCCGAACAGTTCCATAGACTTCAAAGGCAAGGGATCCTGGTAAATACAATCCTAATAAATACAGAGTGAGAAAGAGACCAAATTTGAGAACAAATAGGCCGCTAACCTTTAAACAATGATTTTATATTATATTTCTCAAAGATTTTGTATCATCATGATAATTGACAGAAGAGAAGGGTGTATCCCTTTTAGTATATTTGCTAGTCTTTACACTGTCAACAAAGAGAGCCAAAGCATCAACTTTGTACTATACTTGAAGATCCCAATTTATCACTGTTTTGCATGTCATCAGTTTTTGCTAGAAGGATGCCAAGATGTCATAAATCAACTAGCTGGAAAATTAAACAATACAAAATTCAATAAAGACACCAGGAGAACGTTTGGTACTATAAGCCAAATCACTTCGACCAAAGATCAAATTACAATTTTTGTCTTAACAAAAAAATAGAGCAGATTGAAAAGTTACTATGCATTTTATTTCTCCCAAAATTATTCTTAAAATAAAGCCTACATATTATTTACATTAGATATCTGCCACAGCATGCCTCTGCAAATGTAAATTAAATACACATGAGAAATGTATTTTGTTCAGTACTGAAACAGGGTTAAAATGAGGACACCTGAGTCAAGCTGCTTGGCTTCTATTTATTCTCCATCATGCATAGTTCCACGACCTTCACTTCTTTTTCTTATTTTTCTTATATGTAAAATATGAATAACAATATGCATTTTATACAATTCTTTCATATACAATTTTTTGAAGTTAAAACTAATTGAAGCAAATCATATACTATGTTTGCATATAATAAGTACACCATCGTCATTAGCTACTACTATTATTTCTGCTGCTACTATTCCTTTGTAACTAATACTTTCACTACCACGGTTATTATAAGTGTGGAATTTACTCTCTTCCCTTTTGGAATGCTGGGAAACATTTGCTTTTCTCCAGTTTTCCAAAACCTTCTCAATCTCCACATTTTCATTCAAATCTTGATCAAATCACATACAATTTATTCTAAACACAAGACAGTTTATAATTTAAAACATCCTAGATGTTCGCCTACCCAGTGTTCATTTATCTTGAATTTAAATTATGTCCATTCCTATCTTTTTCCTTCTGTAGATCATTCAGGCCAGATAGTTAACAAGAAAAAATTAGAGTTTATTTGTTTTTTCTTTTATCCATCAGTGTTGCATTACTGAACACAGAGAGTTTATATTTCTTATTCATACTATTGTGCTAATGGAGGAAAAATATTGTTAGTATGATGCTGTTCAGCTGGGGATGTTTTTCTCCTATAACTATCTCAATGGATTAATTTCATAACATTCTTTGTCATCCACATTCTATAACTTCTCCTTTAAAATAGTTCATAGCATTTATATATTTGTTACATACCAAATGCTGGTAAGTTTGGTAATTTTTTTACACGTATTATTGATTTAATTTTCACAAAAACCTAAAATATTAGTAAAATTATGTCCTCTACTTCTTAGATGGGAAACTAAAGCATTTAGAGCTTGAGTAATTTGATGGTATCCCTCAGTGGGTCAGTACAGTAGTTGGGATTCAAACTCAGGTGGTCTGGCTCCAAAGTCTAAACTTTCTTCTCTACTATGCTGCTTTCTTTCCATAACTCAATTGTAGACATATCATTTTAAAATCTTTGTCATCCTTTATTCAGTCTTGATAACATCTGTGATTACAGTTAGAATTACATTATTTTTAAGTTTATCTCTTCTCTTAAAACATATCTTTCATAATTTCAAGCTATGGAATTACTCTATCTGAACATTTTAAAACCTGTCTTCCAAAAGATGGCAGCTCACATTGCACCACTCCTTTCTTCTAGAACTTTACTATAACAACAACAACAACAACAACAACAACAACAACAAATGGCATAGTCTCTTCTCCACAAGTATCTACTATCCTTTTCTGTCCAGTGTAAAAAAATTCATGGCCTGAGTTAATGGGGAAGTAACTAATGTCACCAGCGAGGGAAAACAGTGGCCAAAGGGGATTGAGAACAGGAAAAGAAAACAGAAAATTTTCAGGTAGAGTGAAATGAATTCTAAGAAAAGAAACTGAAAGGGAGAAAAAGAATTTGAATGAATTTTCAAAGTATGTGGGAAAGTTCAGTAAAACTCATAATAACTAAGCAATCATTAAACAAGGGGCATTTGATCAAGACAGCAGAAGTGACACATAAAATAATTGTGAGGCTGGGTTTTCTCTCCCAATTGGATTTTCTCCCATGAGAGAACAATTGCTGTAATCTAACTCCACATCATTGTAGAATACCCATTATCAAATGTTTATATATAGCAAAGGACTAGATTGCCTTATGTTTTCTGCCAAATCATTATATTTTCCTTCTTTTCACTTCTTTCATATCTTCATTTATTGACAATTCTATAATCTGCAGACCAAATGACTTTGGGGACGTCAGAGCAAGAGACTGAATATATGCTTTGACTACAGAGAGCAAACTGATGGTTACCAGAGGGGAGAAGCAAGGAGGGATGGGCGAAATAGGTGATGGAAATTGAGGAGGGCACTTGGCTTGTTGTTGTTGTTATTGTTGTTGTTTAATAATTTATTTATTTGAGAGAGAGAGACAGTGCATACGTAAGCAGGGAGAGGGGCGGAGGAAAAGGAGAACGAGAGTCCTCAAACAGACTCCCCAGCATGTAGAGCCCAATGCAGGGCTCGAGCCCCAGACCCTGAGATCATGACCTGATTGAAATCAAGAGTGTGACACTTAACCAACTGCGGTCACCCAGGCACCCCAAGAAGGTCACTTGTGATGAGCACTGAGTGACCTATGGAATTCTTGAATCATTGTGTTATACAACTAAGGTAGCACTAATATAACAAAACATAACACTGTATAACTAATATAACCAAAATAGCTAACTGGAATTAAAAACTTAATTTTTTTAAGTTTAAATTAAAAACACATTTAAAAACAAAAATAAATAATAAAAATAAGTTTAAAAATAAAAATATGCGGGGCTCCTGGGTGGCTCAGTCGTTAAGCGTCTGCCTTGGGCTCAGGTCATGATCCCAGGGTCCTGGGATCGAGCCCCGCATCGGGCTCCCTGCTCTGCAGGAAGCCTGCTTCTCCTGCTACCATTCCCTCTGCTTGTGTTCCCTCTCTGGCTGTGTTTCTCTCTGTCAAATAAATAAAATCTTAAAAATAAATAAATAATAAAAATAAAAATATGCTTTTGAAAATTACATTTATTCAAAAGTTAGCAACACGCAAAATTCAACTTACTGCAGTGCTGAAGGACTCTCTGAAATGTCTACCTATCCAATATCTACCTACTTACCAATAAGGAAAGTAATAAAGTGAGCACGATTGAGGTTCCCTGTTTCCCCCTCGGGTGATGGTTAAAGAGCACTAGACTGTGGGGGCACCTGGGTGGCTCAGTTGTTAAGCACCTGCCTTTGGTTCAGGTCATGATCCCAGGGTCCTGGGATCGATCAAGCCCCACATCAGGCTCCGTGCTTCCCAGGATGCTTGTTTCTCCTTCCCCCACTCCCCCTGTTTGTGTTCCTTCTCTCACTGCATCTCTCTTTGTCAAATCAATCAATAAAGAAGTATTTAAAAAAGAACACTAGACTGTGATCTTTAAAAGTAAGAAACAAATAATTTGCATACACTATTTTCTTATTGTCCTGTCCTATCAATCAAACTATATATTAAAGGGTCAGAGTTATCAGAAAGGTTCAAAAACTTCTGGAAGGAAAGTCCAGAGGTTCTCATGCTTTTTTAAAGCTCTGCTCACAAGTAGAAGGCCAATGCAAAGTCATGTACATAAAGGGTGATGGAGCCTACAAACAGAGACCTCCTACTAAGGAAGTCCAGTAGTTTTCCACTCAAACTTGAATCCTGGTAGGGGTAAACAGGAAACAAACAAACAAAAAAGGGCAAAGAGGAAAAACATAAACTTCTGAGGAATAAACTCTGAACTTCAAAGAATACAGATTTAAAAGCCTAACTTATTTAAGAGCATGATTAAGAAAAAAAATGCAGTCATAAAACAGATATTATTTTAAAAATATACAGAGATGGGGCGCCTGGGTGGCTCAGTCGTTAAGCGTCTGCCTTCGGCTCAGGTCATGATCCCAGCGTCCTGGGATTGAGCGCCACATCGGACTCCCTGCTCTGCAGGAAGCCTGCTTCTCCCGCTACCATTCCCTCTGCTTGTGTTCCCTCTCTGGCTGTGTTTCTCACTGTCAAATAAATAAAATCTTTAAAAATATATATATATATATAATTTATAGCTTTCGAATCTCCCAAAAATCACATGATGTTAATAATAAAAAAATAAGAATTATGGTTGTTTTCTAAGAAAAATTACTCAATAGCACGGTCCAGTCTTATGCAATTTCTCTTTCTGTTTTACCACTTCCCATAAATCCACAGTTATTCCAGAGCACAGGCTTTTTAAATGTGACTCTCTTTTGAAATCACAGGTGGTCTTGCCAGTTAAGATAGCAACAAAGGAAAAAAAATAGATATTAACTCTAAAAATCTAATAGCATCAGTACTCTAAAATCTAATATGGGACATGTTATGAAGTGAACTCAGTTTTTCAATTGACAAAATTATTTATCCAAGCTAACGGAGTGCTAGTAAATAGAAATGTAGAAATACATCAGTCTATGCCTTTGTTAAATCATCATCATCATTATCATTGCTGTCATCATCATCAGTCTGGAAGAAACGTGGAAAACAGACTTCTTCATCAATTTTCCTTATTCATGAGAGATGAGAGTGGAAAAGTAGAAGTTTAGTTTCCTGAGCTTATAAGCAGTTGTCCAATATTTGTGAATATCTCAAATGGAGATGTTATCCTTTCTGAAGTTCACTTTTAATAACTAAGTGGGTTTACTGATAGCTAGGTACAAGAAAGATTTCAAAAACAGAATTACTCTACAAAAGTATTGAAGGAAAAAAATATATATAAATAAAACATAAATGTGTATAAATATAAACATACATGAAAAGATATATATTGAAATATAAAATATATACATACATAATGTATAAAGTATATATTATATATGTAAATCATATATATTATATATGTATATATATATATTATATATGTAAGTCATATATGATATATATATTATATATATATGATATCTAGCCACAGATTTCAAATCCAGCTGAATACTGAAATCTCAGGGTGGAATTTTTAAGAATTCATATGCCCAGATCCCAATCCTAGAGAATTTATTTAAGTAGGTGTTGAGTGAAGAGTTCCCTGGGTGGTTATATTGAAATAGTAACACTTAGAAAGTTGGAAATTCAAATTTCCAGGCACCATGCCAGATCTACCAAACCAGGTAGTGGGCTTCAGTAATTTGTAGTTTAAAATGCCCTCCAGGTGATCCCTGTACATGTTAAATGTTGAGAATCAGCATACTACCCTGTCTTATAGAGTGACATGAACTTGAAAAGATGAAATGAAAACAAAAGAAATATCAATCCAAACTATTTTCTATCATTTTTTACTTTAGCTAAACATATTTTTTATTTTATTTTATTACAGATGGTTTACATAAGTACCTATGTTTTAGCAGCTGTGGAGTAATCTCCTGGATAAAATGAAATTCCCAATTAGCTAAAAATTATTTTTCAAGAGCTGATATTTGGTAGTTTGCAGTGATGTGTTAGACAATAATAATTGATTTTCTTACACTGTTCTCTTTGCTACTGAAATTCCTCATTTAAAATGCCTCCAAGGGGGCACCTGGGTGGCTCAGTCAGTTGAGCATCCAACTCTTGATTTTGGCTCAGGTCATGATCACTCATGGTCCTGGGAGTGAGCTCTGCATCTGTTCAAGATTCTGTCCTTCTCCTTCTGCCCCCACCCAACTCACAAATGCTCTCTCTCTCAAATAAATAAATAAATAAATAAAATCTGAAAAAAAAAAAAATGCCTCCATGACCATATCTAGCCATCAGGCTATCCCAATACACCCCAATAGTACCCCATTTGTTTGCCTGCTATCTACGACAGCTGTTGAGTGACAAAGTTGACTAGTATGATAGGGACCATATGGCCCACAAGGACAGTGTAGTTATTATCTGGCCCTTTTGAGAAAAAGTGTGCTGACCCTACCAAATCTAACATATCCAAGAACAAACTGTATAATTACATTTTCATACTTTTCTTCTTAGGAGGAAAACAAAAGTACATTCCTAGCCTAGAGTAAATTGGTACAAGCTTTGGATTCCAGGAGAATGAGATTAAATTCCCCATGTAAGATCCTGGCTATTTATAACAAACCTGTGGATTCTATTGACCATGCCCTGTTCTATTTTAATGACATGAGTCAGTTAGGCACCGATGGCTGGTGGTCAGATCCTGTTCATTCCTAAGAGGACTGAAGTTTTGATAAAAAACAGATATTTCCCTCTCAAGAAACTACTCTGCCTCTCCAAAGCCCTGTTTCCAGCATCACCAAACTGTGTCAATCCTACTATTAAAGAATATCCCGATTTTACAAATAGGCAGGGTGTATTTGATACATATCTCTTTCCAAATCCTCTTAAGACCTCACAAATATGTCAACAGAGGATTTTTCCCCCAAAACAAAAGTCATACACCCACATAAATAAAAAGAATGAAGGAGGATTAAACAACAACAAAATGTGATTAAGTAAGAGAACTTAGAGGCAAATGCTAACTGAATTAGCAGACATAGAAAGCAGACCCCTAAGCTGGCAGTGGGAAATCCCTCCACAGGCTAGGCTCTGGAAAGCTGCAGAAACTGAAGGCTCTGGACAGGTGGAAATGGTCAGGAGGTACTTCCCAGCGGGGATTTTATTTCAATTTACCTACCATTATAGGAACATAGTGTTTATTATTTATTTTTCTTTTGTTTTGTTTTTAAATATTTAATTTATTTATTTGATAAAGAATAGACCAGAAGCAGGGGAGCAGCAAAGGGAGAGGGAGAAACAGGTTCTCCACTTAGCAAAATGCCCAAAGCTAGGGCGATCCCAGGACCATGATCCCAGGATCATGACCTGAACTCAAGGCAGATGCTTAACGAACTGAGCCCACCCAGGTGCCCCTGTTTGTTTTGAAATACATGATTTATATACCTCAACAAATTTTTGTATGGATTATAGAAGATGTATCTACCCATATTTCTGATAGTTATTTCTAGATCTATGCCTTTGTAACTTTTGCAGATAACAAAATAAATATTTCTAATACCAAACCCAGAAAAATCACACTCACTTGAAATTCTGGGACCACACAGTGTCATCCTTTGACTATGTTATATATTTTTTTAAAATAAATCTGTAACTTTGAATAAATAAAACATGACATTTCAATGGCTTATTGTAATAGCAATGTACCACGTCTCACATAGTATACCCATGCATGTGTTCCTGGGATTACAAATAACTGCCTTATCTTCTTGCTAGGTAGCCAGCTGAATTCCATTCTGCATTTATACTTGCTGGCTGCCTGGGTTACCAGGTGATGGAGTAAAGAAGAAAATACAAACCTTTATGCCAGAAGTGGCCCACACTTATTTCTGCTCACATTCCATTGGTGACAATTAGTCACATGACCCTACCAAAATGCAAGGGAGACTGAAAAGAAATCAAATCCCAGGTAAGCTGCCTCCTACTAAAGATTCAATCTCCAGGGTAGGAAACTACAGTCTTGGGCCAAATCCAGCCTGCTGCCTATCTTTGTACGGCCTATGAGCTAAGAATGAATTTTACATTTTAAAAGAGTTGTCAAATATGTAGCTATATTATGTCCTCAGTTTTACCTGTTGGCCTACAAAGCATCAAACATTTGCCATTTGGAACCTGACAGAACAGTTTGCTGACTTTTGCCTACACTATGGGGAAAACACGCCATGGGTTCTTCAGCCCTTCTAGTCAACAAATTTTTACATGTAGACTTCTTTCCAGAGAAGACTTATACCTTTCTGTGAAAGAACCACCATCCAGTGAGGGCACTCGGCTCCAAGCGTAGGATCTCTCCCCTCCCGTCCAGATAGGGCCCCTCATGATCCGGGATATCCTTAAGAACAAGTTATCATCCCACCTCTACTTGCATCCCCACAGTCAATATAAAATGAGGAATCAGGGATGACACAAGACTCATCATGTTCCAGGACAAGGCAAAACAAGAGACTCGAGAGGAACATACACAGAAATAATAGCAAACCACCTGTAGGTATGAATGTCTCAGCACTGGAGGCTTTTCCTAGAGTCTGAGGAATGCCTTTTTCCATTGTTCTCTGCAGCCCTTGGCTCTGACTCATAGAAGCTTCTTCCTTAATATTATTCTCCATGGCCACATCTTCAGTAGGTATTTGCAAGTATGCCTTCCTAGTGGGCATCTCAGATTTCCTAGCTCACTGCTTCCTCATGCAATTTTTGGGGACCAAGCAATGTTTCAAGGCTCCAAAACTCAAAGATGTCTTTCATTTGAACTCGTGGGTTCTTTGTAATATAGTTGTCTCCAAAGGACTGAAGGCATCTGAATTAAGGTTATCAGATGAAATGTGTGACGCCCAGTTAAATTAGAACTTCAGATAAACAAGAAATAATATTTTAGCATAAGTATGCCACCTGTAATATTTTCTATAAGTATAGTATACAATGTGTGAGACAATTTTATACTAAAATATTATTTATTTATCTGAAACTCAAATTTAACCAAGTACTGTGCATTTTTATTTGTTAAATCGGGCGATCCTACCCTGAATCCTTTGTGTCCATGTTTCCATAACAATACACAAAGTTTTTTTCTAGATTTTATCATGAAACCTGATTCATACCTTGGTTTCTTAGGTCCAAGCACTCTCCCTTTCAATTCTGTGGTGGCTACATTGCCATTGTGCCAATAGGCTAGCGACGAAGATCTACCATTAGCAATCTTTGAGTCTTTTTTTTTTTTTTTTTGGTGTTTTATTAAACCACCAGGACAGGGTCCTTGAGCAGAAAGAGCTGCTGTACTGTGGTTGTGAGGGATGGCTGATTATATACTTGGGAGTTGGGAGAGGTAAAGAAAAGGGAGGTATCAAAAGATTTGCATATGCTAAAGACTCAGGGGATATTGGAGGCCTTGCCTTTGTCAGCTTAAGGTTGTTTTTCCCTCTAGCAAGACAATAACATTAAGACAGTTGGGAGCCTCAGGGAGGAATATCACAAATATCCCATCTGAGAGTTGAGGGGAGGGTTAGGTTTGCAGGGTGTCAGCTTGGACTTTGTCCTCAGCTTGCCTTCTGCTCATGCTCTCTCTCTCTTTTTTTTTTTTTTAAAGATTTTATTTATTTATTTATTTGACAGAGAGAGATGCAGCAAGAGAGGGAACACAAGCAGGGGTTGGGAGCGGGAGAAGCAGGCTTCCCACCTAGCAGGGAGCCTGATGCAGGGCTCAATCCCAGGATGCTGGGATCATGACCTAAGCAGAAGACAGCCCCTTAGCAACTGAGCCACCCAGGTGCCCCATCTTTGAGTCTTAATGGGTCCATGGAACTGAAAGCTTTTTAGGCCTTATCTCTTTCCAGTTGGGTAATGGAGGTTTTTCTAATCCTGAGAGGCCCCAAATTCCTGCATGATTTTTATTATCTTCTATGTATGCTCTCAATCAGGCCAATTATTACCTGAGCTCATCTGTTTCTTTGTAATAACTTCCTAAACTCAACAAATAATAACCAATATAAACAATTCATATCTGACTTTTCCCCACCCTTTTCCCCTATAGGCCTAGTAAACAAGGAGTTGGTGTTTCAACACATTACAGGCAATATCATATCCCCTGTTTTCTCACTACAGAATGTGATTCTTTCTGTGACATAAGTTTTCTCTGTAATTGCTGCCTGGCTAACTCATCCAAAAAAACCCAAAAACAGCAACAAAAAAACACAACAACTAACAGACCATAAAGTAAGTTATTGTCTCTTACTTTCAGGAGTAAAAATAATATTAAACAGTGTAAACAATACAATTTTCTCAGGAAACAAAGTTTGACTTGTCCACGTAGAAAAAATACAATTAGATAATACATTAAAAATCATTCCATTAGGGGCACCTGGGTGGCTCAGTGGGTTAAAGCCTCTTGCCTTCAGCTCAGGTCATGATCTCAAGGTCCTGGGATGAAGCCCTGCATCACAGCAGGGGGCCTGCTTCCCCCTCACTCTCTGCCTGCTTCTCTGCCTACTTGTGATCTGTCTGTCAGATAAATAAATAAATCTTAAAAAAAAATCATCCATTTACCACGATTGATTTCATACTTGTCAGTTTGTACTATATGTAAAGACTAGACCTAAGATTTTATTAGAAGTGTGTGGGTGTCTGATGTGTAGACATCTCTTCATATTAAACATTTCTGATATTGAGGAGCCTGAGAAATTCCAGATTTTACACTATCTGGTCTTGAGTTCCAGGGTGTGTATATAACATGGTGAATATAAGAATATCATGAAAATCACTTTTTAAAATTCAATGGGCTTTCAAAGTTCACACAACCAATATCTAAACTATTTGAAAGCACAGAAATCAAAATCCATGATACATTTAAATTTCCCTCAGATGTAATGTAATTTAATTGTAATTAATCCTGCAGTTTTCCCAGAAAAGAGATACAGAACTCTCATGCCAAATGGGAAGAAAATCCGGGGGGAAGCATGTAAAGGAAAACCCCAGGATTTAAAATTTAAATTTAAAAACAACCCTGCTGCCTTTTTTGTATAAATGGACTGTGATTGTCTCCCATTAATTAAGGCATTCATCTCATGTTTCTTTCCAGTCTTGTTAATGAGTCTATCCACTTCCCATCATCTGTTTCCCATTTACATCCCTAGCCATCACATCCATATATCTGACCTGACCCTTAGCTGTACGTGTCCGATCTGTGGTCATAAAATATTTTCCCCTTGGCTTCAACCATCCTGCCTGCATAGGGAAGAAACCCACAATTTGGGTCCATGTAAAATAATCCCTAATGTGCAGGGCTATTTGGCAATATCAATATCCCTGTAATCCACAAGAACAAATTAACAAAAACAACAGAGCAAGCCGTTGACAAGGCCCTCTTTACATGCTACAGATTTTATTCCAGAAATTTTTAAGAAAACATTACTTTGTGCAGGACATTGTTTTAGCCAGTGAATGTAACAGAGTGAGATGTTTTCTCTGAGCTAAGAGGAAACTGACCTAGAAGTGAACTACAGCAAGAAGCTAGATTTGGCGTTTAGGAAAGAAACTTCTGACCACTCGGTCAGAATCCATGTTTTCACTGCCAGATTTAAAAAATAAGGATCATAAGAGTTATACAGGTGCTGCTGGTGGGCTAATTATAGGTGCCAAGTCAAATGAGTCTTTTCTGGCATAAAGTCAGTTCAACTTTATGACACTTTGACTCAGTTATAAAAATACATCCATCCGTTAGCCAGAATGTTACGCAAAATGTGCAACTTGGTACTGTATGCAGCTTAATTTGTCTGAAGTTGACCAGACAGTTTAGCACCTTCCCAGATTAGGTAGCAATAATATTGTCCAGAGATCCACAGATAAATCTGCTTTTAATAAAACTGCCACCAAACTAAATGAGGGTTTCTCAACCTCAGCACCGCTGACATTTATAGACCGAATCATTCTTTGCTGTGAGGGGCTCTAGTGTGGATTACGGGATGTTTAGCAACATCCCTGGGCTCTACTCAGTAGATGCCAGTAGCATGTTCCCACTTAGGGCAATCAAAAATGACTCCAGATATTACCAAGTGTCCCCGGGGGGTGGTATCACCATGACTGACAACTACTCCTCTAAGACAGGCACCTTACACAGAATGTCTGCAAACTGTGGGGGGCCCGCTGCAAATAACTTTGTGGGCCACTTGTTCAAAACTATTAAAAATCCCAAACCAAGCCTGGGTCTTTCTAAGCATGCAGTTCCTTGTGACTACACAAGTCCTAAGTCCAGGGTGTTGGCCCTGGTGCTACAAGAATCCACCCCATTCTTCAACATCACAATTCTAACAACACACATCGATACAGTTTATAGGTCATTGTAGCCGAGCTCATAGGTGTTGACATCCCCCATGCTTCCCCCACATGTGCATTAGTGACTTTCACCACCAACATCCGAACTATTTATTCACATTCTATCTTGTTTACCATCTTCCCAGGTAGTCATCTCTTAACCTGTTCTCTCATTTCTTCAGTCATGTGGTCACTAGAACAGAACAAGAGCCTCTTACTTAACGGCTAGCTCCTCTTCAACCAAGATTCTGACACAGATACTGCACCCATGACCAAATAAACAGCTGGGCTGTCTTGGGCAACTTCTTATCCACACTTCCTGTCCTCCCTCACCTCCCACAAAGGCTTATTGCATCCCTACACCTCTACCGCAGCCTTGCCTCAGAAACCTCCAAAACAACTCATCCCAATTAGCCTAATGAGCACAATTCCACTAAGGCAACTTGTTCATTTTGACCAAAATCTACCATTTACTGAATTTTGTCTTCTGTGGTAGACTTCAGTGTTTGAGGTAATATTAATTCAGTATTTTGCAGATAAAGAAATCAAGGCTTTTAAAGATTTAAAATGAAATCTAACGGTTGCCCAAAATCACAAGGTAAAACTTATTATTTGAGGCCATGTCTACTTATCTCCAAAATCTTTGATTTTAACCATTATCTCTCCTCCTCCTAACTTTTATGCCCATCACGGAGTGAATTTTATTATGATTCCCTCCCATTGCATCCATTAGCTGTGAAAATGCATTTCAAAAGCAAAGGAACACCATTAGAACATTCTTAGCATGCTATTTGTGAATGTATTCAACAGGAAAGAAATAATTGTGTCAGGCAAGTCTGACATTGATGTTTTGATATTTTATCATTTCTCAAAATAGAAAACACAACAAACAAAAAGGGAATCTCAAGACTGTTTTTTTTTTTGAAGATATGAGCTTTCTTTAACACAAAAAAATGAATTTGCTTTCATTCCACAATCGATCAACATTAATAGCTGGTTTCCAAATATGTTATAATGAACTCACCCAGGAATATAAAAGCAATTTTAGAAATAAAAAATATTTGATAACTTGAGTAATCAAAATTCCTAAGATATGATTTCCCATTTATTTGATTTAAAATATGATTTTCTTCTATATTTTTACTCAAATCTCTGTTCTCAGTGACTTTGACCTCAAAAATCTTTTATGCTGTCCAGTGAGACCCTTCTGAGATATATACATATCAACTTTCAGCTAAAATTTATGATTCCCCTGTTCCTATGTGAATGGTGTTTTAGAAGTCCATCCAGCTGAAATAAATTTCTATATGCCAGGCTGCTATACCACCAGCCATTTGTAGTAAATGCCGACCACTAAATTTAGCCATTGTAAAACAACCCCACAAGAAGAGAAGGGAAAATGTAGAATAATGTAATAATGAACATCTTTGTATTTTTTGCATGTATTGAATCTGCCACAACCATCTGTAGGTCACAGGCCCTGCATGGGAACAACATTACATGGTCCAAGAATGTGTGAGAAAGTAAAGCCATTCAGCAGCCAATGTCAGAAGAATCATTTGTTTCCTGCATATGGCCATTCCAAAGTCTTGAGCACTTGGAGAAAATCTGAGATAGAAATTCTTTTATCAATTGAAACTGCTAAAATGTGAGGAGTCCATGGGCATTTGATGGAAAGAAGTCAGCTCATAGATATTGTCAGTAGAGCAAAATGCATAGTGATATGTACAGAAATTAAATTTGGGGGAGACAACTGATGGCACA
>CM053603.1:171092161-171107174 GCA_028646535.1 Procyon lotor | reverse complement strand
GCTGTACCAGCTTGCATTCCCATTGAGTTAATATTCTAAAATATTGCAAGTACTTCCTATAAGTTTACCACCCCATCAACGCTGAAATCCTCACTCCACATTCTCAAGCACTTTGAAATGAAAATAAACATATTATTCTCTGTCAGTTCTCTTATTTTCCATAAATTACCAAAGATTACCTTTGGGGACTTGGCTTGCTCTTCTTGCAGTTTCGTTCATGTCCTTACAACACAATTTCCCAAGCCTAGACACTGTAACACGTCGAAAAGTTAATGTCCTTTGCTCTGTGTGCCATACATATATATAGATACTGTGCATAAATATATATATGTTTAATTTTTTTGCTAATTTGAGGCTCAAATTTTAATGAAATGAATTCACTTGAGTATAATTGTCTCCCTTGATTGGGAAAATGAAAACAATACATAAGAAGGTAGTTTATTCTACCCTGTAATCCCAGTTCTGAAACTTACACAAATTGGTTCTGTATCTCATCCCTGTTTGGTTCTTACTTGGATTATAAATAGTTGTTGAGGGAATGATAAGTTTTTATGATTCTTAGCATTTCTCAGAAGCCTCAGTTTTGTGCTCCGTTTCTTCATTAATTTTTTTTTCTATTCTAATTTTTTTCCTAGTAACTAGCACTCTCTCTTCTATGTTTCTGCTTGGCAAATACTCAGGTAACCAATGGCTCTCTGTCCAGATTTGTGAATTGCCTTGGGGACATCATTCCTTTCTTCTCCATGGACAGAATTTTTAATTACTTACTTAAAATTCACTTCTGATATATCACCTGCCCATTTAGTCCTTCCTCCCCTGCAGAGTGCCTATTCATGCCTATTCATGTCATTCAGATACTTTCCCCTGAACTTTTTGAAATCCTGGTCACTAAGTCTCGGAGCCTGCGCTTGAAAAGGGTAGGATGCCAGGTGATGTGAATATACTAAGCTGTTAACACTTATAATTTCGAATTAAGTCAACTACCCAGGAAATTCTTGATCTTGTTTGGTGTGAAAGTTTGAGTCAGGTACTGTGGAATATTTTAATCTGGCATCCCATTAAATTGGCTGGAAAAATGCCAAACCGAGTGTTGTTTGTAATTTGTTTTTCCATCCTACCTCCTCCAGTGTTACCCACATTCATCTGACCGTAAAAGGCCTTCTAACTAGGGCAAACTCATCCATGTTTGGGTTCCTCAAATGTTTCAAGCTATTTTTCCAACTGTTGGGGTTTGGCAAACTCTTGTCAGCTTTTTGCCAAAGTGGTTATTTTTTCTTTTTAATTTTCAAATCCAAGTGTATTTCCAGGGAAATGCAGGCCATATGTTTCCTATTTATTTATTTGCACATAACTCATAAAATAGTTTCTAATAATTATTTTATAAGCACAATATCTATATGCTACTCTGCACCTATGTCTTGGTCAATCCAGAACTATTTCTCCTTTTGTACTTGAACTTAGATGAAAAATTCTGAACCACACTTGACACTCAGATGGGCCAAGAGGTTGAAATGTTGGCAAAATGTAGTTTTCCTTTGTCTTATTACCCTTAGTAGAAATGAATATTGCCTCTTTTGCCTAATTCAACAAAAAGTGAGGTCCATTCCAATAACAAGTAACACATGAAAATAGTATGTTAGAAATCAATGGGGAATAAATTCTTTATATTGTGTCTTTAATTGCTAGACCCATTTGTTTTGGAATTCACTTCCCTTTCCACTCCCCGAGTGAAATTTTTTTCCAGGAAAAAACACAATACTAGCCCTTCAAGTAGCATTCGTTGAAATTCTTTTCATTTTTTTCCACATAAATTAAAAGTTTCACTTGAAGTTCAATCTTGAGGTCTATAGTCACTAGGTTTTGTCCTAAGTATTGACTTTTTCCCCTCTTTCATCTTAATTTGTTCTATTGCCATTCAAATTAACTTTTGTCCAGTGTTTTTTCTTAAATGCACCCCTACCACCATCACCACACTGTGGCCACGTTCCCCAACATCGCTCAGTTGGTCTCCTTCAACATGACTCTTATGTCCATCTCCTCCTGTCCTCTCTGCCAGCCAGCCTCCACACCTTCTCCAGCCAGCCACCACACCAAGAATTGTGTTGGGCGCTTTATACAAACTTCAGTTAAATTGTCGCAATTCCCAAAACTGATATATAGATTTAAATCCCCACAAGATTAGGGAAATAATTGGTATCTAGAAATCATTGTTCAATTTTAGCTTGGATAGATATTCAAATTTCTAGGGCACCTGGATGGCTTAGTCATTAAGCATCTGCCTTCCGCTCAGGTCATGATCCCAGGACACTGGGATCAAGCTCCGCATCAGGCTCCCTGCTTGTCAGGAAGCTTGCTTCTCCCACTCCTACTCCCTTGCTTGTGTTCCCTCTCTCACTGTGTCTCTCTCTCTGTCAAATAATAAATACAATTTTTTAAAAAAAATTTCTAATGAACAAAATCAAATTCACTTAACTGTGACAATATACAAATATAATCCTAGACGCTGGGTTCAGGGAGAAACTTCAGCTACCTTGAAAATTCCATAGAAAGTGAGCATGGTATTATTTGTCAATCAGGCCAGTGAGCCTGAAACAAATAACACATTTTCATGGTGATCATTCCAGGAAGCTTTAATAAGAGACTGTTTGCAAATGAATAGGCAAGATGTGAGGAATCAAAAGATAGAGCCCAGTAATGTTATAACAACAGTGGTAACAGTTGAGCCTCATGTCAGGAAAAGAGGTGAGATCAATTCCTAGAACCTGAAGAAAGAAACTGTAGACAGGGTTACCTGGCAGAAAAGAGCAATGACCTTTGTCCTTTGGTTGAAGAATGCAGCCAGGCTGAGGCAACCACACAAAAATATAGCTGTGGAGGTAAATATCTTACCTCCCAAATCCAACAAAAGCCAGAAGGCAATGATGCCCACTAATATAGTCCATACAGGTTAGCCCAAATTAGAAAGCTGAGGGAAAATGTTGAGAAATAGATTTGGAAGGATAATCAGAAAATAATCTGGGACTTACTGAAAGGGTCATCAAAGACTCCTGTTTAGTGTAGATTAAAAAAAGAGTGTTGACCATAATTCCTGCGCTGAATGGTTCTAGGTAACTTCAACACCTGTGTAATTCATTTACTTCTGCCATTTCTCAGGTCTTGTTGGTTGACATCTATTGTACATGGGTAATGGGCCTGTGTAATACCAGGGTAATGTCAGGTCTCTAATCAAGAATGGGGAACATAATGCTCAGTATGAGTATAAGGCTGAGGACTATCCTACTGGAGGTCATGGCCATCAAAGAATATACTCAGGTTTTATACTGAGTGTATTTAATTTGCATCAAATTTCTTTGGATCATGATCCTCAGATCTGATTCTTAAAGGCATCATTCACCCCCTGATCCTGCAGATCCCTTAAGATAGCCTCTTCTGATGGAAAGAACATTGGAATTTTTTTTTTCCTGTAGTATCTTTTCTTCTCTTTTTATTTGACAGAGAGAAAGAGAGAGCAGGAGCAGAGGGAGGAGCAGGCTCCCTGCTGAGTGGGGAGCTGGATGTGGGGCTAAATCCCAGGACTCTGGGATCATGACCTGAGCTGAAGGCAGATGCTTAATCGACTGAGCCACCTACGTGCTCTTTTCTGTAGTATCTTTATAAAAATTTAAATGTCTAATAAACATAATATTGATTAAGATAAGTTTTACTATTGCACTCTTTTTGAATAAAACAGTTTAATGCATACTTGATAAGATAAACTATTAGAAAAAAAGAAACACTCCTTCCATATTTATGACCAGAGAAAAAATTCTAACGGCACTTATTCCATGGATAAATGGATCACAGCTTAATTTCACTTGTGAAATAACAGATATTCTCATAACCTCTCATTATGACACTTTGGTAGTGATTGTCAAGGTTTGTTTTAGTAAAGGATACCACTTTAGACTTTAAGTGATTCAACTTTGAAACAGGAATTTTTTACTAGTTTTTCCAAGATTTCAAATTGGTTTAAGAGTGTACTGGGATTACAAGGTGAAGCACTAAAAACTGGTGTCGTTATAACTGCTTATTTGTGTGTGTCCACGTTTTCTCAGAAGCAGCACAGAAAAATAAATAAAATACTTGTGTTCATATGGGATGGAAACAAGCACACATAATTCACGCTTAATTTTTTTTTAAGTTAACACAGTTCTATTTTCCTTATTGATCAACTCTGCCACTAGTTTTAACTTAGCAAACAAATTCACAACAAGGAATATTCCTTTTTACTGATTGTGAATTCCAGGGAGTGCATGAGTGAGATTTTATTTTATTTTTATTTTTTAAAGATTTTATTTATTTATTTGACAGAGAAAGAGGAAGATCACAAGCAGGCAGAGAGGCAGACAGAGAGGGGGGGAAGCAGCCTCCTTGCTGAGCAGAGAGCCTGATGCAGGACTGGATCCCAGGACCCTGAGATCATGACCTGAGCTGAAGACAGAGGCTTTAACCCACAGAGCCACCCAGGCACCCGAGATTTTATTTAGTAGGCCATTCTTCTTGCTAAAAAACAAAATTTTTCCTAACTGTAGATCTTATAGATTTGTGTCTATGGAGAAGGCATTGTTTAATAGGCCAAAAAAGGATAAATGTATATGATGAGTTGGCGGGTTAAGCCTTGGTGGCCACAATTGCATCTTTCTCTTTTAAAATAAATTCTCTATTTTTCTCCTTTCTGTCTCAGGCTGCCTGGCAGAGGCAGGCAGTAACCTGTTTTATTTCACATGTTTATTTTATTTAAAAAATTTTTTTAAAAATTTTATTTATTTATTTGAGGGAGAGAGAAAGGGAACGTGCTTGTGGGAGGTGAAGAGTGGGGGAGGGAGAGGAAGAGGAAAGGAATCCCAAGCAGACACTGTGCTGAGAGTAGAGACCCTCAAGGGGCTGATTTCACACCCCTGAGATCATGACCTGCGCCAAAACTAAGAGTCTGGTGCTTAACCTACTGAGCCACCCAGGCACGCCTATTTATGTGTTTAGGAAGAGAACTGAGATTGCGATTCCTGTAAAAGTGACTTACGGATGGCGTGATCTCACTCCAAATGGGGAAGATAGGCTGGATCAGGGAAGAAACTAGGTGAGCATGTTATTCCACTAAAGTCTGGACCGACCCACGGGACACTCTGGAGCATGAATCACATTACAGAGGTTGCCCTGCCCAGAGGGGAGGGGGACTGGATTATTAGACCCTTGTTCTATTAGTCATTGGCTATGGAGCAACCCTATGCATCTCCGGATGCGTCTGCTCCCATTCTCCAGTGGTGCTCCTCTGGTGAAGGGTGCCGTTGTGAATTGTGAGCAGAAAACTTCTCTAGTGCCTCAGTAAAAGGAATCTGGGCAGGACACGAGAAACTTATGTTACATATATTCCAGGAAGTGGATAAATTTCACTCTGTAATAGGAATATGATATTTGAGAAGGATAGGTAATTGGTAGAAATCAAAATGTACATGTCATTTAACAGAGCGCTTGACATTTGGGCTCCCAGATAAGTCTTAACATAGGAAAAACATCACTTTCTCATGTTTAGTCACCTCCTGAACATATTACCATCTATATGAAATGTAGCCAAAATTATATCTTCATCATAAAATTGTACAACACCAAGATGATTCAGGTGTCCAGAGCTATGGCTATATTTGACTACCTGATGGGCTCTACCATCACTCCATTACACACGGTAACATAGATGTGTAATTACTGGGATGCCATTACCAGGTCCCAAATGTGGCACACACATGACTTTATTATTGGCCACCAGTAATGATTAGAGAGTAATGGAGTCACCATGGCAAACTACACATTGTTACAGTGTCTGAAATAGCACAAGTTCTAAAAGTGGCAAGGTTTTTGGTATCTCTTCTCAAATTCCAAATGCAAGTGTCCAGGTGCATACAGTAGTAGGCGCTGAGAATTCTTTAGGAATTGTTGGCTTTTTGATGACCCTACAGGCTTTATCAATATACTTGAAGACCTTCTAAATTCACCATTGTACTATTATCCCATTACCAGGCAGAGGCCTCATAAGTTAAGGGCTGTAGAACCAACACTTCATTAAACTTTGGTTACTGGGCCTAGGATCCCCCTAGGTTGACATCACCTGCAGGGGAGGAAGAGCTCCTAAATAGAGCATTGGTTACCAACTGTAATAAAAACTGACCAGAAAGCTAATGTTGCCCTCCTCCCCCAAACAAATTACATTATGGAGTGATTTCTAAATCCTATATACTGACCCAAATCAATAGTCTAAAAGTCATCATAACTGGAATACCAGAACACATTTCAGTGAGAGCTTTATAAGCTTTTACTATGACCTAACTATCTAGCTAAAACTTCATCCAGACTAAAGTACAAGGGAAAAATGTTACCAGGTTCCAAGCACTGCTAAGACACCACAAACTCTTGCCTCTGGAACAACGTACTAAGGGAATTAACCAAATTGTCTAAGATGCATCATATTGGGCCAAGATACACTCTTGGACCAAGGTGTCACTGAGACAAAACCACAGTTTTTTAGCATCAACCATGCCATTCCTATGCCAAATTGGCCACAAACAGAAGTCAGAGAGTTCACTGGTTGTTAAACAGCACTAGTCTCCATGAACCTTCAATAAATGCACAAGGGGATAAGTACATTCTGACCACCACACCCAACCCACAAGTCTTTATTGTTGCAAAAGCTGAAAGAGATTTCTCTTCATCTTTGCCTGATGATTGACCTTTAGACTAAATGAATGCACTTAGCCTTGCAATGGTGTGTGCACTTCCTTCCCCTCAAACCAAGGTCAGGTTAAGGTTTGGCAACTAAGCTAAGACCTTTAACCAATTTCTTCTTGCCAAGTCCATGCCCAAGGAGACTCAGCTTCTCTTTCCCTGAAGAGAGTTAAAATCCTAGAATCTTACTTTCCCTAATGATAATGGTTTTCTTTCTAAGGACTTCAAGTTGGATTCCCCATTTTCACAAACTGTGATATCATAAGTCTCCGATCAGAGGGAAAACATATCTGGTACATGGGATTTTCACTCTGTTCTTTCTTTGGCAAGGAGAAGTTCTGGAATATCACATGGTTGGCAGGAATCTCAAATTATCTTTTCAGGGTTGTTATTAACAGTTCTGTAAGAAGTTACTCTCTAACAAATGAAACCTTCATTAACTCAAATCCCCAGAACACAATAGCATAGAAGTTCCAGTTATGTGCCACACATACTTGGGAGATAAAACAGTGAATCCACAATGGATCTTGTCTGTAATGTGCCCATAGTTATATGCAGGGATAGGAAAGGCACATAAATTAACATGCCTCACAGAGCAATCATGGTGTCATTTGGGTTGAGCATCCAGTTCAGTGGGAAATGAGGGGAAAAAATGATTGCTTTCAGCTGGCAGGGTCAGGAAACTCTTTATAAGAAAATATGTTGAATGTTTTTTAGAAGAGTTTTGGTTTATTTCCGTTTCTCATGAACACCAAAAATCATTCCTTTAGAATAATTTTCATTAAAGAGTTAGCCATCCCTAAGACAGAAGAATGGGGAAGACCAGACTGAGGACTTGACCTTAGGTATATCCACTATCTGATAGTGACCGAGCAGGTAGGCTGGTCTGTCTGGAGTATTTAGCTATGTGATCAGTTAGTCCTTTTCCCTCGTTGGACAGAACTTCCCTCTGATGTCCCTAGGACCTGGTATCTGAGGTGCCTTTCTTCCCCCACTGTCCTGGATAGCTATTTCCTTGGCAGATGGCTTGATTTAAGCCATTTTAAACAGTTTGCTAAATACTATAAGAAATATTTCCAATGGGAGTCCGACACTCCAGGAAACTCCAGGCCACAATTCTTCTTCAAGACTGTCCTTAATCAGCTTAACATTTGCAGACAAAGAAGCTCATGGACACACTCTGTTTCTCAAACAGACTGGGTCATTTACCACAAAAACAGCTGAGGTAGTGTTAAAAAGGTAGCTCCTGGGGCATTATCCAGGAATCTGAATCTCTAGGGTTGCACCAAGGAACTTGAATTTTAACAGATATCTTATTAAATTTGAGTCAACTAAAAGTTTGAGAACTTCTACCCTCTTATCAACATTATCAAATGGTGAGGTAATCTTAGGTAAGTCAAATGATTAATCTAAGTTTGATATTTATTTTGTCACAAGGGGTCATTCTGGCTCTGTCTTCATTACAGGATGGCCATGAGGAAACACCTGGAAAGTATAATGGATGCCAATGGAAGCTATAATGATTGAAAAAATCAACATCTATCCATTATGCTCACCTAATTTCCCCTCAGCACTGACACACACACACACACACACACACACACACACACACACACACACACAGTCTCTCTGTTGTAAACCAAACATACATAGTTGTTCACACCGACAGCTCACCCCAGATGTCACCTATGGCTTATTTTCTTTTTCTTTTAAGGTAATAGCCTTACTTTTCCCCATAATTTTCTGGTGATTTGTACACAGTAAACCATGACAGGATTTTATGGGAACTGTTTTGGGTGTCAAGAAACTCTTCACACTTTGACCATGACCGAGGCTGGCAGCTCTACCATTAGCTTCCCAGAGAAGGTGAAAGCCTTCTAAAAGATATCCTATCTAGAAAAGGAATGGGATCACAGGTATACACTCCTGGCTATCTAAGGAGAATGAAAGTTTTGGAATCAGATTAACCAGGTTTGGGTCCTGGCCCTACATTTGTGATGTTGGAAAAATGGAACTCTTTTGTCTCTAAAAAAAAAAATCAGGTTTCTCTTTTTAAAAATGAGAATAGTGATACTTATCCTACAGATTGTTCTAAGGAATAAATGAGGTGCTTAGAACAGTATCTGGCACACAGAAAAAACTTGAAATGTTGAGAATTTTTGTTCTTACTCCATAAAAAATTATTCACAGAAATTATATCAACCAGACTTCCGCAGGTTCAGGAATTTTGTAAAAGACTCACTAGGAAAACAAAGTAGACAAACAAAACAATAGACTCCCTGGGAAAATTTCATTTTTTTGGAGTTTAACTTAATATATACTTAAATTTGGCTCATATTCTGGTATCATAATCAGATATCCATAATTTATGCATAAATGGCTTATGAAACAATTCCTGCCAAGTTATCCCTTCATGAAATAGTACATTATTTATTTATTTTTTTGTGACAATGCTACTTCCAAATAGAAATTTTAAAAAGCAAACAAAAATCATTTCTTTTCTATTGTCTCTCTTCTTTTGACCGTCTAGTTATACAAAAAAATTGTTATTTAGGTAATGAACATGGATATTTTATAGAATAGAGGCATACTTTTATGATGTTGAATTTATTGACAACATAAAATCCTCTTTGTGTGCATTTTCTTTTTCACTTACTTCTCAGATTATAAAAAAAAAAAATATCTGATTTCATAAGCATGTAGAATTCCCATACCACTTATACTCAAATCTAAGTAGTGAATGATACTGTTCCATTTTTATCCAAAATGCCACTACAGAGTAGAAGTTGAAAAGACTTAGCAAAGAACATGTTTTCTAAAATTATTTTGTTTCATCATAATAAGTGTATTCTCTAATCCCCATCACTTATTTAACCCATCCCCCCTCCACCTACCCTGTGGTAACCGTCAGTTCGTCCTCTATAGTTAAGACTGTTTCTTGGTTTGTCTCTCTCTCTCTTTTTTCCTTTGGTTGTTTATTTTGTTTCCTAAATTCCACATATGAATGAGATCATGTGGTATTTGTCTTTCTCTGACTGACTTATTTTGCTTAGCATTATACTCTCTAGCACTATCCATATTGCAAATGGCAAGATTCCATTCTTTCTTATTGTATATTAATATTCCACGGTATATATTATGTAATATATATACCATATCTTTTTTGTCCATCCAACTATCAATGGACACTTGGGCTGTTTCCATAGTTTGGCTATTGTAAAGAGTGCTGCAATAAACATTGAAGTGCATGTATCGCTTTGACTTAATGGTTTTGTGTTTTTTTGGTAAATTCCCAGTAGTGGGATTACTGGATTATAGAGTAGTTCTGAGAAGCCTCCATACTGTTTTCCACAGTAGTTGCACCAGTTTGCAATCCCACCAACAGTGCTAGAGTGTTCTTTTTTCTCCACATCCACACCAACATTTTTTGTTTCTTGTGTTTTTTATTTTAGCTATTCTGACAGGTATGAGGGCAATGAACACATTTTTTTAAAAAAGATTTTATTTATTTATTTGACACAGAGAGAGAGAGAGATCACAAACAGGGAGAGAGGCAGGCAGAGAAAGAGAGGGAAGCAGGTTCCCTGCTGAGTAGAGAGCTCGATGCGGGGCTCAATCCCAAGACCCTGAGATCATGACCTGAGCCGAAGGCAGAGACTTTAACCCACTGAGCCACCCAGGTGCCCCCAATGAACACATTTTTTTTTTTTTAAAGACTTTTATTTATTTGAAAGAGAGAAACACAGTGAGAGAGGGAACACAAGCAGAAGGAGTGGTAGTGGGAGAAGCAGGCTTCCTGCCGAGCAGAGAGCCCGAAGCGGGGCTCGATTCCAGGACCCTGGGATCATGACCTGAGCCGAAGGCAGACGCTTAACAACTGAGCCACCCACGCGCCCCTCAATGAACACATTTTTAATCACTGGGAAAAATTTCCACATTACCAAAGCAACAATGGGGGACATGTGGGTGGTTCAGTCCGGTAAGCGCTGCCTTCAGCTCGGGTCATGATTTCTGGGTTCTGGGATGGAGTTCCTAGTCCAGTTCTCTGCTTAGTGGTGATCCTATTTGTCCCTCTCCCTCTGCCCTTGCCCACCAAATAAATAGGTGAAATCTTTAAAAAATAAAAAACAAAACAACATCGGCAACCTGTTTCTGTTATGTTCACTTTAAATTTATAAATATTAAACAATAGAATGTTAAACTATAGTCATGAAAAAGAGCCAAAACTATGACACTATAGATCACATTTTGACATTTACTTGAAGATGCAAGTGGGTAAATGCTATGGTATTAATTGTCATTTATTAAGCGCTTACTATCCTCCAGACCCTTCATATGCATTTAAACATTCAACCGTTAAAATATCCTTAAGACATAAATATTCTTCTTATTATTATGCATTTAACTCAACTGATGATCAGAAAGGTTTTATCATTTGTCCATAGTCATGTTTGTAATCAATACTTGAATTGCTGTTGGAATCCAATTCTTTCTGATGCTAAAACAGGGTTCTTTTTCCACCATTGTGCTGCCCCCAACTCAGTGAAATGGAGTCAAGCAAGCGAATGTTTTCAGAATGTGGTTTCTGGGAAGGTTCCCGCTCCAAATATTATTTCACCAATGATTATGATGCTTGAAATTTCTCTAAAGGATATTTATTTCTGTGAGTCTTAAGGGATTTTAGTTCATTTAGAATCTCACACTAAAATGCAACTGCACTTAAGGTTAAAATAAAGTTTATTAGCTGACATCTTGACAATTATTGGTGAATGGCTGACCAGAGCTTTTGTGAAGGAGAAGAAAGAATTATGCTGAATGGCCAAATGAGAGCAGTAATGAGAACTTGTTACTTTTGCTATTTAGAAATTATGCCTTTTGGATTGTTGTTTCTGCCCTTGCTATGTGGCTTTTCAAACATGAATTTGAAGAGCAAAATATTTTGCTAGAGTGGAATGATTTGTAGCATTCACATTTTAGAATGGCAGTTGGATATTCCCTTTGATGGAGTGTCTTAAAAGTGGTGGAAAGTTGCCTCAGGAAATGTTTAGGGGTAAACAGATGGCACTGGCTTGTAAACACCACACATGGGTTTGGGAAGCTGCTCTATCTCTAACTCATGCACAAACACATTAGTGTGCTGGTGGTTGACCGTAAAGGTTGGTATTATTTTGAAAGGAATACTCTTATTTTAATTATAGGGTTTATGGGATGTATATGAATGTGTGTATTCATGTGTGCTTGTCAGTGTATGTTTGGAGCCTGAATAAAATGGTTTTATTTACAAATTTGCTGGATACATTGACAAAATAGAAGGGGAGCACAAACATAAATTATTTGGATGGTTCTAGTTAAAGTGATGAGCACTGGGTATTATACATAACTAATGAATCATTGAACAGTACAAAATAAAATGGTACTTTTATTTCAGACACACAGCTCTCTCAAGGTAAAGAGGTAATTGCTTTAATCCCAAATTCTTTCATATGTGGATATTCATAATACATAAACTCAGTTATATTTTAAGTGAATTGTTAGCTTCCATGATGGATGGTGATATAAACTCTCACCAGTAGTCAAATATTCTGAAAGAGAATCAAACTTTAAAACTAAACTTCTTTAATAATTGTGCTCTTTGCTTTTAGATTGAAAGAATTCCCAATTGATAGACTTAATAAAAACATTCACAGATAGGACTATTTTGAAAATATCTTGATTTGGTTAAAAATAATAATAGTCATTTTTATTTTTATTTATTTTTATTGACATATAATCGACATACAATGTTATATTAGTTTTAGGTGCACAACATATTTGACAGTTTTCTACATATCAGCATTCTGCACATCACTCATGCCTACTACAATCCACATGGTCAGCATCTGTAAACATACAATGTTATCACAATTCTATTGACTATATTCCCTATACTGTACTTTTCATCTCTGTGACTTATTTATTTTATAACTGGAAGTTTGTAGCTCTAAATCCCCTTTACCTGTTTTGTCCATCCACCCATTCACTTCCCCTCTGACAACCACCAGTTTGTTCTCCGTATTTAAGGGTCTGTTTTTTGTTTGTTTGCTTCTTTGATTGTTTGTTTTGTTTTTCAGATTCCACATATAAGTGAAATCATACAGTGTTTGTCTTTTTCTGTCTGACTTATTTCACCTCACACAATACTCTCTAGGTCCATCTATCTGGGACAAAGGACAAGATCTCATTCTTTTTATGGCTGAGTAATATTCCAGTTGTACATACACACCACATTTTCTGTATCCATTCATCAACCAATGGACACGTGGGCTGCTTCCATAGTTTGGGCTGTTATAAACAATGCTGCAATAAATATAAGGGTGCATTTATCTTTTTGAATAAGTGTTTTTGTTTTCCTGGGTAAATACCCAGTAGTAAAAACAGGTGTGAGGTGATATTTCATTGTGGTTTTCAATTGCATTTTCCTGATGATTAGTGATGTTCAGTATCTTTTCATGTGTCTTTTGGTCATGTGTATGTATTCTTTGAAAAAATGTCTGCTCAGGTCCTCTGGTAGTTTTTAAATTGGATTGTATTTTTTGGGAGGTATTGAGTTGTATAAATTCTTTATATATTTTAGATATTAACCCTTACTGAAGATATTATTTGAAAATATCTTCATCTATTCAGTAAATTGTCTTTTTTTGTTGGTGGTGGTTTCCTCCTCTGTCCAAATAGTGATGACTTTTTAGATATAACACCTATGGTTTGATCTATGAAAGAAAGAATTGATGAGCTAGACTTCTTTAAAATTTAAAAAATCTGCCCTCTGAAGGACACTGTCAAGAAAATGCAAAGACAGGGGCTCCTGTGTGGCTCAGTTGTTAAGCATCTGCCTTTGGCCCAGGTCAGATCCCAGGGGCCTGGGATCGAGCCCCGCATCAGGCTCTCTGCTCGGTGGGAAGCCTGCTTCTCCCGCTACCATTCCCTCTGCTTGTGTTCCCTCTCTCGCTGTGTTTCTCTCTGTCAAATAAATAAAATCTTTAAAAAAAAAAAAAAAGAAAATGCAAAGACAAACCACATACTGAGAGAAAATATTTTCAAAAGACATAATTGATAAAGGACTATGTCCAAAATATGCAAAGAAATGTTAAAACTCAATAATAAGAAAACAAAAAAAAAAACCCATAAAAAATGGGCCAAGGACCTTAACAGATACCTAGTCAAAGAAGATACAGAGAAGGCAAATAAATACACAAAAAAATGTTCAACATCATATATTACCATGGATACACAGATTAAAATGACAATGACATTACTGATACATACCAATTAGAATGGCCAAAACCCAGAATACTGACAACATTAAATGCTGGTAAGGATGTGGAACAACAGGAAATCACATTTACTGCTGGTGGAAATGCAAATGGTACAGCCACTTTGGAAGACAGTTTGGCAGTTTCCCATAGTGTGTTTTTAATATATAGCTAGACTAAATCGGCCAATATTGTCATGGGATTTTCATAACCTTATTTATAAGGGAAAGAGTCCTACACTTGGTCCTGTGAAAGGTGTCTAGGTGAGGAATTGTGTGCTCTATTCTCATTTACTAATGGAATCATTTATTGTGAAGCTGACAAAGCTTGACTTTCAGAGCTTTCCCAGCATTAGCACCTTTCAAATCTCATTACCCAATTTTGTATTCATGTGTGTCTTCTTATTTTTTTCAAGAAGACTACCACAATGATATAAGCAAAAGACCTCCAAAACTTGGATCACTCTTTGAGTGGAACATATTAATATTTCTCAACTAAAAAAAATTCTCACCAGAGAAATTGTGATATTGATTTTAACTCTAGGGACGTGGAAGATGCAATCATAATGCCATAAGGGTGCCATGGATCAAGCGCTGCAAGATTCTTCTGTCTTATTTTCATAGATTCTTCTGGTTGTCATAATGAATTATATCACAATGAATTAGATTATAGGATCTGATGAGACTACATGAGCTAAAATTTTATTGATCATAGAAAATGAGTTATATCCTGAAAGCAGCTCGGGACAAAAAATCTGTAACATACAAAGGCAAAAATATTAGATTAACAGCAGACCTATCCACAGAGACCTGGCAGGCCAGAAAGGACTGGCATGATATATTCAGAGCACTAAATGAGAAAAATATGCAGCCAAGAATATTGTATCCAGCTAGGCTGTCACTGAAAATAGAGGGAGAGATAAAAAGCTTCCAGGACAAAGAATAACTGAAAGAATTTGCAAACACCAAACC
>CM053603.1:171056155-171091661 GCA_028646535.1 Procyon lotor | reverse complement strand
CATTTCCACTCCACTGAATGAGCTCTTGATTATTTTTATCAGTTTAAATTATGAAGCAAACTGTAAAACCAAAAGTAAAAAAAAAAATGTGGTCAACTTAGAATCTCAATAGTTTTCCCCATGTATTTATTGTAACCACAAAAAACATTAAAGGATCAGGAAGCATGTGTTATTAAAATAATACATGTCATAAAAACATTCCTTCTATACTGTTCATTGTTTCATGTGGACTTAATTTGGAAGGGAATCATTGAGCACTAAGCAAAAATAAAAGAGGGAACATGGTATTCATGCCAGTTTCCTTTGCCCACTTCTAACAGAAAGGGGTTCATTCAAAGTTCTCAGAAAAGCAGAGATGCCTCCTACAGTGGGGTCTCACCACCTGTAATGGCTTTGATGTGATGCATGACTCTTTCTCTCCAGCCTAGGTCAGCACGCTTGGTTCCCATGAACCTTGGGACTCTCGTGCTGCCCCACCTCAGTCCTAAAGATCCTTTTGCTTTCACCTCAGCATCCCCTCCTTGCATCCCTCCCCTAAAAACAACCTAAGACCTTGCGCTCTTCCTGAATCACCATTTCCTAAATCTTTGCCTATGGTCATTTGAACCTCCAGCTCCATGTCTCCCTGCCCAACCTATTCCTTGATTCCTCTTCCTCAAGATCTCTCTCCTCAACTACAGTACTCTTTTCTAGACTCAGCCTCTATTTCATTGTCTCAGTGAAGCCCATAACTGTCTCAGACACCCCCTCAATTCCAAACTTCAGTCCATTTCCATCTTCATCCCTGGGAGAACTTTCTCTCATTTTTTCAAGTTCTCTCTTTTCTTGCAGAACTGTGAGAACCCCATGTCTGTCCACTCTCTAGTTCTACCTTCTGGTCCTCTCAGTCCTTTGGGATCCAGAATATGCACCTCTGTTCTTCTCTGGCATTCCTAGATTCTGCTTTTGAATTCTGGAACAGCTTCTTCTATGTAAGACCATGGTCCCTCCTCAATTTTCCCCTTTATTTTCTTATGCACTAATTTTCTTTTAAAATAAGTTCGTGTAAGCCAGAGATATGTCATTTAAAGAATGATATAAATATCAGAATAGGTTTTTTTAAAGGTACAGTACAAATTATAATTGTGTGAAGTCTGAGACATGCCAGTGTGCTGAAAATTATATTGAATTTGGAATCAAAGACAATGGTCCCATAAAGGATTAGTTTGTATTTGCTGTTTGAGCTTAGACAAGTTACTTAACTTTCTTGAGTATGCTCGGATTGTCTGTGGCAATAAGACTTCATCAGCCTCAGTTGCTTCTGTGTCCTATTCCAGAGAAGAAGCCTGGGTCTGTATTTCCCAGGATCCTTTTCTCAAAGTGGTGCCTACTTCCTGTCTGACAATGGCAGGCATTCATAGTTCATTTTTTGAAGATAGCATCTAGGGAGTCAGCTTAGACGGGGGGTGCCTGTCTCATATATGGCAGTATGTTCTAAGTTTTGATTAGGAGGCACCCATCAGCCTACGAAGCATATGACAACTAGTCACTAATGTCAAGTTTACCTCTCTTTCTAGGTGGGACAATTGGGATCGCTTGCCTGCTGCCTTGAAGTTTGGGATCATATAACTAGTTGTGACCAGTGTATATGGGTGATGGGTGAAAATGGCTTCTAGGAAAAGATCCAGCAGGCATTTTTTTTCTCTTTTTTTTTTTTTATACCACAACTAGCAATGTTCCAGATGGTAGAGTCAAAGACCCTGAGTGAAAATGACAATCTCATTGACGATTTAGTATGAGTGAGGAATAAACTTTTATGTTTCATTTTTTAAAAATTTTCCAGCTTTATTGAGGTATAATTGACAAAATTATATATGCTTAGGATGTACAGTGTGATGATTTAGTAGAAGTAGACATTGTAAAGTTATTACCATAATCAAATTAATTAACACATCTATTACTTCACACAGTCACCTTTGTATGAAGTGTGTGTGTGTATGGTGATAAGAACTCTTAAGATCTACTGTCTCAGAAAATTTCAAGTATGCTGTATAGTATTATTAACTATAGTCATCATGCTGTACATTGGATTCCCAGGACTTATCTTATAACTGGATGTTTGCCCAATATCTCACCATTTCCACCACCATCTAGTCCCTGAAAGCCAATATTTTACTGTCTGGTTCTATTAAATTGACATTACCCAACCTTACAAAAATTAGATATTTACATTATGGAAAACCAGAGAAATTTTGGACTCCTGGCTACCAGTCATAGTTGAGCATGATGAGATAACATATGAAGGGAGAACCGTTAGATGAAGTGAAAGTCTGTACACTGAAAGGTAAGAACATAGTAGGTCTCTTCACGAACATCTCCCAAATAGCAACCAGGATTATAACTTGTAGACAGGAAATAAAACTCTTTATTGAAGAAAGATACACCTAGTAAAACAGCCAATCCAGGTTATGCTATAGGGAAGTCCAGTTTCCAATCACATTGTGGCAGCACCACACCCACATATGAGTTTAATTTTTTTTTTTAAAGAAATAGAAATAATGCTTGGAACACAAAAGATCTTTCAAGAAACAAAGAATGTGGTGGAGTTCCACAGACAGGAATGGAATAGACATACTTGGAGTAAGCGAGGAGGCTATAAAAATAATGGAAACGTACAACTAATAGTTCTGAAAAAAAAAATACAGTAGCAGAAATAAACATTTGAATAGGAGTTGAAGATCAAGTTTTAAGGGGAAATGACTTATAATTTGAGTTATCCAACCAGTTTAACTCTCAATCAAGAATGATGGCACAACAAAGAAATTTGGGAAAAACAAAATCTTAAAAACTAAATCCCTTCCTTGGGCTCACTTTTTACATATCTACAAGTGTGCATTTTGCTGGTTGAGGAAAGAAACCCAGGAGAGAAAGACATAGAATCCAAGAAGCAGAGGACCCAACAACAACAACAAAGGAGGAGGGTAACACTAAGACCACAGTGAAGGCAAACCTCAAGTTGACAACTGTCCCACAGGCCCAAGTGCGGACCATTCTGATTGCAGCAGGAAGACAGTAGGCTTCAGCAGACCAATCTTTAGAGAAAAAATATTTTTAAAAAACATCTCTGGGATATTTTTGAACATAGTATTTGGAGATTTGACTTTCTAGTGCAAGAATTTGGGGATAAATTATTGGTAGTCACATGCAAAACTAGATAAGAAAATCAAGAAAATTAAAGAAAAAAAATAAGAAAGAAAGAAAACATAAGCATGATTGACCTGAAAAAGACACTTGGATTAAACATGCATTATGATCACTAATTTTGGACTTTTCGAATTCTGATACAATTGTGGTAGGTTGAGAGGTGGGGGTAGAGTTGTGTGTGTTTAGAGGACAGAGGGGATTACGGAAACTATTTTTCAAAACAGCAAATCAATAGTACTGTCTTAGTGAAAACTCAAGTAATAGCAGTACAACATGTTATATAGAAATATGGACGACAATAGTAAAAGAAATATCTAAAATATGTGAATATGACTTCCTCTAGGGAATGAGAATCAAGTTTGCAGCAGAGAAATTCTTTTTTTGTAACTTTCAGAATTTTATTTAGTTATAAACAGTAGAAAATAATTTGACTTTTGACATTATGCACATTTTAAAAATTAGATTAAAGTATATATATTTTTAAAAGGCCCTGCGAGAGAATGGACATGAAATGTTCCCAGCACAGAAAGAAGCCTCTAGGGAAGGTAGTTAGCAGGGAGAAGACAGAGGGGGAGAGCCAGAGACACAGAACTGGACCAGGGTGGGCAGTGTCTTAAAGGACATGATGAAAACATAGGAATTGGCCTTAACATTAATGAGATGACTACCTAAGTTCTCAAAAAAAAAAAAAAAAAGAAGTGTATCTCTTTTATTATTTTAACCAATAAAGGTACTTATCAACCAGCTTAGAAAAATCTCAAAAATAATTGAAAGCTAGATGCTCTTTAGGAGAGAATCTGAGATTTTTATCTGGGTCTTAAAACTCATGAACAAAAAAAAAGATGTTAAGTTGAAACTGTAGGATCCTAATTTCTGTTCAGGTGCAATAGTCTGTCTAGCTGTAAGTTGACCAAATAAGCATGTTCATGAAAAAATGAGACTTTAGTGAAGTATGTATCTATCTAGTTCTGCCCCTCATTGAGATGATTTTTTTTTTTTAAGTAAGCAATACTTTTCTTCAGGGAGTGATTATTACCTGTAAATTTTGATGAACACCTTAACTTCACTCCAATGCAAACAACATTTATTGCTTGTCTGATGTTTCACCTCCCTTCTTAGATTTAAATTTTGATCCCTGTTTTCAATATAGTCTCCGAGTATCCTAGAGCTAGAACTGACAGAAGATGATTAGTCTAATCCCATCATTTCTCAGCTGGGGTCCAGATAGGAAAAGGGACTTGCCAAAGGCTATCTATCAATTTAGTGGCAAAACATGAACCTAATTCTTTCCCTTACTTCGGGTCTCTTTCCAATACATCAACTCAGGACTATTTTATTTACTAGGTGATACAGTCATATTACCAACGGCCCAGTAGTTTCCCAAAGGCATATAACAATGTTTGAGACCTGAGGTGGGTGAAACTGACTTAGGAGCACCAGGGTGTTTCATTTGGTTAAGTGTCTGTTTCAGGTCATGATCTCAGGGTCCTGCGATCAAGCCTTACACTGTGCTCAGAGGGGAGTCTGCTGGAGATTCTCTCTCTGCACCCTTCCCCTCTGAAAAAAAACAAATCTTAAAAAAAAAAAACTATTAATCTAAAAATATTTTTTAAAAGTACAAAACTGAAATCCGTAAATGTATCATTAAATAACTTGACAATGCTAATTTATGTCAACTACCAGTTACAATGTGATTTTTACAGTTTTTTATAGTTATGTGTTAATTTTATTAAATGTATTACATGATAATATGTTCATTATTAGAGTCTGATCCTTCAGTTATATAAGTAAATTAAAAAATGATTTCTCAAAATAGATACTAGCAAAAATATTCATCTACACACAATTTTTCCAGGTTGAGAGTACAGTGGTTAGTTAAAACCTAATCAAATTCGAGTTCTCATTTGCATCTATATAAAAATCACAGATAATTAAAAGTCACCAGGTTTGTTTTTTCTTGCCCTCATTATCTGAATTCTCATCTCTATACTAGGATATCAGGCATACAAACCACATGATCTCTAAGTTTTCTTATGGACCTAAATTCCCATAATTCTATTATGATCTTTCCCCTCAGGAGATGAGTCCTTAAGAAAAGAAAAAAAAAGTTGCTGAATTCCTTTAGAGGACACAGAAGTGAGTTGGGTCAAGTACTCCCTGGGTGTACTCTTTCTGATGTTCTGAGTTCCTTCTTCTTTATTGCTTCATGCATTTGCTGATGTCAGGGCTTTGACGGTGGATCGTAAGCTGCCACTGCCACAGATTTTCCAGATGTTGACATATTAGGCAAATGTATTCTTTGTGGGAGCAGTTACTGCTGTGGGAAGAGAAATCTTGGAAGCACATTCCAGTCGCAGCCTGATTTACTTGAAGTAGTAAACATCATGGGAACAATGGTTGACATTGGCCAGGCTCCACCATAAGGAGGTACACAGAGTCACAAGAGAACCAGAGGGGAAGTGCAGAAAATAAGACAAAACATATGAAACAGTGAGAGGAGGAGAAGGGAGAGAGAATGCCAAGAAAGCCAGACACATAAACAAGTGAGTAATGCTTTTCATTGGTTGTTCAAGTGTGAGAGTGTGTGTGTGTGTGTGTGTGTGTGGTGAGAAAAGCTCAGAGAATAAATTATGGAATGAAAGAGTCTACAAGTTATTCTCTTTGAGTTCAATAAGATGCTTGTCTTTCAATCTCATTTTACGAGGATTAATTTTGGGGCGTCTGGATGGCTCAGTGGGTAAGGGCCTCTGCCTTTGGCTCAGGTCATGATCTCAGGGTCCTGGGATCAAGCCCCACATCGGGCTCTCTGCTCACCGGGGAACCTGCTTCCCCCTCTCTCTCTGCCTGCCTCTGCCTACTTGTGATCTCTCTCTCTCTGTCAAATAAATAAAATCTTTTTAAAAAAATAAGAGGATTAATTTCCACAATGTAAAAATTATAAAAACATTTACACAGTGAAATCCCAACATTTTCACCAAGTTAATCTTATTACCTGTGATGAGGTGAGGGGTTTTTTGCCCCATTTAAAGAGCTTCCTTTGTTCTCAAGGCAACAATAAATTGATCAAGTGGCTGCACAGGGTTACTACAATGGTTTCACTCAAGTAGAAGGCTTACATTTTCCCTCCACAGTTAAAGTCCTTCACAGGTTAACAATTTTTGAAGAACATGAGTGAAGTTTTTTCTAATTCCCTATTTTCAAAAATCTCAGTATCAAAATTCTTTATATATTCTTATAACCAATGTTATCAAAGCCCTACTTTTTCCTGTTTCAGTGCTTTTGTATCAAGCTAGTCTGTAGTCTTAAAATCTCATATCTTATTGAAATTATCCACATATTATGAAGGAGTATTGTTCATACAAAAAGAGTTTGACAGTTGCTCTGTCCTATCTATTCAAATTTCCCTAATTTCTCCTGTCCCATCTTTCCTGTGTTGCTAAATATATAAATACTTCAACTAACAGATGGCAAATGGAAGCACCAATGGGCACAGAAATCAATCCAAAGGCTTTTAAGCATAAAATGTCCCCGAGGCAAGCAGCAGAAGGAAAAAGAAAAGGAAGCTTGAATGTTTTCAAAGGGAAGAAAGGACTGACTGTCCTTTCTTGTAGTTCGGAGAACCATGCGATAAATTAGGCGAATAAAATTGACCAACTAAGAATGAATGCATTTTATAGTTGGGATCACATTAAAAGTAGTACTGCACTCCGGGGTACCCAATGTGGTAAAAGCTAAGTAATAGACTCTTCTCTTGGATGCTATTATATTTCATTGAAATGGGGAGTAATACATTGCTTTACCTTTCAGGATTTCTGAGTTCCTATATTAAAGCCTTCTAGGCTCTGGGTTTTTAATGTTTTTGGTATAACTTTACTCAGTTTGTGGAGTCTGCACAACTATTAAGGAAAACATGGTAATATAATCCTAAAATATAACCATTCCCTAATCTTTTTTTTTCTCAATATTCATTCATCTCAGATGATTCTCTCCTTAATATATAACTATAAAGATATTAAGGTAAAACGGTTCATACCAATGTATTTTAAATAGTTTCTAGTGTTCTTCAGGCTGGACATAATGGCTGGTGAAGGAGAAAAATGCTCTGTTCCTTTATCAGCTCAGAATCCAATACAATCTTTCGAGGGATTTTAAAATTTTAATTGTAACCTACATGTCACATTATTTAAAAAAAAAGTTAATTCTTCAATTATCTCTTCATTATATAATCTTGGAGAGAAAAAAAAAAACTCTACTAAGAACAACATACGAGCAGAAGAAAGTTTCTCTGTGATGAGAAAGGCTAGCTGGCCTTTGATATTGATTTGCACTTACTCTTGGTTGTAACTCTTTACAGCCCTTTCTTTTAAATGTTACTTTAAGGTGTTTTGTTTTGTTTTTTCCTATTCAGATTGTATCCTCTAAAACTACAAAGAAGTTTTGATAACAAATGCATTAACATCTAGAAGATAACAACCACAGGCTTGTGTTTTGCCTTCGGTGCCCAGTGGGGATCTTTGGGCTTCGGCTCAGAATCCTGGCTTAACCAGATCTCAGTAAGAGGGCAGATTAAAAAACAGAAGCAGCCCAAAAACTGAAATTATGTCAAGTTAGAAAAGTGTTCTGAACCTAACGTAGGGTCAAGGTATCTAAAGAGCCTGATTAGATAGAAGTTCAAGAACGAGAATGATGACAATAGGCCAGCCAGGAGAAGACAGGGCATGGAAACGCACCAGCAGACAGATCAGCATGAACAAGTTTCAAGTAAACAAGAGTTTCACTTGCTCCAAGCACTAAAAGAAGCCCAATCTGGAGCTCTGTGAACAGCTGAGAAGCAAAAAGGGATAATAGTACTGCAGGCAGTGGGCTGTTGATTTTTTTTTGCTGAAAGTGATTGAAGGGTTTTTGGCAAAAGAATTTGTATCACTTATGTATTTCTAATAATGCCCCCAAGCAGAGATTCAAGACAACCACATTTATCACCGCACAGTTTCTATTGTTCAGGAATCAGGTGCAGATTATCGGGGACCTCTGGCCCAAGATCTCTCATGAAACTGCAAAGTGCTGGCCAGGGATGTAGGCACCTCAAGGCTCTACTGGGGAAAGATCCACATCCAAGTTCACCCATGTGGTTGTTGGCAGGGTTCAGTTTCATGTGAACTGTTGAACTGAGAGCCTCAGTTTCTTATTGGCTGTTGGCTGGAGGCCACCCTTACTTTCTTGTCCCATGGGTCCCCCCATAAGGTAATTCATAGCATGGCAGCTTGATTCTTTAGAGGGTGTGATTGAGAAGAGCCAGAGAGAGTGAAAAAGATAGAAGTCAGCCTTCTGTAACTTAAGTTCAGAAGTAATATACCATGACTTTTGCCACATTCTGTTCATTAGATGCCAATATGTCCATTCAGCTCTTAGAAGTCTGCCTACTACAAAATATCATGATTTTTTTATTTTATGAAGATTACTAGCTCTTTGCAAAGAATGGACTATAGGGATCAAAAGTGGAGTCAGGCAAATGATGTAGGTATGGCCTATAGAATCTGCTGATGAGTTAGATGTGGAGGATTTAAGGAGGAGAGGATCCAAACATCTCAGGCTTCAGTGACTCAGTTGATAATGATGTACTCTTGGATGAAGAAGATACGCATAAAGAAGGTCTAGAGTGGAAACCAATTAGCACTTTATTCACAAAAAATCAAAATACATGTTTAAGAAATGTTTCTTGGCTATAATATGTCCCCTGACTCAAATATACTAGGTTATTTTTCAATTTGATTTTATTTAGAAGTCCAGAAAATATTGTTAAAAATGTATTTTTTTAAGATTTTATTTATTTATTTGAGAGAGAAAGAGCAAGAGCAAGGGGAAAGGGCAGAGGGACATGAGGCTCCATACCAGGATCCCAAGATCATAACCTGAACTGAAGGTAGATACTAAACCGACTGAGTCACCCAGGCACCCCAATATTGTGAAAAACTTAAAAGTATGTGTGACTTTGCCTGAAATTAAACTGTTATTCTACATGGCACCACAGGGGAGAATAAAAACCAATATAAATTACAAAAATCAGATTTTAGATTAGCATAAGAGTCTTCTAATAACATATAGAAGACCTAAAAGAATCAATAAATTGCATCATAAAATAATGAACTTCCCATTCTAAAGGTGTTGAAGGAGCATTTAGAAAACCACATGTCAGGTAAAGCCCATGTCAAGTAGAAACTGAATTAATTTATCTCTAAAGATTCACAAATCTTCTGCTCAATAATTCCATGAAATATTATGCAGAGTTGTAATAAAATTATTAAATTATTATATATGTAGGATGTATTTTATTTTCTTTACATTCACAGTCATAAATTCTTTTCACATGAAGTTGTTCTATGCTATGTTCAGTCATGGATTTAGGTTGTAAAGAAATAGCAAAATAACAGGGCATATTCTGTCCAATTTTCTTTGATGCTGTATCTCATGCAATAGTGAAGTACATTAGGATGGCCTCCAGACATATATACACATGCTCATCACTGCTCTCTGTAGTCACTGGGAGACTGCTAACAGTTCTACTATCAAACAGGTACATTTTAGGCCAGTGATCTTTTCCACACCGAGTTCACTTGTAAAATATTACTGAGGAATGGTAAGGCCATTTCCCAGAATGTCATGAGTATAAAGGTCCAAAACATTTGTGCTCGTGCAATTGGAGAAGGTGAGAAATTTGACACAAGGAATGGAATGCATTAGCACCATACCTAGATAGTCATACATCCTCACCTTCTAAAAACGTGGAAGAAGAAGAATACAGGGCAGCCTGAGCATATTTTTTTTCTTTTTTGGTAGGCAATTACATATGTTGATTTTCGTTGGAAGTATAACATATACATATTATATATTGTAATACAACAAAACTTCTCTTGATTGTGTTGCTTTGCGTTTACTATTTGAAGATACAGTTGCCATCTTTAGAATAATGAGCTTTCCAGCTCATGAAAATGTCACATCATTATTTTTTCATTCATTCTTGTTCCACTTCTCTCAATAATTTTTATACTTTAATTATCTATTTTCTATCTTCTATGTAATTTATTCACAAACATGTTATATTTTTGATACTATTATAAATGGTTTTATAAACATAACCAGCACTTTAAAAGATGGTACAAATTCAGAAGATTGTACTATACAAATTCACAGTAATGAGTCCACCAACATCACCACCGTTGTGACTTCCAGCATCATTGATTAGTTTTACTTATTTTGGGGAGGGAGACTCTATATAAATGGTGTTCCAGAGCACAGAAGATATTCTGTCACAACTGACTTCTCAGTCTCTAAAGCTACTCATGCACGTCGTAGCCATGAAAATAGTCTCCAGTTTTGGAGAGAAGCTTTACTAATTCACCTTTCCCTTTTAAATCTTCAATTCATCTGGAATCTTTAATCCTTCTAGAATCACTTTTTACAAATGGTGTAATATGTGAAAAAAAGCTTAATTCAATTTTTCTTCTACTTGAATATCTAACTGATTCAGCATCAGCTACCGAGAACCTTTTTTTCCAATCGAGAAACCCAGTTTATCCAGCCTCGTATACTGAAAATATCAATCTTTCTTCCCTACATTTCTGTGGCACTTTCATTATAAATGGTGTGATTGTAGTAAATTGTATGATGTATCCTTGTTATAAACGGTGTGGTATATCATTCTGGATCCTTTCTGGGATCCCACTGGGTTAGTTGTCTGATTGTGTCAATATCACACATTTTCACCGTAATTTTATAATAAAACATAATATCTAGTACTGTACCTCCTCCAGTTCATCTTTGCTATTCATAGCTCTTTGAATTCTACATTCAAGAGTATGAATTTCCACATACATTTTAGAATCAGTTTTCAATCCACATGCATGCAGTCTTGCTAGAGTTTTAACTGCATCTACTATTTGGGAAGATAGAGTTGATATCTTTAAATGATGAGTCTTCTAATCCATAAACAAGGTACATTTATTGCATTTATTTTTTCTTTCTCTTTCCCTTCTCAGTAATATTTATTTTGTAATTTTCTGTGTAGAAGTTTTGCACATCTTTCATTAGATTTACTCTCAGATATTTAATATGTTTGATGTTGTTTTAAAAGATATTATTTGACTATTTCACTTACTATTTGTCAATTTCAAACCTAACTTGAATCAGCCAACCAACAGAATCAAGAGTAAAATATATATATTTTTAATCACTGAGTTTTGACATGGTTTTTTTAGGTTGGAATAATCCACTGTATACAGTGTCCCTCATCAGTTCAATGAAATTTTCCTTTAATACTAGTTTGCCCACAAAGTGGAAAAAAAAATGAATATTGACTTTACCAATATTGTTCTCCATCTAAACAGATGATCCTATCTTTTCTCCTTTATTTTATTAATGTAGTAAGTTATATTAATTAATGATTACTAATGTTACACTTTCTTACATTACTCAAAAAAAAATACTTGCTCTGTGCACTACTGGATTAATTTCACTACTGTTTGGATTCAGATTTTTTGTCTATGTTCTCAAAATAAATTTGTTTGCAAATTTCCTTCCTTAAAGTGTCTGTGCCTTGTTTTGGCATCAACTTATGCTTGCCATTAAAAAGTTCTGGGAACCATTCCCTCTGCTTCTCTTCCCAAAGGATTTTTTATAATAATAATGATATTGTTGCCCTAAATTTTTGGAAGGATTCAAAGTGAAATCTTTTTGACTGGGAGTCTTCCCAGTGGAAAGCTTAAATTGTGAATTCAATTTTAAGATACACAACTATTTACATTCAATCTTCCATCTTGGGTCAGCTTCAGTAGGTTGTGGTTTTTGAGACATTGGTTCATTTAATTTTAATCATTTTAGTTATAATCTTAATTGATAGATACTGTCCATATCTACCAAATAGAGATATATCCTTTTTATTTCTTCAAAAAGTTGCACTATCTCTCTTTTTTAATCAAGAACAGGTTTATCAAATTACAGTTTTAATAGTTTTCAACTTTCAAACCACCAAAATTTATTTTCTCTACTATGTATTTGTTTTCTTTTTCACTGACTTCTGCTTTTACTTTTCATTATGTCCTTTCTTCTACTTCACCTAGCTCCTTTTTCAATTTCTTCACATGGAAGTTTACATTGTTAATTTTTCAGACTTTCTTCTTTCCTTGTTAATGTATATCTACTGATTTTTCCTCACAGCACAGCTATAGGAACATCCTAAAAACTTTCACGCGATATTGTCATTATATTTTAGTCTAAAATGTTTTATCATTCCCATGTGATTTTTTCTTTGGCACATGGGTGATTTAAAAATGCATTGCTTAACCTGCAAATCTTGGAGATTTTAATAGTTACCTTTCTATTTTTGTTAATTTTGTTTCCAGCTTAATTATATTTTTGTCAGAACATATTCTCTATGATTTCATTTTCAAATCCTTTCAAATTTATTGAGATTTGCTTTGTGGCTCAGCATGTGGTGACCTATTTTGGAAAATGTTCCAAGTACACTTGAAAAGAACTGCGTTTTGCAGTTGTTGAGTGCAGTGGTGTGTGTGTGTGTGTGTGTGTGTGTGTGTGTGTGTGTGTGTGTAGACAGAGAGAATTACATATATTACATAGTATTTATCTTATATATTTATATACTATACCAAATCATTTAATTGTGTCAAGTTGTTTATTTATATAAGTTTCTAACACTGAATTTTTGTCTGCTTCATCTATTAGTTACTAAATGTGGTATATATAAATCCCAAATTATGATTGAATTCATCTTTCTGTCCCATAAGTTTCTTTTTTTTTTTAAGATTTTATTTATTTATCTCACAGAGAAAGACACACTGAGAGAGGGAACACAAGCAGGGGGAGTGGAGAGGGAGAAGCAGGCTTCCCCCTGAGCAATGAGCCCGATGCAGGGCTCAATCCCAGGACCCTGGGATCATGACCTGAGCTGAAGGTAGATGCCTAACGACTGAGCCACCTAGGTGCCCCTGTCCCATAAGTTTTTATAATATAACATAGTTGTATACAAATTTTAACATTGAAAACTTTTCTGTTGAATATCTCTGTAAATAATCATCTCTGTAAATATTTGACTCATATTAGTAATTTTACAGCATTATGTTGGTTACTATTTGCACTATTCATCTTTTCCTTCAACTATTTGAACTATTTTTTCTTTTCTTTCTTTTTCTTTCAACTATTCTATGCCCTTATATTAAAGATACATCCCGGGGCACCTGGGTGGCTCAGCAGGTTAAAGTTTCTGCCTTCGGCTCAGGTCATGATCTCAGAGTCCTGAGATGGAGCCCCACATCGGGTTCTCTGCTCAGCAGGGAGCCTGCTTCCCCCTCTCTCTCTGCCTGCCTCTCTGCCTACTTGTGATCTCTCTCTCTCTCTCTCTGTCAAATAAATAAATAAAATATTTTTTTAAAAAAATGATCTTCTTTAAAAAAATTAAAATATTAAAAAAATAAAGATGCATCCCATGTAAGCAATCCATGGCTGTTTGGTTTTTAATTCCGTCTTTATAATTAACCTTGTCTGTGAATTTAGATTAATTTCTACCACCATACTATTTGCATTCTAATTTGTCCCATCAGTGCTTTCTTTCTTCTGTTCTCATTTCTTGCCTTTTCTGGATAATTCGTGTATCTTTATTTCTTCACTCCTCACCTTCTATTAGCTTATTAATAATGCATTCTATTATTATTGTTATTCTTGTTTGTGGTTCTTTTTGCTATTGTGGTAAAATATACATAACATAAAATTGACCATTTTTTCCAGCATACAGTTCAGTGACATTATTACATTCACATTGTGCAAACATCACCACCATTCATTTCCAGAACTTTTTCTTCATTTTCTTGAACTGAAACTCCACACTCACTGAACAGTTGCTCTTCATTCACCCTCCACTCAGTTTCTGGCACCCACCATTCCACTTCTGTCTTTAGGAATGTGACGACTCTAGGTACCCGATTAAGAGGAATCATACAGTATCTGACCTTTCGTGATGGGTTTATCATGCCATTTAGCATAAAGTCCTCAAGGCTGATCCATGTTGTAGCACATGTTAGAATTCTCTTGCTTTTTAAGGATGAATCCTATTTCATGTTGTGTTTATCCATTCATCTGTCGATGAACTTTAGATTGCTTCCACCTTTCGATTACTGTGAATAATGTTGTTATAAACTTGAGTGTACAGATGTCTCCAAGACCCTACTTTCAAGTTTTTGGGGTATATACCCAAAAGTGGAATTGCTGGATCATATGATAATTTAATGTTTAATTTTTTGACGAGACATAACATTTTCTACAGCAACTGCACCCATTTCATTCCCACTCAGCACTACACAAGTGTTCTCGAGTCTTCCACATCCTCACATTTTTAATAAATTCAATTTTCGAGTGATATCCTCCTTCTTTTCATCTATTTTTGATGTAATGGTGATTTTTTTAATATTTGTCTGATAACTTCCATAGCTAAAGTCATACAGTTTGTTTTATTGTCTGTTTGACTTCCATATTTTCTCTCACCTTCTTCCCCTTCATATTTAGTAATATATCTGGAAAATAATGAATCAGATATATAAGATTTTAGAAAGGGCATGTTTGGGGCACCTGAGCAGCTCAGTCATTAAGCTTCTGCCTTTGGCTCAGGTCATGGTCCCAGGGTCCTGAGATCGAGCCCACATCGGGCTCCCTGCTCAGCAAGAAGCCTGCTTCTCCCTCTCCCACTCCTCTTGCTTGTGTTCCCTCTCTCGCTGTGTCTCTCTCTGTCAAATAAATAAATAAAATCATAACAATAAAATAAAATAAATAAAATAAAGGGCATTTGGTTGTAAAGAATTTTTGCAAGCAAATCTGGATTTCCAAAAGAACTCTCTCACCATTAAACAACAAAGAAACAAAAATCCACAAAAGGTATTTAAAGGGACCAGGGGTAAGGGGAACTCCAATGGAAGATTAACAAAATCACTGGGTTTACAATTAATCTCTTCCTGGTGAGAAGGAAACAATATTCTCACAAGATTATCTTACACATAAAAGATATGTCTTCAGACATCACTACTGCAAAAGTTTTTTCTGTTAGGAAGTCAGAAATTACAAGTGGAAGCTGTATCAGTTTGGATTTTCCAGAAAAAACAGAACCAATAGGAAATTTTATACAGAGATAGAGCTGGGTAGATGGATAGATAGATAGATGATAGACCGATCTATCCAAAGATGTCTAACATAAGAAATCAGCTCATGTGATTATGGAGGCTGAGAAGTCCAAGACAGCAGATGGTATACTTCTAGTCCAAGTCTGAAGGGCTGAAAGCCAGACGAACCAATACTGTAAGTTCCAAACCAAGGCCAAGTCCAAAGGCAAGAGAACAATGTCTCACCCAAAGACAGTCAGGCACAGAGACAATTATTTCTTACTCAACTTTTTCTTCTACTCAGGCCTTCAAGACACAAACACCCTCAGAGACACACCTAGAAATAACGTTTAACCAATTATTGGGGCCTTCACTGATGGTGCAATCAAATTAACACAAAAAATTAACCAGTATATCAGCATTTTTTTTTTACTTTTCTTTTTTTAATTGACGTATAATAGCCTAGGTTTTATTTATTTGGGAGGAACTACAGCTGGAAAGCAAACCCTTTCACATTCATTTGCTTTATATTCCTTCGTTCTGTTTTTATCTCAGGATATAAATTTGTTTGTTTTCCTAACTAGAACATGATGAGCACACTGATCCATAATTCATTGTGAAAGGAGAGCAAGAGGTCAGTTTTTTGTTTTGTTTTGTTTTTTTATTAATTTTATTAACACATAGTGTATTATTTGCCCCAGGGTACATGTCTGTGAATCATCAGGCTTACACATTTCACAGCACTTAACAGCACATACCCCCCTCAATGTCCACAACCCAGCCACCCTATCCCTACCCCCCCACCGCCTCCCAGCCACCTGTAGTTCGTTTCGTGAGTCTAGGAGTCTCTTATGGTTTGTCTCCCTCCCCATCCCTTCCTGTTTCATTTCTCTTCCCCACCCCCCCAAACTCCCACCTTGCCTCTCGAATTCTTCATATCAAAGAGATCATGTGATAATTGTCTTTCTCTGACTGACTTATTTCGCTTAGCATAATACCCTCCAGTTCCATCCACGTCATTGCAAATGGCCAGATTTCGTTTCTCTTGATGCAAGAGGTCAGTTTTGCTTCTGCATGTCATTTGTTAGTTCATATCTAGCCCTGGAACAAGGTGTTTCTGTTCACTGATATTGGCCCATTTATAGTAGACAAGAATCTTTGATCTTGATCATCATTGACATTAACGTTCTAGCTTATTGGTTTAGAAGTCCTGGAGTGTTCAGATTAACCACTATATTGATTGCTACTATTTCTATTTTCCTACCAATTCTTCATGTCATCTCAGGGTAATACTTGGGTCTCTCTGCAAAACAAACTCTAAAAATCTGTTTTCAAAGATCTAGTTAATCAAAATATTTACCAAAACAAAACAAAAGCAATGTTATAGTTCTGATACATCATACTGTGACTCTCTTGCCTTAGTGAAATAGTTAAATAAATTAGTGAATTTAATTTAAATTAGGTGAAATATAACAGACTCTGAAACAACACAGGTTTGAACTATGTGGGTCCACTTATACAGATTTTTTTGCAATAAATGTAGTACAGAATTGTTAATGTATTTTATCTTCTTTGTGATTTTCTTAATAACATTTTCTTTCTCTTTAGCTTACCTTATTGTAAGAATATAGTTCACAATACATATAACCTACAAAATATGTCGGTCGACTGTTTATGTTATTGATAAGGCTTCTAGTTAAGTAGATTATTAGTAGTTAAGCTTTTTCAGAGACAAAAGTTAAATGCAGATTTTCGACTGGAGGGAGCGGGGAAGAGATGGTGCCCCTAACCCCTTTGTTGTTTAAAGAGCCAACGGTAGTTGAACAAATTATTTTTTATAAATTACCCATCTAAAACTTAAAAGTATTTCATATATATGTAATATATGTATATATAATACATTACATATGCGTGTGTTTGTGTGTGTGTGTACATATATATATATATGTACATATAAATTTTAGAAGAGTATTCTTCTTCTAAGGAGGGACAACTGGGTGGCTCAGTCAGTTAAGCATTAGACTCCTGATTTTGGCTCAGGGCATGATCCCAGGGTCCTGGGATAGAGCCCCACATTGGGTTCTCTGCTCAGCAGGAAGCCTGCTTCTCCCTCTCACACTTCCCTTGTTTGTGCTTCCTCTCTCACTGTCTCTGTGTGTCAAATAAATAAATTAAACTAAAAAAAAAAAAAAGAGTCTCTCTTTCAACAGCCCCAACCCTTCTCTTTCCCTCTTTAAAAAAAAAAAGAAGAAGAAAGAAAGAAGGAAAGAAAATTAGGGAAATTTCCACACTTGATAATGATGGTTCTTTATCTTATGGAAGAATTTATCTCTCAAAGTTGTTTCTTAAAAATATATTTGAAAGGATAAAATGTTCCATGAGGAAATCATAATAAAATCTGCACATTAGATATGACAGCTTCTATGTAAAACACTTCTGCAGGAATTCCAAAGGCTCTACTAAAATGTCTGGCATTTCTGTAAAACCTTAGTAGATATTTTTGGTATAACATAACATTACCTCAAGGAATTCCACAAGCTGTCCCTCCCTACATCTGTCAGCAGAGTTCTTGTCAAACATGGGTCACGAAATGTGGCTGAGGGCTGCAACTCCTTCAGTCAAAACTGGTGATGTGAAGTTGTCATATATTACAATTGTGTCCCGCAAGGGAACTGAGAGAGTATTATTTTAATCCCTTAAAATTCCAGATGAAGAAATAGGTTTAGAGAAAGTGGAAAGATGTTAGGTTCACACAACTAGTTAGTGGCAGAACTAATCCCAAAGGAACGCTATTCATTAGCTTTAAAAACTTTCCCACAGACATACATTTAAGACAAAGAAGTTTATACCCTGAAAGTCTAGACAGGTAAATGGTAGTGATTCACAAGAAGCAGAACATTTCTTGGAAGTAACTGAAGCCATGTGAATTTTTCAGCCTGTGTAGAATATAACTGTCTCTTTTAATGTAAACATAATGTTTTGAATGTCTTACCAATAAAAAAAGAACAAAATTTAGGCAGAATAAAGAGAGCTAATACAGTGTGGTAGGCACACAGTCCAGGTTGTTTGGTTTTCTGGTTGTTGTTTTGTTTTTGTTTTTGTTTTCTACCCTTGGCTGATCAACAACCCTTCCAGAGGATACAATTATCTGAGTTTCAGAAACAAAAAATGACTGTGTCCTATGTCATTAATTTGATCAAGTGTGTTCATCAGGTGGAGGTAATTTTAAGAAGCCTATGAAACAACAGAAGTGATGTGAGATTTCAAAATAGGCATTGGCAAATCTAGGCAAGTCTAAAATGCCATGAATTTTTATCAAATTCTACTACTTCGTGAATAAACTGACTTATATGGCATGTTTTCCTCATAACATAAGCACTAAGATATAAGTTAGGGAAGAATGGATATATGAGCTAAAAGATAGCCCACTAGCCCCGTGCAAGACTCTTAATGCCCATCCTTACTACTTTGTATTTCTGTATTCAACTCTTCAGGGTCCAAAACCCATCATTCTACTTTTTTTTTTTTTTTTCCAGAAAGGTAAGGCCCAAAGCTGCAAAGAGACAACTGTCCATCTCTAAGTTTGCATAGAGAGAAATGAATTATCTCTCTCTTTTCTTCATTAAAACTTCTTTTCTTATCTCAGAAAATTTCAAGTAGATGTTAGGAAGAATGCAACCTGATTAAATAAACACAAGTAAAGCACACATAGCTAAATATAAAATATTTTTATTATTATATTTTTTTAAAATATATTTTATATTTAGCTATATAAACTAGGTAAATAAGTATATAAAGTTACATATAGTCTGGTTAAATTTCCCCAGGATTAGGTGTAATTTGAAAGGAGGACTTAATCTTAGCTCAAATAAATTTGTAATTAGCAGAGAATCTGAAAATTCAAGTATAGTAGTAACAGAAAGGGCTGGGAATGTTATATGGCAGTCTTCTTTAAAAAAGAGAAAGATTTTATTTATTTATTTGAGAGGGAGAAAATAAGAAGCATGAGTGGGGGGTGGGGAGAGGCAGGCTCCTTTCTGAGCAGGGAGCCCCGTGCAGGGCTCACACTCCAGAGGCTTGATCCCAGGATCCTGAGATCATGACCTGAGCTGAAGGCAGAGGCTTAACCCACTGAGCCACTCAGGTGCCCCATTATAGGGAGTCTTCTTGCTGTCACTACTCAGCTGTTCCGAGTTGTCGTCACCTGTAGCTCTTGAGGCTATCTTCTTCTAAGCCAGTTTTCACACCAGGGTAAGAGGAAAGCCAAAAAGCAGTAGTGCCCCGATTTCAGATTGTTGTTTTTTTTTTTTTAAATGTCAGAAATGCAGTTTTTTGGTTTTTTTTTTTTAAAGATTTTATTTATTTGATAGAAAGAAACACAGCAAGAGAGGGAACACAAGCAGAGGGAATGGTAGCGGGAGAAGCAAGCTCCCGCCGCTTCTCTGGGTTTCCCTGTATGATTTGCTCCTGCACTCTCAAGGCTCGTGAGTCTGAGCTGCTTGCTTCATGGCCCTGTAACGTTTTCTTATGAGACTTTGCTTCCCAATCCCTTTCAACCAGGTGCTGCTCAAGGTCCAGAGGATGAAAAAGTCCGTGTCACTTGGGGAAGAGAGTTATGGCCAGCTTTCTTCATGCGGTAACTGCCTGGCTTTGTCTCCAACTTGTCTATGGAAAGTTTTCATGGTGCTGTGCCTGGTTCCACTTTCGCAGGCTTTCAACTGCTTACAAAGAATGATAACAATTAATTCTGTTTGTAAGATGGGGCAGCTGGGAGGGTTCGCTTGATATAAGATTCCTCTAAGGAGAGGTTATTAATGAAAAAATTGCTGATTTGAGTCCACACGTATTCCTTGAGGAGTTAAGCAATTTCACCTGCTAACTGGCCCCTATGGATGTGGATAATTAAAAGCAGACAATTCACAAAATATTAACAGCCAGCAATTTGAAACCTATAAGAAGGGTGTTGACCTATCTTCACAATGTTTCCACCCTTTGGATTCCCTGGAGAAATTAAGAAATATTGGCTGATACTGATCCTTGCTGTAAAGAGCAACTTTTGTGGGTTATTCTGCCAAGAATCTGTTGTTTTAAGCAATTCACAAGGAGGGCCGGATTGGTATGCATTCTCCCTACTTGAGTATTTCTGGTTTGAATTATTCCTTGCAACAATCAGTTCTGGCGGAAAAGCGAATTTACAGTGTACCGGTATTTAGATGGTGGGAGTAGGGGGCTGTTTCCAATTCCAAGCTATATTGAGGAGTAATTAGTTGCAGTGGAATAGATCTTTCCAGAGATAAGGGCAATTGGCTTCCTCTTTAAAATGCTTTTCATCAGCAAGATTGTTTTCTTTTAAATGTGGGCCATCACCCCCCTCTTCTGCATGCGTGTGTGTGTTTCATCTTCCAAAGCATAACAAACAACATTCTGAAAGTTACATTTAAAATAGATGTTTATTTACATTTGTAAAAGTACATAGATAACATCGGTAATCCGACACACCAATGTATAAAAAAAAATTTATCCTGCAATTTGGGGGAAAATCTTATTTTTTACCCTATATTTGTACAATGAAGAATTTAAAACTTTATTATTCTCTTTATTATTTTAAAACTCTTTGTTATTCGTCTTTCCAGTGACCTACTAACATTCTTGCACCATTGCAGGAGTCTTATTTCAAAAAAGTCCAGATCTTATCCAATTAGCAATTACTAGAAATAAAACTATTGACTAGATTTTTTTAAGGCTTGCTGTGTGATAGTAACATTTTCTGGAAATTAAGCCACTTATGTAGAACAGTCAAAGGAACCAGGTTTTAACCATTCTTTTGGAATCTGAGTTTGTAAAATCCCTAAGATGGACCTATACGTACCTTTTCTGAGTTGAAGATTTTGTCACTTTAATCTGGGCCTCCTCTTCACAGAGATTTCAGATAAACTGAACTACCAGCAATATTGGAGCTCAAACTTGTCCACTTGAAATTCTTATTGTTATTGAATTATTTATACTTAAAACACAGGTGTTTTAATTAGTCATGTAAGGAATGTATATGTTTTCCCAGTACTTTCTGCAGTCACCAAACCAACTGAAAATTTCCTTTTCATTGTAGCCTAGCATAAGAGCAAAATTTTTAATTTTGTAAGCTTTGATTTTTCTGTCAACTTTATATTTATCCATTGTAGTCATAACCTAAAACTTCACAGAAATGATGCAGGGATGTGATGAAGTTTGAAATATAGGTTGAATTTATCACTCATCGTCAACAGTCAAAATGATTCCAATAATAGTGATTTAAAGGGGCACCTGGGTGGCTCATTGGGTTAAGCCTCTGCCTTCAGCTCAGGTCATGATCTCAGGGTCCTGGGATCGAGCCCCACATCGGGCTCTCTGCTCAGCAGGGAGCCTGCTTCTCCCTCTCTCTCTGCCTGCCTCTCTGCTTACTTGTGATCTCTCTCTCTCTCTGTCAAATAGATAAAATCTTTAAAAAAATAGTGATTCAAAAATAATGAAAAATATTAATTATTAAACTAATTTCTACCAGGTTTTATGATAAATATTATATATACACATAAAAATTTGTATTTCATCTCCAAATAATAAAGGAAAAATAAGGCACAATTTTAGTCTTTTTTCCTCTAGACTGATAGAGATATGGAGCATCAGGGAGGTTATATAATATGTCTAGGTACTTACAGGGACTAAGTAGGAAAGGGAATATTCTGGCCATATTCCTCACCACCACACCATCAGATTTTGTGTTTATATCATCAGTGAATCCCAGAAAAAAAATATACATTTGATTTTTGGACAACACAAGGGTTAGGGGCACTGACTGCCTACACAGTCAAAAATCACATGTAACTTTTGACTCCCCTAAAACCTCAGCTACTAAACGCCTACTGTTGGCTGGAAGTCTTACCAATAATATAGACCATCAATTAACTCATTTTTTTTATGTTATGTGTATTATATACTACATTCTTATAATAAAGCAAGCTAGATAAAGAGTGTTATTAAACAAATCATAAGGAAAAGAAAATCCATTTAAAGACGCCTGGATGGCACAGTCAGTTAAGCAGTCACCTCTTAGTTTCGGCTCAGGTTATGGTCTCAGGATCCTGGAATCGAGCCCCAGGTCGGTCTCTGTGCCATCTGCTTGAGACTCTCTCTCTCTTCCTCTGCCCCTTTCCCCACTTGCACAGGCTCTCTCTCTTTCTAAAACAAATAAATCTTTAAAAAAAAAAAGAAAAGAAAATACATTTATAGTACTATAGGTATATTTACTGAAACAAACAAACACATACACACAAACACACACACACACACACACAAACACGTAAGTGGACTGGCATAATCCAGGCCTGTGTTGTCCAAGGGTCACCTGTACATATATATGCATAAAATATATAACCATATATTAATCCCCTGAACAAAAGAAGTAATTATGAAAGTTGAAAGAGGGTAGATTCTAAGGAGAGAAACAAGATGAGAAACAAGAAGATAGGGATAGAGAGTCTGGCTTGGGATGGGACTTCCATTTTAAGAAGAGAAGGCTAGAGGGGCACCTGGGTGGCTCAGTCATTAAGTGTCTGCCTTTGGCTCAGGTCATGATCCCAGGGTCCTGGGTTCAAGCCCCTCATTGGGCTGCCTGCTCGATGGGAAGCTTGCTTCTCCCTCTCCCATTTCCCCAGCTTATATTCCATCTCTTGATGTGTCTCTCTCTGTCAAATAAAAAAATAAAATATTTTTTTAAAAAAAGAGAGAGAGAGAACTAGAGCAGCATTACAGAAAAGGTGTCCTTCTGACTCAAGTCCTACGGCATTGGGAATGGGAGAAAGAAGATACCTGAGGGACAGGAAACTTTCAGTGAAAAATCCCTAAGGAAGCAAGATTCCCAGAGTGTTTAAGGAGTAGCAAGAAAGCCAATGTGACTGAGGGATAATAAATAAGAACTGGATAGTGGAAGATAAAACCAGAAAGGTAAGGGCATTCATAGGCCTTTATAAGTCATTGTTGAATTTTGACTTTTATTTGGAACGAAATATGAAGCCATTGGGAGGATTTGAAAAGAGAAATTAGGGAACCCTGGGTGGCTCAGTGAGTTAAGGTCTCTGCCTTTGGCTCAGGTCATGGTCTCAGGGTCCTGGGATTGAGCCCCGCATCGGGCTCTCTGCTCAGTGGGAGAGCCTGCTTCCCCCCGCCCCCCACCTGTCTCTCTGCCTGCTTGTGATCTCTCTCTCTGTCAAAAAAATAAATAAATCTTTAAAAAAAAGAAAAGAGAAATTATATGATGTAACTTATAGCTGAATAACACCACTTAACATATGTGTTGCAAATAGGCGAGGAAATGTGGGTTAGTTAAAAAAAAAAAAAGAGCAGCGATTCAGCTAATACAGTTGCTCAGTCGAGAGATGTGAGAGATGTTAATGTCTTGGATCAGAATAGAAGCAGTGAAAGTGGAAAGAGGTTATTTTGAAGATGAGCTAATTGTATTCAGAAGTAGATTGTGCCTGGGATATGACGGAAAGAGGAGGTGAGATGGGATGTGGTCTAGAGCACAAGTGGAGGGTTTGGTATTAGGTAGGTCTTCCCTTGGGGGTGAAAGTTGGTTAAAGTTCTTTTCTGATTGCTTCACTTTTCTCAGTCAAATAGAAGTTCATCAGTTCAGCGTGAAGATGTGTTAGGAAGTTCTAGAAGTTGAAGGAGAGAAAAGACACGAAACGATCATCTGGGAAAGCAGAAATGTAAGTGGACCAGCAGATACAGTACGAAGCGGCTTGAAGTTATGGATTGTAAATTTAATATGAGATCAGACAGAACAGTTCTGTGTTTGATTCCAGCCACATCAAGATGCGGGTGCAGATATGAAGGATCTGGAGAGTTGGATTCTACCAAGGTTGGGATTTTGCCAAAGTAATCGATTATGCGAAAGAGGGACAAGGCAGTTGAAAACTATATGCAAAGAAAAGCTTTAGGTTGATTATAGAATTGAGGTTGAGTAAGAAGGCAAGTGAGAACATCAAGTAAAGCCACCATATAATTTATTGTCTAAAATAGGGCATTATTCATTCTTATGCTGAGATAACTAACAAGTTTAACCCAACTGTCTCCTATGCAAACCAGAACATATGGCCATTATAACCTGAAGGGACGTGGGACAAGGAAAAGGCCTTGGGATTGTTGGAATCAGGGTGCTGGAAGGGATGGGCTAAAAAGGTGGGAGGTGAAGGTCAGAAGGTGGTACTTGAAATTGATAGTTTGGAAGGTTTGCAGTTGCTGTTAACAGTAAAATCATACCTACGTGGCTGAGTGACTGAGTAGGTAGAGAGCAAAATAACTGTAAAGGAAGTCAAAACCAGAGAGCTCATCTATGGAAAGATCCACACAGTTGTTTTCAAGCACAAAAACTAGGAAAGGAGTACTTTGGAGAGAGTGGTATTTACTAGGGGCTAATATTTTCAGGGAACTAAAGGCTTTGTCTTGGGATCAGTAGCTACTTGCCAATATTAATAATGTTATAATCTGAAGACTTACTATTTAAGATTGGGGGAATTTAGAGAGGAGGAAGTAAGAATTGTCTCAAAGAAGCAAAGAAAGCAAAGAGCATTTCTAGGCCCATGAGACCAAGTTTGTTGGACCAACACAGCTGCACCTGACACCACAAGAGAAGCTGTGTGCCAATGAGCCAGGTTTCAGAGCAAGAAGGCAAAGAAAACTGTCATAAAATGATTAAGGATTGAGGAATTTGGCTGTGTCATCGAAACGGGGGAAAGGATGAAAATAATCCTGAGTGGGAGGGACGGAAGTCGGGAGTGGGCGGTGGGCTCAGAATAACAATGTTCACTCTGAAGGGAGATTAGAGACATAGGAAAATGAGGTGACTGACACCTCAGAGATAAAAGGGGCGATGAGATTGGGCCTTTTAGTCCCCGGGCAGATAATGATGCTCAATCCATTTTCACCAAAATGAAGTAACTGAGCCTATTTTGTTTTGTATTGCATTTTAAGGAGTCTTTAAGGCTCTCATTCTTTTTAATCTAAGAAAATAGTAATACAATTTTAATTTGGGGCAACACTGTTACCTATTTCAATATTTTAGTAAATGTAATACTATTGGAAAAAGATTTTAATTAGCATAGATTTGAATAAACTATCAAACAAACACCATTGCACGATACATTCAATTTTTTAATTAAAAACTCTACCAGTACTTAATAGTGGGTTACTTATTTTAACATATTGAAAGCTATTTAGACTAAAACCCTAAGTCAAGGGGAACGCAAATATTTGGATGACTAATAACAGCAAAGGAAAAATTCAGTATTGGATACCTCTGTTTTTTCATTTAGACAAACAGAATGACAAAAATAAAGCTGTCTGTGTAAATGTATGATTATTAACTCATTTTCAGTGACTCTTCAGAACAACTGAGATTTTATCTCTGCGCTGTTTATCATTTGAGGGGGGAAAAAAAAACAAGAAGGAATTCCAGGTTCTAGAACTGAACAAAGCAAAATAAGTTCACATAATTTTGTAAAAGGAGACTAACTGAATCCGTACATTTGGAGGGGCTGTCTCATCTCCGGTCAATGGCTAAAACCAGTGATTCTGCATTCCTATGGTTTCCACTTTGGCATTGTGATTTGCTCTTGATCCCACATGTACATATTTTTTCCACATTTGTTATTTTCATAGATCTAGCTGATAACTTAAGAATTGTTCTGTCATATGCTGTTACAGAATTAGTGGGTGCTAGTCTAATATCTGTTTCAACAAAAGTGAATATAAAAATACATTGGTTGCAAATATATGCCTGAATGGGTTAAGTGGAGGGTTCTCCCAAAGTACTCACAAATGACTATGCTGTTTTCCAAATATGTGTTTTATTATACTTTGAAGAGTAGAAGGATCTCTTTAGATGCTGTCTTAGTATGAATGCCAATAGGAATGGCTTGTGGCTAAGACATTCCTTCCCACACAAGCCCCAAATGTTAGGGCAGCTGTCTTCATAACAGGTTAAGATGTCCCTTAAAATGTCCCTTTGCTCTCAATGGCCAATGTGAAGTTTAAAAAGAGTCAGAGTAGGAAGTGGGAAAGTAACATTAAAAAAAAAAAAGTCATGTAAATAGCTTCCACTCTTCACCTAATTGCAAATGCCTAGCTTTGGCTCACTGCTTCTTTCCAATCTTTGGTGAAGAGAAGAACAACTGACGATCAATGGCGTTCTTTCAAGGAATCATGGAAAATTTCCCCCCTCAACCACTTTAGATTTGGCATGTGCTATGTATTGTTTTATATATTTTATCAATATGGGGTCAAAGACCCATCTATATCAAAGGTGATAAATTTTGTTCCAGACATCTACTGTGGAAGTCAATGTAAAATTATTTTACCCTTTATCCTTAGCTTGTATGTTGGGATGGCATTTCTGATGGACTCTGTGTCTCCTGAACATTTCTTCAGTCATAAATTTCCCATCCTATCTTATGATTGCCTGCTGTAGAAAAGCATGAAAATGAGACAATATGTATTCCCCATAGTTGATATAGCCTGCGTCTTTTATTTTTTATTTTTTTTAAGATTATTTATTTATTTATTTGACAGAGAGAGGGATCACAAGTAGGCAGAGAAGCAGGCAGAGGGAGAGTGGGAAACAGGCTCCCTGCTGAGCAGAAAGTTCCATGTGGGGCTCGATCCCAGGACCTTGAGATCGTGACCTGAGCCAAAGGCAGAGACTCAACTCATTGAGCCACTCAGGAGCCTTTTTTTTTATTTTTTAAAGATTTTTTTTTATTTATTTGTTTGAGAGAGAGAGAAAGCAAGCATGGGTGGTGGGAGAGGAGGAGGGAAAGGGAGAAGCAGACTCCCCACTGAACAGGTAGCCTGATACAGGGCTTTATCCCAGCACCCTGGGATCATGACCTAAGATGAAGGCAGACCTTAACTGACTGAGCCATCCAGGGACTCTAGTCTGTTCATTTCAGACAAGATTCAGCAGCTAAACTGTTCTCCATTTTTTTGCAGTTCTTGGATGCCTAGTCTTAAGTTGGGTGTGAATGTCTCTGGGTTTCCATTAAATTTACTAAGAGTCTTGCTTTAAGATTAGGGAAGTGGATAAGGGCCTAGAAAAATGTGTCTTATCACCCGTAGCTTGATCATGTGAAACATTTGAGTAGGAGCTATTAGGCTCCAGAAATTGGTACCTTCAAAATGGAAACATTCCATGAACTCACCCAGCTTTCTTAAGAATACATTCCCTTCCAGAAACTTCCCCTACACTCGTACACACAGGCACGTGCGTGCACACACACACACACACACACACACCTTGTATTTCAGTAATAAATGTTCTAGTCACCACTCAGATTTTTCTAATTGCATATGTCAAAACAGAGTCTCTTCCCTGTTTTAGTGAACTTTTAGTGTAAAGAGATGTTGCCTGAGCTACTGACTTTGGCTCAAGCACTTCTATCAACTTTTAAAGATCAGATTAGTATCACTAACTCTATTGGTTTTCTAGGGCTGCTGGAACAAGCACCATAAACTAGATGACTTACACAGCAGAAAGTTATTCCTCAGAGTTCTAGAAACTAGAAACTCAAAATCAAGACGCCAACACCATCGGTTTCTTCCGAGGGCTATGAGGAAGAATATAGTCCATGCCTTTCTTGTTTCCTGGTGGTTTGCCAGAAGTCTTTGGCCTTCTTTGGTTTGTGGCAGATTATCTCCAATCTTCATATGGTATGTTCCCTATGTGCCTGACTGTAACCAAATCTTCCCTTTTTATGAATTCATCATCATATTGTACTAGGGGTCAACCGTACTCTAATATAACCTCATCTACAATGATTACATCTGCAATGACCTATTTTCAAATAAGGTCACACTGTAAAATACCAAAGGTTAAGATTTCAGTGTATAAATTTAAGGGAGACAAAATTCAACCCCTAAAACTGACCAATAGGTCCTTGGAGGTAATAGATCTTTGATTCATCATTTGATATTGTTTCTAGTCTCCCAAGTTCAAGTTTTTCCATTCCTGTTACTTATTTGCACCTGGAATACACAGAGCTCCAATGCATTCTCATCTACTCTTTGAAACAAGGGCAGTCACTTATTTATTCAATAAACACATTTTTCAAGCATATAATATCTTCTAGGTACAAGGGACAATGTATAAAACAAACACTAAACACGTACAGCTCTGATAGATGTTCAGTCAAATTAGAAAGTCAAAAAAGCATAGAGAATGTTTTAATTGAGAAATTTTATATATTAAAGAAAATACATTTGTCTTCTACATACAGAACACTAAAGAAGTCAAGAACTCGAATTTCCATGCCTTCCCCAAAGTTTAATTTTTCACTCTTAATCATCAGGTTAGGGGACAATCTGACATTCCAAAGGGAATAGTTCCTAGCAAGAGAAAACAGACTCCATAAGAGTGTATTCTTGAGGGCTCACTGAGCATCTGTAGTCCAGGAGCCACAGGAATATATTTTTTTTTTGCTTGGATTATATTCTTAAGACCATGAGCAAATGTTTTTCAAAAATGTGAATGGAGAAGTTTCACTCTAGAAATGATTTTCCTTTTGGGCTTTGTTCTTTGCCACAAGTAGTTTAAGCAAACCATTCTTCAAAAGGCACACTGGGATAAGATTCAAACAGACCGCAGAGCCCATGGGAATCATGCAGATTAGGAAAAAGGAGAAAAATGCATTAAGTACCAAAATAGCAACAAGGATACAGAGAAGCTAGGATAGAATGGAATCTCTGACTTGATGGTGACTCTGGCCCCAAGGTGAGCAGGCAGATCCAATTCTTAAACCAAGAGTAGGTAGCTTAATATCACTGTTTGCCATGTATTATTAGGAAATATCTGTATGATAGATATGCCTCATTTTGGATTTTTTGTTGTTTACAATAAAGAATTATGAAATCTTAAAAAAATCAACTGCAAAGGAAAGAAAAGCTTCATTCTTTAAGAAAGATCTGAAAAGTTTCAAGTATCTCACTTCATTGGCATTGGTAGTTCCAAAGCAAGGATATTTTTCAATTTCTAAGAAAGTCTAATGTAATGATGGGTATACTAGGACACAAAACTGAGACCCTACAGCATGCCAGGCTGAAAGTAATTAAGAGTTTTTGTCTTTGGTCTGAAAGGGAGAAACATTAAAAAGTCACCAATCTTGGGAAGAGAATGCAGTCATAGCTTAACTTGACTAGGTATTTTCATGTTACTCTGCAAAATGAATACAGCTGTCTTCACTTCCACCAGAAATGCATGAAAGTTCCTTTGATTCCATGTGACTGGGGACATATGGCTACTTCTGGCCAATTATTGGGGATAGAAATGTCATATATAATTTACTTGCCAATCCAAATGTCCATCCCCCCCAATCCCAACTCTATCCCCACCCACACTCTCTCCCCAGAGGGATCTCCTTTTCCCACTGGCATGACCAACAATGTTAGCTGTGCTGTATCAGCCTGGGTCTCTGAGCACAGTGAGCAGAGGACTACTGTTGACTCTGTAATATGCATGTAGCATGAGCAATAAATAAACCTACAGTGAACGAGCCACCAACACTTTGGTGTTACTCATCTTCATAGCTTATACTAGTCCATTCGGACACACTACATAACCATATCAATATTTGACATTAGCTGCATTCATAATTTTTTCCAGTCTTAGATGTATACGTTTATATTCTTATTGTTTTTTTAATGTGAGTTTCCCAGCTACATAATATTCTGTGTATCTTATCATATGATTGTAGATTTTTGTGTTTCTTCTTCAACTTTACTGTTCATTGACACTGCCCATTTTATTTTGTTATCTCTACATACCATTGATTTTCATGAGTTTTACTAATGTTTTTTATTAACCTCTTTTTAGTTTTAGACATTGCAAACATTTTCTTCCATTCTGGCAACTTGTCTCTAACTTTATGCTATCCTTTTCGGAAAAGAAATCCTTAATTTTTATAGTGTCAAATTGTTAATTATTTTGCCATTAATGTTTTAAGAAATTCTTTCTCATCTCTAGGCTGAAAAGATAAATTCCTTTAAAAAAAAAGATGAATTCTTACTTTTCCTTGTAATAACTTTATAATTTTCTGCTTTTCATATTTACTTCTTTAATCAGCCTAAGTTTTACTTTCTCCCAAAAAGTAGTTTTCTCAATACCATGTATTTAAACAATCTGCCCTTTTACCATTTAGTTGTAAAGCCAGATTTCTTGTATTCTGAGTTCTCATATATTTGCAATGTGATCACTGACTCAAATTTGCTAAGTATTTCCACTTGGGGATCTCATTTGGCAAGCAAGGTCATTTCCTTCTGGGTTTTTTCATTTTGTGGCTGGTGGTGCCCACCTATAGGAATTGGAACAAGGCAGATGAACACAAACACTTCCATCATTGTATAAACAACAACATCAGTTGATAACTTCTCATACTGGGTTAATTAGCTTAGCTGGACACCAAAATTGCATGAATATTCTACACCATGTTAGGAAGAGGTAAAGTATAGGGTGTTTGGCTTGGATTCCTTAGAAGCAAAACCAGAGATAAGAATTTATATAGAAGGCATTTAGTTTGGGAAGTAAAAGAGCCCTGGTAGGAAAATTGGGAAGTAAGACAGAGAAGGCAGGTAACAGGATAGCTACCTCTGTTGGGACTAGAGCTTAACCCCATTGGGAAAACTCTGGGATTCAATGCAGAACACAGGCTTTGCAGTTATCAGACATGAGGGTGAAGGAGTTGGGGTATTTCCAAACAAAAAGTCATTGTTTGGGGACTGCATTACTGGACTTCAGTGGGCAGAAAAGAAGTTCCGGCACCAGGAGAAAGCTCTTAGGCCCAGATACTGATAGCTGATGGTATGCAGGTACATGGTGTCCACTGAGGAAGTAAGGGTGGGTGTAGATCATAATGGCATAACCTGATTTCATAAGAAGGGAAACACAGGATCTTAGAGCAGGGCTTCTCAAGTTTAATTAATAAATGTACCCCTTGGGAATCCTAACCAAACCTTGCAAAGTGGATACTATTAATACTCCTTTTATACACATGAAAACACTAGGGTGTAGATAGAGGTGTCGGGGATATTTCCCAAGATTTCAGAGCCACATTTGGTTTTTACTTTTTTTTCCCCCAGAAATTCGGGTCACTGGGATATTGAGACTCTAGGTATAAATATTTCATTATTTGTCTTGATTCCCCCACTGCATTTGCAAAATACTCTGCAGTATTTTGCAGTATTTATATTTATATATATAAATAATATATAATATAAATATATATTTATATATATTTATATTTATATAAAATAAAATATTTTATTTCTACAAAATGAAAGAAACAAACAGGTAAGATGTGAAATCCAAATGCCAAATTATTTTATGGTTGAAATGTACTAACACAAACAGGAAATATTATCCAAGCAGTGAGTGGAACTCATATTTAATGTTCTCTCTTCTTATTCCCTCACATTACCCACAAGGAAAATAGTACTCCAAAGCTCTGACCTAAGAGGCTATTTACCATACTTTGTCCTCAAAATCTCTCAAAACAAATCTTGGTTTTAGATTTTTTAAAATGTAAACACAATGACAGCTTTCAAAAACTATTTTCCCCACTCTAATGTTGAGTTACAATCATTCACTGCTCTTTATTATAAAGAATGATATAGTGTGGCAGACTCTCACCTTATTTATAAGGCTTTACATCCATGGCCAGCCTGTCTGCAACATAGTCTATGTTAGAATGTTCTGGCTATTCTCCAACTATGCTTTTTCTCTTGGGTTGATGGTAGGTTCTGAAATTCTTCTCTGGGGTCTACTATCTAAAAGCTAATAAAAGAAGACAGGAGTGCCTGGGTGGCTCAGTAAGTTAAGTATCCAAATCTTGATTTTGGTTCAAGTCCTGATCTCGGAATGATGGGATTGAGCTCTGTACTCATCATGGAGTCCTCTTGTTCCTCTCCCTCCCCCTGCTTGCTCTCTCTGTCTCTCTTTCACAACCTCTAAAATAAATAAACAAGATCTTGAAAAAGAAAAAAAGAAGACACTCACTGTTTTTGTTCATAAAAAGCTTTAATAGAACGCTCTAAAATTTCATAGATTTTTTTTTAATTTCACTTAGGGAAAGCAATGTTTAATTGTCAGTATTTCACATATTGCTATCCACACTCACATGGCATGACCTCTGAGCTCCAAGCTGGAATACCTTATAATGACATCCTTGGTGATGCAATGTATCTTTATTTATATGTCTTTGTGTAGGTGTACCAAAGATATTTTGAAAAAGAGCATCATATTTCGTCACTAAAAAATGTATTCCATGTTGTAGACTTTTATAAAAAAGAAAATTGAGGTAACTATCCCAGAATCAAAGAAAATTGGCAATTGCTGGATGTATAAGTTGAAATCAGGATAGCTCATGCTAACATGAATGTAACATCAGTGTTCTTCCCAATAAGTCATGTTTTAGGACTACGTTTCTAAGTGAAGCATGCGACACTATTACTTTAAAATTGAGCCCGCATATGTAATCTCACGGAAGTTCCTTCCAATACCTGTAAGTGATCATTCGTTTCTGGATATTTGTTTCTCAAATATATCTGCCAAGTGAGGCATGGGATAACATTTAACAAAGATGAGATGTTTGTATGATAATTACCACAATGAATCTCTCTTGGGAATTCTTACACAGGAAATTGTGTGATTATGGCACAGGAAAAATGTGCCATAAAGTGTGTCAGATAGAGAATACATTGAAAAATAGTTTGCCTTCCGAAAGTAAGTGGCAATGTGGGTAAATGAAGGACTAGTATTTCTTGTGCATGCTGTTACTTATGTGTTGCTTTAAGCAGTATCCTGTTAGGGTATGGCACACTTACAAAAAGCGAAAAGACATCATCTCCGGTATCATGAAACATGCACACACGCACACACACAGGAACACATATAATCACTGGTCAATAATGAATAATTAGTGCAGATATGTTTTAGAAATTCAGATGAGATATTTCTGTGGCCTGATAAACAGTGGTGGCAATTCAACAGAGTCCCAAAATGAGATTTCTTGAGAAAGCAGCAGAAATAAGATATAGATTCTTTGATAAGTTTCTCTCCAAAAAAATTCATTCATGGTTCAGAGAGCAACAGGATTCCCGGCTAAGAAAAGGTGCCAATAAACACTGTTTAATAAACACAATCTGCTAGTAAATATTGTTTAATAACAAAGCTTTATTTCATGCTGAATATTCCCTGAAATCCAAGGACAGAATGCTGGCAGGCCCATCAAAGAAGAGCCTTAGCATCATCTGATTATACTGCAGAAGCCTGTAGTTATGCCACGGACTTGTGTTGAAGGGACTAGATGAACATTTCATGGGGTATGAAATGAAATTATTCTAACTCATCTAATGTTTGCCTATAATTTCTAGATGGTGTTCCTTTATTAGCAATTAGGACTCCTTTAGATTTCATTTGGCTTTTTCTTTTTCAGGTAAAAATGGTGTACTGGTTAAAATAAAATGTATTACTCAAGCCAAACTATCATTTGTATCCTTGCTTTAGACATCTAAATTTGATGGGAGTAGAATGAAGTAAAGATTCTGCCTCTTCTGGAGGCACGCATTATATATTCTTATCTTTATATATTCTTGGATTAATTTAATCTATATTCAAATGATTTCCTAAACTTTGTTTTCTTATGTCAGAACTTCTTTGCTTGGTTGTTTGCTCTCTCAATCAAAGTTGGTAATATATTACTTGATCATGGTAGGACAGGCTCAATAATTGTATAAGTAAGTTGAAACATCCCACTATCTAAACAAACTAATCCAGATTTTTCCCAAAAAAGTAATCATTCATCCAACTTTGGAAGAAATGAACTCTTTTCCACTCTTTCTTACACTCAACTATGCATGGAAAATGTACCCTAGACAAACGATATTATTTGTTCTGGGCAGGCATAATTCAAAGATCACTCATGTATCTCGCAAATAATCATTGATTACTAAATGTGTGTTTCACATTCTAATAGGAACAGTGGAGAAAAAGCAAAATCCCACCATGCTGGAATTTATAGTATAGGACAAGAAACTAGTCAGATATATAACTCATTTTCTTTTTTTTTTTTTTCCTGAACACTCATCATTTGGTTTCCTCTAATGTTAACATTTTACGTAAAACAATGGCACATTCATCCAAACTAAGAACTGAACACTAGTACAATATCACACTAAACTACCTGCTTTATTCATAGCTTTCCAGTTTTTCCACTACCCTTCACTGTGTCCGGATCCAATTCAGGATGCCATATTGTATTTAATCTTCCTGTCTCCTTAGTCCCCTCCTATCCCAGACATTTCCTCAGTCTTGTTTTTCATGACCTTAACAGTTTTGAGGAGTATTGGTCAAGATATTGTAGAATGTACCTCAGTTTGGGTTGGTCTAATGTTCTTCTCACAATTGGGCTGGGATACTGGGCTTGGGAGAATTGGCCCTGGAGGTGAAGTACCCTTTATATCTCATCATATCAGGGCATCCATGATAGCACATGACTTAGATGGCAATGTGAACCTTGATCACTTGGTTAGGACAATGTTGGCTGGGTTTCTCCACTGTGAAGTTACTATTGTTCTTTTTCTACACTCAATTCCTTGGAAGCAAGGCTCCAAGTCCAGCTTATCCTCAGGGTGGGGAAGAGGGATTCCTCTCCAGCTCATGCAAAGAAAATATTATTTGGAATTCTCCTAGAAAGAAGGCTTATTTCTTCCTCATCATTTAGTTTATTGATTTAGTCATTTTTTTAGTATCAGTATGGAGACATGCATATTTATTTTATAGGTTAGATGAAAATTCAATACGACATTATTTTGTTGCTCATTTGTTCCAACTTTTTTTTTAATTAATTTTTATTAACATATAATGTATTATTTGCCCCAGGGTACATGTCTGTGAATCATCAGGCTTACACATTTCACAGCACTTAACAGCACATACCCTCCCCAATGTCCACAACCCAGCCACCCCATCCCTACCCCCCCACCTTCCAGCCACCCTCAGTTCAGTTTCGTGAGTCTAGGAGTCTCTTATGGTTTGTCTCCCTCTCCATCCCTTCCTGTTTCATTTCTCTCCCCCACCCCCCCAAACTCCC
>CM053603.1:171024378-171055655 GCA_028646535.1 Procyon lotor | reverse complement strand
TACCTGAAGTTTGGTTCCAAAAATTAACAGAGGTACCAATTTCATGGATTTCTTATTTGGATATTTAATTCCCATAGACTATATTGTACAAGAACTAATTACCTTAAAAGTACCTATGTATCACAATGTATGCCCTCTATTCTGAGCTCTAAACAATGACACAAATATTGAAAATGGTGCTAGAAAGTCTACTACTGAAGAAATTACAAAGAATCTGAGAAGTAGTTTCTCATCTTCCTTACAGTGATTTAACATTTAAGTAGATTTGTGTGAGCCATGATGATAAGATTCCTGAGAGAGTAAATGTCATTTCAAGTGTTGAAAAAATGTAATAGAATCTAATTTACAGTATTCTTTGAAATATGATATTGTATATGGAATATTTTATAAGAAAGTATTTATATCTTGGTGAATTTTTAAATAATTCAACTTTAATGTCTTTAATTCTGTTGGGAAAAGTATTTGACAAAGCAGAGGACTCATCATTAAGAGACAAGTTTCCCCTGCTTATCTTCCATTCTGTGTGTTTTCCAGACAGATAAGAAAAAGCAGTAACTTACCTGGATTGGATGAGTTAGCAAATGTAATTACTTTATAAATACAATCAGAGTACTATTTTAGAATGTCAGAATTGTGTATTTTATAATCTCAGAGTTTTAGTTGAAAGTGAGGACGAGAGAAGATTATACCCAGTTTCTAATGAAAAAATGGTACCTTTTTATAGATGGTAAATCTCTCCAACATTCTTAAGACTTTAATATGTCTACATACCATAATACTAGAAATTTCAAATATATATTTATGGAAGAAGGAATTTGTAGCAGTAACATGTATCTTCCAAACTGGATAATTCTCTTCTCCATGAAGCTAAATGAGGTGAAGAAGAGAATTATCAACAGAAATTGGGTTATTTTGTTTTGTTTGCCCATAAGCTGCCTTGACTGCTATATTGGACTATACAAAAAGAGGTAAGATAAAACAACAACAATGTTTGTTTGGAATGGCTCTAATGTATTAACCATAAAAGACAGCCTTATAAGGAAGTCTTTTAAGACTAAGAAAGAAGCTATTTGACTTCTTTGAATTTCTTTGAATACTAAATAACTACATCTTCTGAGGTTCCATCTTAAATCTGGTTAGGATGGGGAACGGTTGAGATTTTAATCCTTCATGGCATCTTCCTTGCTACACTAATTAAAGAGAGCCTAGATTAGTGTACTTTTTCTAAGATAAATCAGAGTACTGCTACACATGCTGTGTATGGAATGCAGTACTGTATTATTCTGTGGAGATTAGTTATGCAATTATCTGTATTGACTGATAAAAGTTATTGAAAATAATTTGAAAAAAAAAAAGAATATAAACTCAAGAATAGTTCCCATCTTGAGAAATTTAAAGATTCAACTTCAGTTTGACTTACTGGAAATTTTCTAGGAGAACCTGGAAAAGCATGTGTGGGAAGTAACAATCACTAGATAATGTCTCAGATTCATAGTTCTGGGAGGGAGTTTGGAAGAAAAGAAACAGACACGGAAAGAGATGTGGAATAGTAATTGATTAGAATAATAAACTAATTTAAAATAAAATGAGATAGAATAATTCAAATAAATTTTTAATGAGCAAAAATAAAAATAATGTGATGACATTATTTATGAAACAAACCGTAAAATTCAAGCTCTACAGAAAGTCAAGTATACCAGAAGTATAACTCCTAGAGTGAGACATCATCCATTTGTTTATTCAAAATAAGGAAAATGAGAGCCTACTGTGTGTTAGGACCCATCTTAACTATCAGAGCACTCTGATGCTTAGTTTTATGTGTCCACAAGGCTATACCCCCTATTCTTCAAAGAGTGATATAGGTATTTCTGCAAAGGTATTTTATATATGTGATTAATGTCTATAATCATTGACTTCAAGTAAAGGAGATAAATTCTGGTAATCTGGGTGGGCCTGATTCAATCAGTTGAAGGGCCTGAAGAGTAGAACTGAGGCATTTCTGAAGTGGACAGACTTTGGACTTCAGTTTCAGAGGGTGCTTGAGAGGTCCAGCCTGACTTCTAAAAGCTTGCTTTAGGGATTTTCAGAGTGACATAGCCAGCCCCCACAATTGGACAAACTGGTTCCTTGGCAATAAACATCTCGATGTGGATGTCCTATTCATTCTGTTTCTCTGGTGCAAGCTTAACCAATACAGATTTTAGTTCTGGAAAGTGAGATGCTGCTCTAACAAATAATTGTTATAATTGTTATAATAATAATTGTTAACAATTAATCCATGGAAGTGTCTTGGCAATTGGGTCATTGAGTAGAAGGTGGAAGAATTTTGAGACACACAATAGAAAAAGCCTAGACTGCCTTAACCAAACTACTAGTAATAGATGTTAAAGCACTTCTGGTAAAACTCAGAAGGAAATAAGGAGCATGTTATTGGAAACTGGAGGAAATGTGGTTCTTGTCAGGTAATGGCAGTAAATTTAGCTCAACCGTGCCCTACAGCTGTGCAGAAAGCAGAATTTGTAAATGATGTACTCGGTTATTTACCTGAGGAAATTTCAAATAAAGTGTTGAAAAGCAACTTGGTTTCTTCTTTCTACTTCTAGTAAAATATGAGTGGAAAGAGGTAACTTGAGGAAAAAAAAATTAAACAAAAGGAAACTAGTACTTGATAACTGGGGACATTCTCAGCCTATGCAGATTGCAAAATATACTAAAATTAGCAGGTTCATTGTTAGGAAACTATGTTCCAAAGAAAAGGCACGTGTGGCCAGACAACTTTCTGCTTGTGCAAAGAGATGAGGCAAAGGACGAATTTCCTTAGCCTTCTCAGGAGAACATAGGGGGAAAAATTGGATTGCACACATAAGATCTTTGGAGGACACTTTTGTCTAAAGGAATGAATCCATATGACATACATCAGAGAGCCACAATATTTTTTAAGGATGTTATTTCAGGGGCACCTGGATGGCTCAGTCAGTTAGGCATCTGCCTTCAGCTCAGGTCACGATCCAGGGGTCCTGAGATCGAACCCCACATCAAGCTCCCTGCTCATTGGAGAGTCTTTCTCCCTCTCCCTTTGCAGCTCCCCTTGCTTGTGTGGGCTCACTCTCTTTCTATCTCTCTGTCAAATAAATAAATAAAATCTAAAAAAAAGAAGACAAAGAAGAGGAGTGTTATGTCAGGAAAAACAAAAACAAAAACCTGTCAGTACAAAATGAAAGAGGGTTGCCAGACTCCCAAAATTCTAGAAACAGGAAACAGGATGATAATATGATTCAGTTGCAGACATGTGCTACCATTCAAGAAAAATAAAATACAACTCCAAAAGTAGACACTTTGTCCCAGAAGCCACAGCTAGAGTTGGAAAGGCTGGAACAGCAGGCACAGATGCTGGAACCATAGACCCAGAGGCCAGAGACTCCAAATCCATAGGCGATTATTCCCAGACCTTGAAACCCAAGGGAATATGCCTTTGGTTTTCATAATTGCATGAGACCAATGACTCTTGTCTTCCTTTTGTTTTCTCCCTTTAGGGATGGGAATTTGTATATCTACCATACTAAGTCTGGCCCACTATTATATTTTGTGAACAGATCACTTCTCTTCTGGCTTCTGGGGTTGGCAGATGGAGAGGGATTTTTGCCTCAGGGAGGATCAGACCCAGAGTCTCATCTATTTCTGATTTAGATGATTTAGGTGATGACATTTGGGACTTTTAATCTGATGATATTTAAATAAGATTTTTGGACTTGAGTGGGTGCTGTAATGAGTTGAGACTTTTGAAAATGAGGGGATGATGTGACTGTATTTTGTGTTGAGATGGACATGACACTTTGGGGCCAGAGCAGACATAGTGAATTGAATGGTGGTCCCTTAATCCCTAGAACCCGTAAGTGTTATCTTATTTAGAAAAAAAAAAAAAAGGTACTTGCAGATGTAATCAAATTAAGACTCTGGAGATGAAGAGATTATCCTGGATTATGTGGACAGGACTCTAAATCCTATCACATGTGTCCTTCTAAGAAGGAGTCAAAGAGATCTGACACAAACAAGAGAAGTAAAAGTGACCAGAAAGGCAGCAGATTGGGATGGTGGGGCTACAAGGCAAAAAATGCTGAAAGCCACCAGAAGCTGGCAGAGACACAGAACAGATCTTTCTCTAAATCCCCTCCAAAAAAGCACATCCCTACTTTCAACTTTGATTTTGTTCTCATGATCCTGATTTTGGACTTCTGGCCTTCAGAACTGTGAGAAAACAAATTTCTGTTGTTTAAAGACACAAAGTTGTGATCATTTGTTGAAGAAGCCACAGGAAACTACCACAGGTACAAACAAAAGTAGAGGAGGATTCTTCCACAGAGATTATCACCAGTTTTATGGAGGCCAGACGCATGTCAAGCCCCTGCAACAATGACAGGTGCACAAAAGAGGTTTCTCCTTGGGCTTAGGAGCATATCACAGCAATGCTTTTAGCTGTAATTACAGGTTAAGCACATCTTCTCCAGAAAAAAATAAGAGAAAGGAGGTCATTACCCTAGCAGAAATAAGAAGTAAAAGGGTATAGGGGCAATGAAAGTGTAAGAGGTGTTCTAAAAGCAGAAAGCAATCCTATTCAACTAAAATATGGAATGAATGAAAGGAAAGCCAGCAATGAGTATCAGAGGCAAGCTGGGGCTTTATTGTTGATCATCTTTGATTTGGTACTAAAGATTTTGGACTCACTCATATAAGAAACTCTGACACAGTTAGTCAATAGGAGTTTATGGAGTATTTACATAGATACAGATACAATGTGTTAGCCCTAGAAGCTATGCAGAGAAGATACTAAAGTGAGGGCCCAGAGACAAGATTAAAAAACAATTGCAACACCCCAGCTGAACTAATATGACAAAGGTGATAGAGAGGAGGAGATGAATTTCATTATTTTTTAGAGCTCAAATTACCTGGACTTGCTGACCAAATTAAATGTCAGGAATGAGGAGGAATCCAAGGTTTTGTTTTGTTTTGCTTTGTCTTGTTTTTTTTTTTCTGCCAAGGATTGAATGGATGCCAATGCTATGAGCAGAAAAAGGAAAGATGGGATAGCTTGAGGACTGTTTATTCAACTCTTTCATTCATTTAATAAATATTTACTGTCCACCTACTTTGTCCAGGCTCTGGGCTGGTGATGTTCAGCTTGGGGTGATTCCAGGACCTTAAGAAGGTCAAGCAGCACGAGAAGAGTGAGGAAGGAAACAAGTCATTCAGGCAATGTTTAATTTTTTGTGTTTGTTTTATTTCATTTTGGATTTTGAGTGGGTTGGCAGTGTGGAAAGTGGTAGATAGTAGGTGAAGAGGTTGTAGATTAGACAGGGGAAGTGGTAAATGTGCCTTGAAGAATGTGAAAGCTTGCTCAGACAAGAGGTGAATTGGCTATCAATAAAAATGTTCTGTCTTCTTGAGCACAAATGCAACTTGGTAACTTTTTAATGATTGATTGACTTTGAAATGTTTTGGCTTTAAATATAAATTGCATCCCACATGTGTCATCTCTTCCTTTTATATGAATTTTTTAGACTGTAGCACTGTATTAAAACGTACAGTGATCTATGGCTATGGACAGGCTAGGATGTATACAGCAGCTAGATAATGAGGCACTCCCAGTATTGGGCTTCATTAAAATTCCAGGAGCAAACTTAGCAAAGAAGTTTAAATGAAACTGCATTTGTAATTTAGTAATTCTTACACAGTAAAATGGTACATATAAAATGATATACATTTATATATAGTGAGATACTTATTACATTTATATGCTGTCCAAACACATTTAAAAAAATTTAAGTCTAGGAAATAAACCAAAATATTCAAGAATACAAAAATAAACAATGATTATTTTCTTATTTTCTTTTTTGCTTGAAAGTCAGGACCATTCTTAATATATGGGCATGGTAATTCTTTTCTATTGATAATCAATCAGTGTCCAAAGCTTCACAGGCTAATGACCACATACAAACATTTCACCAGTTTGATGTCTTGGTTCAAAAGAAGATAAACTGAAATAATAGAGAAACTTTCCATAGCAAGAATTATGCACATGGACTTGGCATCCTTTTTGTTCTGTGAATGGTTCCTTTTCATGAGTATAAAAGTGATCCCATTCATATCCCGAGCTGAGTTCAAACTTATCCATATCCTTTTGGGAGGTACTCCATAGCATTCCTATTCTGTAATTCTGCTGCAAAGAAATTTCTTTCTTTTCTTTTCTTTTTTTCTTTTCTTTTCTTTTTTTTCTCTTCTCTTTTCTTCTCCTTCTTCTTCCTCCTCTTCTCCTTCTTCTTCCTCCTCTTCTCCTTCCTCCTCCTCCTCCTCCTCCTCCTCCTCCTCCTCCTCCTCCTCCTCCTTCTTCTTCTTCTTCTTCTTCTCCTTCCTCTTCTCCTCCTCCTCCTCCTCCTTCTTCTTCTTCTTTGAGAGAGAGCATACAAACAGAGTGGGGGCACAAAGGGAAAGGGAGAGAATCCCAAGTGGTCCACACCCAGCACAAGCCTGGCGGGGGGCTCCAACCCAGGACTTTGAGATCATAACCTGAACCGAAATCAAGAGTCCAACTGAGCCACCCAGGTTCCTGGAGCAATTTCTAATTATTACAGGCTCCAAAGTACCTGGTACTATACAAAAGTACAAAAATAACTTCTATTTCACCCAACATTGCTGAAGAGAAATGTTATTGTAATAGATACGGAAACTGGTAATTTTCTCATTTTAATGGATGAAGAAAATATTATTTTGGACATTTTAATAGATGAGGAAATTTACCTGGCAGAATGGAGTTTCTTTTTTGTTTGTTTTTTGTTTTTCAGAATGGAGTTTCAAAGCAAACACGTGATTCTTGAACCCCAATTCCAAGCTATTCCTAGCACAGCAAAGCTACTTCATAGACACCTATTTAAAATAATCAAGTAATTAAAACACATATTTTGGGGTGTGTTTGACCTAGATTTTGTCCTTTGAGAAGAAGTATAATTTTTCTATTACAATCAAACTTCAGCGTATTTTTGGATGTTGCCCTTAGTTGGTTTAAAGTACGTAAGTAAAGTTCATGCTCATTTCAACTACAGATGCTGTATCTTTGGAGTTCAAAATGTATTGCTATATTTTTAACCAAAGTATACAAATTACCATAATATTTCCACTAAATAAAAACTCAGTGTAGTGAGTTGGATACATTTTTTAGATAATTTTTTATTTAAAAATTGTTTTCTTCAACTATGCAAGATTGACCACATGTATTTATAGCCTCTCAAGAACACACTGAAATGAAAAGACTAAGCAATTTATTTTCCTACTTTCCTGTCTCATATATTCCTTTCTCCTAGAAACTCTGATAATTCCTTCCCTTTCTTGGCTCAGCCAAAAACCTTGCTTCCTGCAAATTAAGAAAATAGGACTTTCCACAAACTAATGATTGTATCCAAGCTTCTATTTAATTCTTAGGTATGGATAAGAAGGTTATTTAAGAGATCAATCTTTAGCTACTGTAAGAAGTCACTGTGTGATTATCAAAATTGGTAAATCATTATTAGCCTAACACCAATCAATATGGAAGTCAGTATCAAAAGAAATAGCTAACCATTTCTAAATAGTTGCTTCTGAAAAGTAGAACTAGTAAGTGTGAAGGCATGGGAATACTATTTTTTAACTCTAAGCCCTGTAGTATTTACTTAAAAACCTATATGATAAAAAATAAAATTGATATAATTGTAAAATTAAAGGCTGGAATAAATTACACAAAAATTATAGTTGCCTTACTCTTAAGATGTTATTCTGAGTGATAATTTTACAATGTTTTTCTCAACACTTTAAATTTTACATAATTCATAGAATTTTCCAATAATTCCTTATACAGAATAAATTATTCTCTATTTTATTCTATTTTAGAAAACATTTAAAGGGCTTTCAAAAGAACTAACTCAGTAGGAGAAGAAGAGAGAATACATAAATTTGTTTGTATATATTAAATCGCACTCTTGTAACTAGGAAAAGAGATTATTCTCTTCTGGGCCCATTATTGGATAGAACACATGATGAGAGGGGACAGAAACATTTTCCAGGATTAGTGGAGCTGCTGGCTTTATCAGTACATGAAATATGCTGAAGAAATTAATATCAAGGTCCGTTTCTAGCTCTGAAAAGTGGGTGCACCAGGAAAATGAAAGTTTCTTATCTGCAAAGCAAATGATCCAATCTTAGACCAGGAAAATTCACCAAGGCAGTAAGAATCTCCCAAGGTTTCTGGGTAGACTGTAAGCTGATTTCAGAAGACAGTCCATTCACACCTCAGAATGATACATACACCATCAGAATCATCAACAAGAATTGTCCTTGACAAGGACAATGTCAAGGCACAAGGAATTGGCTAGATTTCTGAATCTCTCATTTTAGATCAATATCACATCATCTATACCCAAGAATCAAAAATGAAGATGATTTTAAATAAATGAAGATAAAATTTCTCTTTCAAACACTTTGCCTTCTACTCTATTCTTTTCCCCAACCACTATAAGATAGTCCTTAAATGTACAGCTAATCACTTGGGCTGTAAATGAAATGATCCCAGTGTCCTTCTGTTTTCCCATTGATGCGATGTTGTAATAAGAGGATATTTCCTAATCAGCATCCTGATGCTCAATTCTTTTCATAACAATCAGTTTCTCTGTTAAAACTATTTCTCATTAAATCATAAGTTTCTATCCTGCACACCATAAAAGTTGAACAGTACAGAGAAGTTGATATACTTGAATAATACATAACTAGACACACAAAAATATTTAGTTTACTGAAGGTATAACTGATAGAAATACTTTGTGGATAAAAGTAAGCAACTAAGGACCTCCTAGGGAATAACAATATTGTATAAGATTTGGAGTCAAGAAACTTGGGTTAGTCTCTCCTCTGTCACATACCACTCTTCGGCTTTGCCCAAGTCACACATCATTTTGAAGTTTTAACATATCTGTAAGCCAAATAGAATTTATAATGTCCCTGTCATACAGGATTAAATGCCCTCATCTAAACAAAATGACTGCTATCGTGACGGTCACACGGAAAGTGCTCAGCAAATATTTGGCCGTTGGTACCACTTGGTTAAAAAATGAAAGAATAGGGGCGCCTGGGTGGCTCGGTAGTTAAGCGGCTGCCTTCGGCTCAGGTCATGATCCCAGGGTCCTGGGATCGAGCCCCACATCGGGCTCCTTGCTCTGCAGGAAGCCTGCTTCTCCCGCTACCATTCCCTCTGCTTGTGTTCCCTCTCTCGCTGTGTTTCTCTCTGTCAAATAAATAAAATCTTAAAAAAAAAAAAAAAATGAAAGAATATGTCCACAAAGAATATGTCCACGATAAGTAGTAAAGCTTTACATCATGTATCGTACGTGATTTTTATTGATTATTGGTAAGGAATACTTAAGGCCAGGAGTCAAAGAGAACCCAGGCAGAGGGAGCTGTGTAGGCTGTCAGGAGGCCATCTGAAGTCTTAAGTATTGGTTCGTGTCAGAAAACAGACATTCTCAATTACGTAACTGTGCGTGGCCTCCCGCCAGAGCTTTGAGTACTTGGCAGAACGCTGAACATGTGACTTATCCTAAGTCAAATCAACGTAAGCGAGGAACCACCTGTTGTTTAAAACAAGTGCCTCATTGAACTTGGTAGAGCATGAGAAAACTCAGGGAGAAAATGATACCTCTGATGCAAAATGCATAGTCCTCCCCTCTACTTTCTAAGAATTCCCTTTGCCACATCTGTACCTGGTCAAAGCATCTCTCCTAAGCTTCCTCTGGAGAAGACTGGGAAGTGGGAGTTGGGCCTTCCTATGGCAACCCTTTACCTACGCTCCGAGTTCTTTACAACATTGTGGATCACTCTACAAAATAAAACAGGGAGGTATTTCTCTTTAGTTTCATGTATAAACTATACTAGAAAGCCCTTCCTACCTAATTAGCCTGAATTCTGTGTCATGAATAGGCATTCAAACTTTAATTCAGTTTCCTAAACCAAACACCATCACCATTCACAAAACCTGTTTATTTTTCTCTTTCCCTTCAGCTTAGCTAAGGGAAATTCTCTCTCTCTCCTTCTCTCTCTCCTCTGTCTCTCTCTCTGTCTCTGTCTCTCCCTCTCTCTTTCTGTCTCTCCTTCTCCCTCCCCCCCTCCAGTTTTATTGAGAAATAATTGATGTACATCACTCTTTGAGTTTAAGGTATACAGCATGATGGTTGGATTTATGAATACTGTGAAATGATTGCTGTAACAGGTTTACTTACCAGCCATCATCTTGTATAGATGAAATAAAAAGAAAAAAAATTTTTCTCCTTGTGGCAAGAACTTTTAGGATTTAATCTCTTAACACCCTCCCTGTATATCATACAGCAGTGTTAGCTACCATCCTTACGCTGTACATTATATCCATAGTGCTTAGTTATAAAGAGAAGTTTGTACCTTTTGACCACTTTCCTCCAATTCCCCCCAACTGAAAAATTTTCCCTTTTTATTTTTTTTTTTAAGATTTTATTTATTTATTTGACAGAGAGAGAGAGAGAGATCACAAGCCTGCAAAAAGGCAGGCAGAGAGCGGGGGAAGCAGGCCCCCCGCTGAGCAGAGAGCCCAATGTGGGGCTCAATCCCAGGACCCTGAGATCATGACCTGAGCCGAAGGCAGAGGCTTAACCCATTGAGCCACTCAGGCGCCCCAATTTTCCCTTTTTAACATTAAAGCTAAATCTTACTTGGATATTGCCACACATTAGCTGACAATTTTCTCTTTCTTCTCTCTTCACTGTTAAAGCTCACTAACTCTATCTCCATCTGAGCCTGAATCGGCCTTCCTTTTCTCTCACTCTTTTTTTTTTATTTATACTTAATTCCTGTTTCGCTAAAAAACCTTTTGCGCTCCTTATAAACTCCCCTTCCCTTCAGTGACTGAACAGAGGATCCTTAGACCATACCTTCACCCTGATCTTGGACATCCAGTTTCCAGAACTGTGAGAAATAATGGTTTGTTTACAAGACACGTGGTCTGTAGTAGTTTTTGTCATAGCAGCCAAAATGGACTAAGACAGAGGGCACACTAGATGAATTAAATCTTCACTACTTTCTTCCAAGTCATTATCTTCAGCTCTTTGCAGAGTATATGGATGTATTGGATATAGTTCTACTTTCTGTGTATTGTTATGTTCTGGCATCCTTAAACACAAAAAATAAAATAAAAAAAACAAAAAACACCAAAAAAAAAATAAAACCTTTCTGACTAGGGAGGCACTATCCATCTGTCCATCCCAGGACCAGTCTTTGATCGGCAAGCTGAGCAGTCCAGAGCCATACGTCCTCTCTCCAGCTCATGTACTTACAGGAAACAGTATTCCTCTGCCTTCATCATCCCAGGGCCATGCACCTGGCCACCAGGGACCTCACCTACAGCCCAAAGCCTGATGAAATTATACAAATTAGATAATCCTAAACTCGCGCCTCGCCTGGCCCCGCCCCACCTCCCTGGCCCCGCCCCGCCTTGCCTCGCCTCGCCCCGCGTCGCCCTGCCTTGCCCTGCCTCACCTCGCCAACACCAGTAAAGGCCTCAGAGCTTGCCATCTCCTGCTTCTGGGTCCTGCCCAGCCCTTGCTTGGTATTCCCCCAGCCACCCCTGCGAGCCAGGCTGTGCCTGTCATTCCTGGGGTAACTGGATTGCTAACCTGTTTTCCAGGGGCACGGACCTCTCAGTATCTTCAGCACCAGGCACTGAATATTATCTTTATATTTTAAAAGCATATTTTTTATTTCCCATATTTCAAATTTGTTCCTTTTTACACTCCCCTCTTTTTTATTGTAACTTAATGCTGTTTTATAATATCCTATTCTTTCAAGTAGAAATTATTTATTCATTTACCTCTCCACATCTCCTCAGAAACTTTATTTTGAAGTATAAAATTCATTTTGCCCCTGAAATTATATTCCTATCTTGACTGTTGATTGTGTTGGCTGTACATTTTAACATTTGATTTCTGTGTATGTGTCACCCACCTGTTTAGATAAGGACATGTTTGTTCCATGCTCACATGTCCCTGCTTAGTGATCATTAGTCACAATACCCTAATACTGCATATTTCAGTGTTCTTGCTAGAGGAGGCACTGGGGACATTACAAGTAAATTCACTAGTTCACTAGGTTCCCTGGTTCCATTTCTGATGTCTGAGCTTAGATCCATAACTAACCTTACTGTACAGCTTACTACAAACCATTGTTGCAAAGAGCAGGTACTTGCCATTTTCTTAAACCCAATGTCATGATCAAGGCATGCTAGAGAGAGGGTTTAAGTGGAGGCTACAAGCAGCGAGGCTGACCTCAGACCTCCGTGTATTATCAAGAACTTTGGTTTTGCCCCTAGTACCTTACAGAGCCAGAGTCCTAGTCACCGCTGCCCGAAACCTTATGCCTTTATGACTCTAAATTTGTTTCTGAGCCAAAGAAACACACTTTGCAAAATGCCTATTTCTCTTTTTGTATTTTACCTTATCCATCTTTGTTACATTTTTGAGCAGAAGACTGTAAACATAGTATAAGGTTATGTACTCAGACATGTAACTCACATAAGCTTTGTGAGTTCTTGATCGTAAGTCAGAGCACCTTATTAAAGATAACACTCTCTAAATCAATAAGAATACAGTATATTGTTGTCCAAAGAAAGCATAATTGAGCAAATATTAAGTTCTGGGCTCTCACCTCATCTCCAATAACAACAGCATAAATACTAGGCTCACATACTGCACTAATCTTTGGACTGAAGACGAAGTGTCTGCTAGGTTTAGAGACATGGGAGGGTAATAAATTATCACAACCATCCCCTTCAGGGCAAGCTGAGAACTAGGCCATGGACCCTGGTAAGGATTAAAATATAATTGTCACTTGGGACACTTGGGTTGTGCAATCTGTTAAGCATCCAACTCTTGGTTCCAGCTTGGTTCATGATCACAGTGTCATGAGGTCACGCCCCAGGTCAGGCTTCGCACTCCGTGTGAGGCCTCCTTGGGATTCTCTCTCCCTCTCCCTCTGCCCTTCCTGCTCACACACACTCTCTCTCTCAAATAAATGAATCTTAAATATATATTACGTATATATTTACTTTGTGTATGTATACACACACACACACACACACACACACACACACAAAAATTCTCCTTCCTTCTGACTTCCTTGTTTAGTCTTTTAGACCAACTTTTAGGAAGAATTACAATCAAGGTATTTACCAATCTTGCTCCACACAACTTTGAGCACAGAGAAGTCGACCCACCAAAAAAAAAAGGTCCATCTATGCTTACTGATATTTACCATATTAATTAATTAATTATTCCCAATGGGGAAATCGGACCAATCCAGAGTGGTCAAACCAGTTTTCTTTTTCATTTACCTATTAGCTGATCCTCTCTTTTTGTCTGGAGAGAAGTCAGTAAGAGATGTAATTAAGCAACAGTGTCCTCTGATTTACATCTTAGGGCAGCACATTTTCTCAGTTTAATGAGTATGTGACATATGTGGAGAGCTTCTGAAAATGCAGGACCAATGGGTCTAGGGCAAGGCCTGAGATTCTGCATTTCTAAAAGCTCCCAAGGCATGAAGACACTGGTTTCAAGTACCAAGTTCCTAGAGCAGTGTTTTTCAAACCCTTTCAGGAGATCTCTAAGATCAAAATAATTTTCATAGTAATATAAAGACGTTACACTGGAGTTTCCCAGAAGGTGTGTGACACATGACGTTATAGTGATTGAATACAGAAGCAGATATGAGGATCCGAATTAGAGAGATTTGCAAAAATATAAAACAATACCACTCACTTTACTAAATGTTTTTTCATTTTGGAGAATATAGTTATTTTTCAAAAACAATGTATTACCTAAATTAGCATTGAATAGGTTTATTGTTATTATTAATAAATGAATCAACAAATATTTTTTAAGGTTTCATTTCTATTATCATAACTATTAGTAGATATAACCACATATTAAGGACTGCTCATAAACCAAATTTTTAGAGGTTCTTAGTACTTTTTAAAGGGATAGTAGTTTCTAAAATAACTGAGATTCACTGCTTTAGAGAGGGTGGAAATTTATTTTCCCTGTTTCAGCAGAAAAATTAAGAAAGAGAAAGCATCCTACTCCATCCTAGGAAGAAAACATTGAGAACCCACACATTCTAAAATCCTACCTTAGCACAAAGTACTTATGGACATTTTTGAAGGAAAAAAATAAAAATTTGGCCATGCCTTATACTCTTTTTAATGGAATGTCAATAAACATTCAAGGAGTTCTTATTCAAGTCCCTCAAGGTTGGGAAATGACAGAACAAGAAAACAAGTGAGTCTTAATCCCAAAATGTGTCACATTGCCACAAAAGTAGATGAGTCAGTTTATCCTTGGCCTCTTTAAATTCCCATGTTTTCTTACCCATCTCATGGATGAGCATTTGGGAAGGTATTTTCTTTATTGAACATATTATTTCTTCTTACAAGCTTCTCTTCAAAACATCTGTGCAGTAATGAGTGAAATAATGCATTTGTTGACTTCACATGTGGCAAAAAAATACAATGATTCTGGAAGTTTCAAACCAATATTTTACTCCAAGTGTGCTTAACCCAATTGCCTGTGTCTTGTCTTCACCACCTGTAGCTTTGTAGAAAAGTTTGCACTCTCTTCAACCTCGCTTTATTGGCAATTCACTGTGGTGTACATTTTGTGTATAACAACACATTTTCACATCTTACAATTTTCTTCAAATGTTTTTCTCCCTGGTGAGTAAAGTGCATTGCACTAACCACCTGGAGGTTCTGTCCCATCTACCTCTTTTTCTTATCCTTCAAGCAGCAGAGGTGAAAATGTGCACACAGTGGAATTGAGCCACCACTGGGTTCTCCTTTCAACTGTTTCCATCTTCTTCTGTGTCTTAAAGCACAGACTTATGTTCTTGTTACTCCCACCACCAAGAATAGTTAATCTCCTTTGAACAAAAAGTTGTAGGTTTGTTTTGCCGGTTTTGACTTAAAGCAACAGAAATGTATTCTCTCAATTTCTGGAAGCTAGAAGTCCAAAATCAAAGGGTCAACCAGGCCACACTCTCTCTGAAGGTACTGGGGGAGAATCTCTCCTTGCCTTTTCCAGAAGGTTCCCGGCAATCTGTGGCCTTCCTGCCCTTGAGCCAGTATGTCTCGCCAGCCTCTGTATCATCTCCCCATGGACATCTTCCCTGTGTGTGTGTGTGTGTGTGTGTGTGTATTTGTGTTTGTGTGTGTGTGTGTGTGTGTGATTTTTTTAGGACATCAGTTATTGGATTTAAGGCCTTGCCTGATCCCAGTATGACCTCATCTTAATTAATTATATCTGCAACAACCCTATTTCCGGATAAGGTCACATTGTAAGGTTTTAGAAGGTTTCTTTTGAAGAACCAAAGAGTTGTGGTTTTAGTTTTGCTCAATCTCTTTATGTTATTTGCTCGTTACGTGATAATGAGTATTTGAAATGAAATAAACAAAACGCAGAACCAGAAATGCCAGACAGCTGCTAGGCTGACCACGTTTCAAATTATGAATTGCTGTGTACTGTATACGTAAGTTCTTCAGGGAACCACCCAGTGATTGGAAATGTGAATACCATAGCTACTAATCCTAAGGGTCTAATATATTACATCATATGGTGGGAAAGACAAGAGTCACTGAGTTTTTCTTTAAATACTCATAATGGCCTGAATTCTCTTCTAGATGTAAGGGTCTAGGATGAAAAGTTTCTATTAAACTGAGTTAGTCATGGTTCTTTTCATGAACTAGAATTCTTTCTCTTTTCCTTCAACTCAGACCAAGATTATAAAGAATAAACAATAATAATAATAATTATTATTATTTTTGCTTTGTCTCTCCTCACTTAAATCCTGTGAGATTAAAGGAGACTGATTTAACTGAAATCAGTTAAGCACAGCTCTGTTTTGGAGGTGCTGGAGGTAATCATAGACGAGGGCAGCAGTCCTCACACTCTGTGATGACGGTGTGGCACATGTCAAGAGGGAAAAAAGACAAGCACATTAACAACTTTCATACTGTCAGGAGCATAAACACGGGAAGACATGAATGAGAAAGATACATTGGTTGTTTCCCGAAAGTTCTATAGGGTTTTTCTGTGAAATAGAGATGAGGTTTTTCTGTGAAATATAAATGGGAGGCTTTCTCTGTGCCATACATGACAATTTTCCTCTGAATGCCTCCACCTTTAGTCTTAATCTGCACTATTTTCCTTATTTTATTTTTCTAAAAGAAAGCCACTTTATCTGCTAACAGATGAAATGAAATAATGACAATGCGATTAATACTTTGGCAGAAATGAATGAAAATCTGAAATGCAGAAAACAATGCTAGAGTTTATATAATTACTTAAAAATATGTGTTTAGTAATTCACATCCAACTACTGGTAATTAATTCTAAAGTTATGCATCAAAAGTACCTTTCAGGTACCGGTCAACAGAGTCACCTAAAACTTTCAGGCTTAAACTGGCATGGGCCATCAAAGACCTGATAACCTTTGTGGGTGAGTGATGTGGGAAACAAAGGCAAAAGAAAAGTTAAACTTCCTTACTATTTACAGCCCATTGACAAGTCCTTGAAACAGGCAGAGTGACCTTCCTCTAGGAGCTCAGCTGCCTCAGTGTTAATACTTTGCTAAGGGCAAAAGACAATCTTAGCCCCAGGATCCTGTAAGTCTACTTTAACATATAAAAATTCCTTTGGAAACTTCCTTTGCAAACTTCCTTTATCTCTAAACTCCCCCGCCCAAGATTATTTTGGCAATCATCCCCCAAGCATATGGCCCACCGATACACATCTGAAGGTTATCAAGCCTAAGGTTTTATTAGACAGTAATAAATGACATTTTCCTAACAATAGCTAGCCCCAAAAACTTGCTTCCAAAAGCCCTCAGAGACTTACAATATCCTTAAACCCCTCCCAACTTGAAAGTATATAAGGGGCCACTCGTGACCCCAGTGAAGCTCTTTTTACCCATGTGTCCTGTCGCTGTGCTTTAATAAAATCACCTTTTGCACCAAAGATGTCTCAAGAATTTTTTCTTGGCTGTTGGCTTCAAACCTTAACATCTTCCTTACATCAGAGAAGACTCCCTTTAGGGGATGATTTTGAACACAGATTCAAATCTGTGGGATTCAAATCTGATGTCCCGTGTGCGTGAAGGACAAGAGGAATCTGGGTGGAAAGGGTGTGGATGGATTGGAAGAGGATCTTGAAATGAGAAAAAGAGAGAAGCAAAAGCAAGAGTCTGGTTTTGGGGAAGAATGTAGGGAAATGCTGTCAAAGCTAAGTTCCAAGTCTGTTTGGCTGGAAAGAGAAAAGGGAGAGGGTTGATGGTGACTGACATGGAAGAAGCGTCCTCCCTGAGACTTAGAATCACATCTTCATTCAGGCAGTAGGTAATGGTGGCATTCTCACTTGGTGTTTCCAAAATGATCCTCGGGACGGGAAGAAGGGCATAGGAAGAGCAACATCCTAAGAGAAAGTAAGTAAAGACTTCAAAACCTTTACCTGAACCCCTGTCGCCATGGAGGATCATATGCTCTTCCATCTGTTAGTGTCTAACTGGGAAAGATGTATGTTAGAGAGATATGTGTTAATCCATGGGCAGTCATGAAAAAATGATACTGGATATCTTTCTGAAACCATCAAAGGGACTTGCAGTGATCCCAGCACTATGGATGGGAGCTAAGCTTATTGACTATACAGTTCCTGTTTCTATTGACTATACAGTTCCTGCCTGCCCAGGGGGGAGTGAGGCAGTAACCAATTGGTTTATCAACTTTGTAAACAAAGTTTATCAACTTTGTTTACATTAATGGGTCAGCGTCTTACTTTACTGACCAGAATAAGGCAAAAACATTTAACAGAGAGATTGAACAGTGTCTACCAAGACTGTGATACTGTGATATTCGGGAGCTTGAGTAAGGTGTTGTTACCATGAAACCTTAACTTAAAAAAAAAAAAAAAAAACAATTAATTGTTGCTATGAAACAACAACTTCTACCTACTACAATTACTACTCATTATGGAATTTGAAATCTTTGCTTAAATTTGCCATCATGAAGGAAAAAATAAAAACCTCAAGTGTTTCAAATTACTTTAAGCTGGAAATTCCTGATTTTCCATGTGTTTCCAGTAAGGTTTGATTTCGAGATGATTTCCGGAAAATAAAGGGGAAAAAAAAGACAGAAACTGGGTAACTCATAAAAGCAAGTAATATGCGCATAATTGTGTGAAAAAAGCTAAAACAACATTTCACAGCTGGTGAGCATAAAAACTGACTTGTCGGTTTTACTTTACAGATAGCACCTGTATGTCTTAAATAATACACATGTACATTATTCATCTGAAGATTTTTATACAGTATAAAATTTCCGTGTATAAGAAAAATAAAAATCTAGCTTTTCAAAAATTTATTTTCCATAATATTAAGGAAAACTGACTCTGAAGTATATGCTATCCATCACAACGGATAGAATGTTGTGTAACAAAAAAAAAAAAAAAATTCTACTATGCCTGTCTCGAAAATTTTTCTTTGCAAAGGGCAAAGAGAAGTTGGTATGATACCCTCTCTTATTATTGTAACTCTATTCTCAGGACTTTCTGTGCATGGCTTAGTGCAGCCCAGAGGGGAAACTGAGTTAGGGGCAACTGTGTGTGCATGCATGCATATGCTGATCTGTGTTGTGTGTCCAATGTGTGCGAGATTGTGAGTGTGGACTGACATGTCCAGATGCATGTAAGACCATTATGGGATATAAGAGGATTTGGAGAGTAGGACTGATCAGGTAGAGTTTCATCCTCTAAAAATTTAGGATTCATATCAAAGTTATCATAGTAAATACACTCCTTTCCATATTCCCAAAGTATACTCTTTGGTTTTGTTTCACTTTTAACATTTAACACAGAACGTACCCCCAATACATTTTTAAGTATACAATGCAGCATGGTGCTATAGAGCAGATCTCTGGAACTTATTCATGTGGCAGAACAGAAACTCCATCCTCTTTGAATAACAACTCCCCACTCCCCCCCTCCCTGGGCTCTGGCAACCACCCCTCTGCTCTCCTCTTCTACGAGTTTGACTATTTTATAAATGATAACATGGATGAACGTGGAGAACATTCTGCAGACAGAAATAAGCCCATCACAAAAGGACCAGTACTGTGTAATTGCGCTGCACGAGGTGATAAAAATAACCTCTAGTTTTGAAGCAAGTCTTCTGAGAACCAGAACTTCCAAAGCTGAGTGGCGCCTGGGGAAAGGGCTGGCCCAGTGTCTGTAAGGCATTCATAAAGGGCCGGGGAGAGGTTCTGCTCCCTCCATCACCAGGCCACAGAGGGAGAGGATACTAAGGAAGCTCAAAATTCAGCAAGGCCTGGGAGAGGGATCTTGAAGCAGGAAAGGATTATTAGAGTTGAGAGGCTGTGATTCTCCTCCATGGGAGGTAAAGAGCAGGTGTTTAGCTAGGGGGGACTATTTTATTGTCAGTTACTTCCTCACCCTTCCCAGTAAAATCATAGATGGGGAGGAGGAGGAAATGACACTTTAGCAAATGGAAATTTGAGAAAATACTACTTACAAAGATACACAAATCCTATGGACTGAAGATGTCCTGAAAATACATAGCTCAGAGCACCAGTAGGAGGTCTTCTCTTGCTCTTTTCCCTCATTTGCATTTTCCAGCTTGTATTCCCAAGTATCTTCTGGTATGATTGGTTCCATCTCTGAACTGTGAGCCACTCTGAACGTTAATTCTCTGGAGCCACTCTGTGCCTCCAGAGAATTTCACACAGCAGTCGGCAGCCAGCCCTCAACAAATATTTGTTAAACTGGATAGATTTTAAGAGGCATCATAGTTTGAACATCAATGGAGGGAGTAAAGTCTTTAGGATTCAGGAGAGCGGGCCACTAGTGGACTTTTTATCCACACACAATCACTTTGGTCTCTATTCTTAGTTTCTCATTGGTAGATGGAGGAAGTTGCCTTTCCTGATCTCCGAGATAACTTCCAACCCTAACCACCTGGCATAGAAAGTCTTACTTCCTTTTGGGAAATGTAAGACTATGTATCAGGTGTGATCACATCTTCCATAAATGCAGGAAAAAATTCTCATGAAAAATGCACAAATAAAACTGTTTTTTGGAATAATGAAGGACTGAAGTGGCAATTAGTCCATCTAAACATGATTGCTAATATATTTTAGCTTTCTACTGTAAAAAGAAAATAAAAACTTGGACGACTCTCATCCTGTGCAAATTACTTCCTTGGACTGACAAGACATTCATTGTTCTGAAACATAGCACTTCATCCTAATCCACTAGGGTAATATTTGAAAAGTATTACCAAATGAACTTTCTAAAGTATCCAAGTTACTTTCACAGAAAAATAAAAATTAGACCCAAGTAGAAATTTTCTGAATATGTAAGAATTTAGTCATTATATTTATATGCTGTGTTAGTGCTTTTCTTTGTGAATATATGGTTCTAATAAATACTTAGTACCTGATTGGAGCTTTATCTGCTTGGAGCTGTTTGGAGCTTTATCTGCTTCTGTCTTCTGTTCTCCAACATACTTCTAAATATTTGAATAATCGGAGTGCATATGACATTATGTAATTAAATTTAAAAGCATAAAATTCAGAGATATGATTCACCGAGAAATATAGTGTTTTTGAAAAAGGAGAAAAACTTTCACTAAGAAGAAATCTCGAATTCCCATAAGTGCTAAAGAAGACACCTTCTATCTATGAATGCAGATAATTGTAATTAATAAGTTTAAGCCTCTGTCATCCAAAATGCTTATCTCTCAAAATGATCCTTTGAGATTAACAATGATGACATGGCTAAAATTATTAAATCAAAGTTGCTTTAGAGAAGGTGTTTAATGCCAAATATTGAACTACCTTTCAGTGAAATTGGCAGAAATAATAATAATAATAATAATAATAATAATGAAGTTTGCTCACCACGGACAAAAGGACCACAAGGCTTTAAGGCTAATTGAAAGGACAGAGAAGACTACTGGAATCTAGGTTCTCCTTCTTTCAATCCTGATCTTGAACATCTCTAGTTTCTCACAACACTCAAGTAGCAGAACTGGCTTGGGGCAACTGACTACTTGGAGACTGAGGGACAATGGAATAAGAAAGAGATGATGACCTTAAGCAACAACAATTGCTGTTACTGCTGCTCTAGCAACTACTGGAGGTAGTTCAGAATCCACTTGGGATTCTGGTGGGTGGTCCCAGGTCTCCACAGTCATTTCATTTATACAAGTGAACGAATTCTCAGAATATGCTTCACTCCGCCTCCCAGGCGACTGACTCCAGAGGGTTCTCTTGGCCTGGCCAACTGGCCTTCATTGCTGGACAATTCGGAGATTCCCACCTGGAGCTCACCGCCACCGAAGAACCCCACATCACCCCAGGATCCTCTGATGCTCTCCCTGAAAAAAGTGATCAGGTCTCTTAGCAAGGATCTAGGAAAACCACCTGCATCTTAGGAGGCACCCTCGCTCTCCTCCGCATCTCTGTAAATTAAGAGTAAGAAAGAACTGTGCTCATCCTTCCAGATTTAATTTTACTGATGAATTCACTAATTAGCCCTGAAGGATGAAGGAGGGTGGGAGGTGCTCCCGGCCTTTCAGTAGAAGTGGCTAGAAAGTTCTGGGATTTTCCTTCTCTGTTAGAGTTGACAATTAGAGGAAACGAAGTGGAAACCTGGTCGCTGTGAAAGTGCCACTCACCTACTAATAAGCACCTACCTGCACTCCCTTGTGCCCTACTCTTCTTCTTCTTCCTCTTTTTTTTTTTTTTTCTAACAAGAATTTCTGAGAATGGTAGTAAGTGAAGCCCTGGAGCGATGAGTGCTTGTTTTCGGGCAGATAAACACAAATCTGGGTATCTAATTCTCATATAAGCAGGAGGAAGAAGAGAAAGTGTGGGCACAAATTTTTTAAATCTTAGGAATTTAAAAAAAAAAAAAAAAGCCCAATGTTCTGCCATAGTTAACACTTGCTCGCCCTGCCTTCTTAAAGCAAAGCGGAGGAAGTTCCAATCACCCGGAATTAAGGAGCGGATTGCGGGCACCGACGAAAGGCGCGCGGAGGAAGGGGAGCCCTGGGCTCGCACACAAAGGAGCGGAGTTCCCAGGCGGCCGGCGGCCCTGCCCGGGGCACCGCAGCACTCAGGGCGCAGCGACGCGCCAGGAACCGTCTGCGGCTCTCCGGCTGCCCAGCCCCTCTGTTGGTGGCTGGGAGAAGTTAGTCACCCGGAGCCCGAACCGGACCAGCGTCCCAGCACGAAGAGGCCGGGGAATGAGGAGGGAGGAAACCCGGTACCCAGGCGGCTGGGAGGAGGCGAGAAGAGCGCTGGGCGAGGGGGCGCGGGGGAAGACCAAAGCCCTTGGCTGCTGGATGGAGTTGCGAGGTCTTCGAGACGAGCGCACCGGCGTGCGAAGAGGAAAAACTTGTGGCAGGAACTTCCTACCGAGGGAAAGAAAAGCAGGAGAGAAGGAGGCAGGGAGAGACCTGAAATGTCTCAGTAACTTTAAAAACACAGCAAAACACCCCTTTCAGGAGATGAGGTAAGCCGGGGTTAGCCAACCCGGATTGGTTGTGAAATATCAGACAAACCCGGAGCCACTGTGGCTTTAAATGAGGCCAAGGAAATCTGTTTTTCTTACCCCAATACTTTTCCCCCCTCGCCCTTGCTCCCTCCCTCGTCCCTCCTTCCACCTCGCCGGGTCCTTCTCCGACTCCCTTTCCTCGATCACCCCCTCCTCCCCTCGCCCTCCCCCATCTGATTAGGCGCGGACCGGGAAGGGTGGGAGGGGTGGGGGAAGCTCTCCCTTTAAGAGGCAGCTTGCAGTGACGAATTGTTGAAATTGCCATTGCAGGATGGCATGCCGCTATAAATTCATTGTTCCACCTCCTCGCATCTTCACAGCGCTCGCGCTGCTCTCCGCGCTCGCAGCGGCCGACTGGGGATGACGGCCGGCAAGAAGACACTGCATCCGAAGGGACACGGACGCGCCGCTTCACTGGCCCCCGCAGGCCGCCCCTTGCATTTTTTGTTTTAATTTTTATGGCTTTTTTTTTTCTCTCTCTCTCTTTCTTCCTTTCCTTCTGGTTCTAGTAGAGTCAAGGAAACCCACAAAATAAGAAAGGAAGTGGGCTCCGGAGCTTGGAACCCCAGCCGCCGGCGGGTCCAGAGCAGCAAGGGGGCGGGAGGCAGCGCGCACCAGTTGCCCGCCTGATGCGCGCCACCATCCGTACTTTTCTTCGTACGGCGACAGTGGCTGCACTTGGGGTTGAATTTGGGTTGGCTTTTGTTTTTCGTTTGGTTTTTTTTTCCCCTTTCCTCTTATTTGCGGAGCCTCTACAGCCCGGCTTTTCTCTTCTTAATTTTTTCCCTTTTCCGGAGCACGAATCCAAACATTTTCCAAACCAACAAAGAAAAGTTCGCACGCTGGCGCTGAGGCCGGGTCCCCCTCCTTCCGACACTTGACTCAACCTTGCAAGCAAGTGTGTGTGTGTGCCCCCACCTCCCGCCCCGGTAACTTCCCTAGCGAATAACAAATACCCATAAAGTCCCCGTCGCGCAGCCCCTCCCTGCGGGCAGCGCACTATGCTGCTCGGGTGGGCGTCCCTGCTGCTGTGCGCGCTCCGCCTGCCCCTGGTCGCGGTCGGCCCCGCCGCGGCACCTGCCCAGGATAAAGCCGGGCAGCGTCGGGCTGCTGCAGCGGCCGCCCAGCCCCGCCGGCGGCAGGGGGAGGAGGCGCAGGAGCGGGCCGAGCCTCCGGGCCACCCGCACCCCCTGGCGCCGCAGCGCAGGAGCAGCGGGCTGGTTCAGAACATCGACCAGATCTACTCCGGCGGCGGCAAGGTGGGCTACCTCGTCTACGCGGGCGGCCGGAGGTTCCTCCTGGACCTGGAGCGGGATGGTTCGGTGGGCGCCGCTGGCTTTGTGCCTGCAGGAAGCGGGCTGAGTGCGACCCGGCGCCACCGGGACCACTGCTTCTACCGCGGTACGGTGGACGGCAGCCCCCGCTCCCTGGCTGTCTTTGACCTCTGTGGTGGTCTCGACGGCTTCTTCGCGGTTAAGCACGCGCGCTACACCCTGAAGCCGCTGTTGCGCGGGCCCTGGGCCGAGGCCGAGGCCGGGCGAGTGTATGGGGATGGGTCCTCGCGGATCCTGCACGTCTATACCCGCGAGGGCTTCAGCTTTGAGGCCTTGCCGCCGCGCACCAGCTGCGAGACTCCCGGGTCCCCGCCAGGGCCTCGAGAGCGCCCCCCGGCGCACAGCGGCCCAGACCGACGCTGGGCGCCGGCCCCGCAGTTCCTGGACCAGTCGGCTCCCACTTCCGATGGGGCCCAGGGACCCCAGACGTGGTGGCGGCGGCGGCGCCGCTCCATCTCCCGGGCCCGCCAGGTGGAGCTTCTCCTGGTGGCTGACGCGTCCATGGCGCGCATGTATGGCCGGGGCCTGCAGCATTACCTGCTGACCCTGGCCTCCATCGCCAACAGGCTGTACAGCCATGCCAGCATCGAGAACCACATCCGCCTGGCCGTGGTGAAGGTGGTGGTGCTGGGTGACAAGGACAAGAGCCTGGAGGTGAGCAAGAACGCAGCCACCACGCTCAAGAACTTTTGCAAGTGGCAGCACCAGCACAACCAGCTGGAGGATGACCATGAGGAGCACTACGACGCGGCCATCCTATTTACAAGAGAGGTAAGTCCATCCTGCGTGGGTGGTCCAAGCCTGGTGGAAGGAGGTGGGTGGAGGTTCAGCCTCTCCGAGGGCCTTGCTTCTCCCACAGACCTCCTGCCACTGCAGATGGGCTTACTTGCTCATCGCAGGAAACCCCGCCAGCCTTGGGCTTTGCTCCCGTAGTCAGGGTCTCTCCAGCAGCAGTTCCTGACTTAAATGATTAAACCTGTATTGGCAATCCATTAGTCAGGCAGACTGTCTCTAGTCTGAAACATGGTGTCCTAGATACATAAATAGGGTAAGAAGCGACTGGAATGCTTGGGAAAATGTGCATAGCTAAATGGGAAGGGGGGGAAGCAAGTTTGTCTTGAAATGAGATCTCTCTTTCTCTCTCTCTCTCTCTCCCTCCCTCCCTTCCCTTCTTTCTTATTTTGGTGGGGGAGATCCTCTACTTTCCAGTGAACCTCAAAATACAACTTGGTCCAACCTAATGGGAAGGGTTTTATTGGTTCAGCCCCTGTAGTCGCTTTTATCTACACCCTTCCTTTGTAAAGGTCCATACCTTCTTCCTTGAACTACTTCTGTGACCTAAGTTGAGGAAAGACTCTTTTTTTCCAGTCTGGCTCTTTAATGGAGTTCTTACATGTCCACCTGGTGGAATTTTGGTTTCCGGGAAGGAAGGAATTCAGGAGGGCAGGGAGGCAGGGAAAATAGAGAAAACTAATGCTGTCAGGTTCCCTGCCAACTCCTCTGCCGAGTCCTCCAATGCCCCACAAGCACCGCCTGTCCCTCCGGAACTGCCAGGAAAGGTCACATCCAGCTTGCATGTTTGGGGTTTGGATGAATATGTTTCTGAAGCCCCAGTGTGGAAAGATCTGGGCAAAGAGTCAAGACATGAGGAAGGAATGTTTGCCCAGGATTTCCCTCTTTTAAGGAAGATGGTTACAGGAAGGGGAAAAAAAAGTGATCTTTATAGGCTCAGAGGTTCTGGGAAGCACACAGTATCTATTTGCTCAATCATTCCATCACCACGTTAAGTGTGACTTTCAGATAGAGTCTGGGCTGGTTTGGAGCCTTGTTTGCTCAGAGCTCTCAGCCTACTTCATGACTCTTCTCTGATTGGCAGCTTTAAGTTATGCCTCTCGGATGCCTGGTAAAAACTGCCCTTTAAAACTCATTCTTTAAGTGTTTGGGATCCAACCAGGGTAGCTGAAGGAGTCAGAATTTTGAAATCTCATGCCAAAGCACGGTATAATGGGGCAACCAGAGATAGGTTAGGAAATGCACTGATGGCTTGCAGAAAACTTCAGAATCACTACCTAATTCTGTTTTTACTGAGGCACCACTGGTATGAAGGAAAAGTGTCAATAAATTTGGAAAGGAGAAACACTTGTGGTCCATGGGGTGGACACAAATGTAAACCACATGTAAACAAGGGTGCCAGAGGGCAACAGCTTGGGAAGAACCTGGCAGCCCATGATACAATGCACGATGGAAAATCTGCCTTCTCATTAAGTGATCTAAAAACCATCCTTTAATTTCTCTGTGCTACATAAATCTTTGACACGGAAGAACATTTGTTTTGTAGCCTTCCATATGAAGTGTAGTTCTCCTGTAAAACTAGTCCTTTCTTATTTGGTTTCCAAGTCTTTTTTTTTTTTTGGTAAGCAATTTTCCACGTCTGGATTTCTTGCTTTGCTGCATCATAAGAAGCTGCCAAGAAGAAGGCTTCAGAGAGTTTGTGGAAGGAAGTTCTCTAAAGACAGAGGAAAAAAATACTTTTCTAGGCACACTACTCCAAAGACTAGGTCATTTTAATAGTTCAGTTTCATTTTTTAATACAAATGCACATTCCGCAGCTTTTAAGACAAATAAAAATTAATAGAAAACCCCATTCCTCCCTACCTCCTTTCCCATCATTTTCCCAACTGCTTCCCAGAAAAAAAGGAAAACTAGTCCGTGGTTCTGAATGATCTGTCTGGTTTTTTTTTTTTTCTAGATTTGTGTTTTATTTGGGTTAGTTAGCAATTCCTATGTCCCAAGCTCTGAATCGTATCAGTACATTTTAAGTAGATAAAGGCAAGGGAGAAAGAAATTAGTGGTCTATCTTAATGTTAATAAGTATTAAAATAACATACATTTTCCAAACTAGTCTGCACATGGAAAATATTTTACATGGGCCCTCCCTGGCCTCCCTGCCAAGCAGAAGCATACTTTTGGTAAAGCAAATCTCATTGAGCTTGCGGTTGGCCCTCTGGTATATACATCTAACTTGAGGGGAACCAGATATTTGAAAAAGCATGTGTATGGTGAATATACCTACTTAATTTAAAAGAATGCTGTTAGTTAGGGGACTGAGAAAACTATCACAAGACCTTTTTGTAGCATTCACTAAGGTACTTCAAAATGTAAAGTTAAGCTCCATCTAATACTTCAGAATGTGGAAAATGAGAGGACTAGAGCAGAAATAATCTGAGCTCTTCCTCCATAGAAATCAGATATCTTAAGACCTAAAAAAAAATGTCCATGACTATTTTTTTTCAATGAGAAATACCCTGAGTTGGCACTGGGATCCAACTTTTACAACTCTGTTTTGAATGTAAAAAGTGTGTTGCTTAGCAGCCTGACGCCCAGCCATCAAATCTGTGTTTTGATGGGCTCTGAGCACTGTTCAAATTTTGTGTCCAGATGTCTTCTCTTAAATTGCTTGTTTTTCGGTCTTCGTGAAGCAAATGTGTGAGGATATGTTTTCCACTCCTGTTTACTAGCCCAGGCCACCTCGAACGTTGTGTCTGGGAGTCAGCAGAATAGTGCTAGTAATTCTTCTATCAAACTAACACACTTCCCTGAACCCCGGCACTTTAATTAGAGAAACTTAGCACCAGGCAATTTTCTGGCATAGAAGCCGTTTTCATTCTGGAATAGCACTCATGCTGGAATTCACACCACTTCTGCCATCAAACAGTAGAAATCTGATCTCCCCAGGATTTAATTTTGCTTTCCAGAATCCTTTCCTTGTCCCCGGCTTCCTCTTTTATTTATCTTTATACAGGTTCCTTAAAGACCAACTCTTAAACCCACTTTGGAGATCACGTATTTTTCTCTAGAAACAAAAACCCTACCTGGTGGATGGCAAAATCAAAGATTGTTTAAGGTCCCCTCATCCCAAACCTCACATGAATCAAAAACATTGGATTGAAAATGAACCAGCTACAGACTTTGCAATATACAAGGTCCATTCGCTTTCATTAACTGTGACTATGCCAGTTAATAGCAATTGTCTCTCATCTACACCTCTCTTTATGTTGTGCTGCCTTGCAGGGCTCTCCTCTACCATCTAGCATCTTGTTAGGTTGTGACAATAGGGAACTCTGAAAGGGAGGACCAGAAGCTAGGAGGGAGAAGATGGATGTACGTTTCTTATTTCCCTCCTGATGGGATTGACTAATCCAATTGCATATCTGAGTTCAAATTCCATTTTAAGTCTAAAGTGAACTCCAAGCCAGGATTCCTAGCCTATAGATCAATCCCAATCAATAAAAATCTAAATAACTCAGAAATGGGAAGACCAGGAGCAGATTGGACAGCTCTAGTTGACATTTTAAAAACACATGTGAATTGCAAGTTCGCAAGAGAATACATCTTAAAGATTCTCGTCACAAGAAAAAGAATTGTAACTATGCATAGCGATGGATTTTAAATAGACTTATTGTGGTGATCATTTCACAACATAGACATGTATCAAATCATCATGTTGTACCTAAAACTAATATAATAAGTCAGTTATATCTCAATGGATACATAAATAAAGAAATAAAATGAAGACTATGCTGAAAAATCTAATGTCCATTACAGACAATATACCACAACACACAGGACATATGTCATTATTCTCTCTCTCTCTCTCTCTCTCTCTCTCTCTCTCTCTTGCTTTTTGTGCACTTCACACACTAGGAGTGCCTTCTATGTGTGAGGCACTCAGTTTTGCAGCTGAAGGCAGCAAGACGGAATATACTCTGCCCTCCTGGGCTTATCACTTATCACCAGGGGAAAGGAAGCAGGTGCACACATAAATCTCTCTAGTGTTAGGAAAACTTGGGTAAATGTGACAAGTTATAAACAAAGTCCGTGAAAAGAGAGGGGGAGAGTGATCAGTTCTACCTGTGGATCTTAATATAGGCTTCAATAAAGATGTATGATTGAATTAGAACTCAAAGGATGGGTACATTTTATTTGGATTCAGCCAGCTTTTACTGAGCATTTTTTAGGTACTATCCATAATCATAAATCATTTTGTAATTAATCCTTTCTGTAATCTGTACCCATATGATCATCATTATGGGACAGATAAGGTCATTCATGAAAAGAGATATCTTCTAAGAGTAATAACTGTTAAATGGCAGACAGAGAAGGTAGTCCTGTCTAGTGCTCTCTAATCAAAATATTATAACAACTTTATTCAGTTAATATGGTCCTAATAAGCAGAAAGGGATTCAGAAATTTGAAATGTGACCCCTTTCCTAAGAGCCTATTCCAGGAAACAGGCAAGTGGATGATTGGAAGTGGATGATACCTTGGAAATACATTAGAAGGTTGCCTAACCCATCTGAGTTCAATATGGAAGAAGACCTAGAAGTTATCCAGGCCCATAAGGAGGAGATAGGCATTGTGGTCATGCCCAGCTATCCTGTGCAATGGCCCAGGGGCAACATGTGAAATGTAGGGGGTTAGAAGTGATATGATAGAAAATATGAGAGCAGAAGGGTGACAGAGTATAGAGAAGATGATAATAGCTAGATTATAGAAGATATTTTGTGTCTGTGAGAGAGGGATCTCAAGTTCTCTTCTTTTAAGGACACTAACTAATTCTCTTGGATCAGGGCCTCATCCTTATGATCTCATTTAACCCTAACTAGCTTCTTAAGGGTCCTGTCTCCAAATACAGTCACATTGGGGATTAAGGTTTTAGCATATGAATTTCAGTTTTGGGGATGAGACATAAGTCAGTCCAAAGCACCACGTTTAAGAGTTTAAATTGTAAATAAATCCAGTGGGAATCTATGGAAAGAAAACACCAATGATTAGAAGAATGTTCTGTCTGGAATGAGCCTTCTGACATGAGTAGTTGAACTCAACCCAGGGGGAATCTTTGCAAGCTCTTTCAGCAACCTGCAGGAGTTTTGAGATGGCCAAAGTTAAAGCATTAGCATTAGAAATTGATAAGCAGGGACCAAATCGATAAATTTTAAAATGAGGTGGATGTGAGTTCATTAAGCCTTTCTAGCAGAAGGAATGTTTGGGCTAAGAGTTGACACCAGTTTATAAGATGTGTAGGAAATAGTGGGCAAGAGGGGACATAATGCAGAGGATGCTGATAGGAAGCCTGGGTTGCATTGGGCAAGGTTGAGTGCATGGTGTGGCCTAATCAGATCTGGGCTCTAGAAGGTAACTGACTACAGCATGCAGGCCGGGAAGTTATAGGAGACAAAAGGACCACTGAGAAGCCTCAGGTGACAGTGCAGGCAGGAAAGAATAATGGAAGGAGACAAGAAGGAGTAGACAGTTACCTGAGACATTTGGTAGATGGAATCCATGACTTACAGTGGCCAATCAGATGTGGCAGGAGAGAGAGAGAGGTACAAGGAAAAGATGTCCAGGTTTCTTATCCAACACTTCCATTTTCTTCTTTTTTAGAATATCTTGGCACATTTTGTAAGTTTAGTACGATTCTAAATTATTGAGTCTTACCAAACATACCATAGAGATAAAGACCATGCCACAGTATTTGTCACAGGAAAGGAATTTATTTGACCAGGCACAGATTATAAATGTAAAAGATAACAGTAATGTCAAGAAAAACATATGTGATGATTAACCAGTACCCTGGTGAAGGTGGTTCAAGACCTGGGATGGTTAGATATAGGTTTGAATTTTGACTTCACCAGTCTCAAGTTTGCAACTTTGGACACATACCACCTCTGGGCTTTAATTTCTCCACCTATAAATTGATAATACCAATGCAGGTAGAACTGGAAAGATGTAGAGATCACCTGGTCCAAATTCCTTATGTTAATGATGAAGGAACTTTGTCTCAAAGCATATAAACAATTTATGCAATGACCCTTACTAATAGCGTTAGAATTCTAACTAATACAAAGTGATCTACTTTGTATTCACCTTGTCTAGTCAGCTTCCATTCCCATTCTCCAAATGACTCTTCCAAGCATCTCCTCCCTGCAATCCGTAACTCATTTTCTCCCTTTTCCCCTTCTCCTTCTTTCCCATTTACAGACAAAATGTCCCATCTTGGAACTCTGGGCCCAGACTATCTTTCCAGCTTCCCCTGGTTGCCTTCCACCCAATTCTCCAGTCATGACAAACTTCCTAACATTCCCCCAAATAGAGCCTGCCTTTTGCCATCCCCTGATGTATTGACCAGTCTTTCCTACCTAGGATACCCTTCCTCTAAGACTGTCAGACT